>JAOZGT010000011.1:3310331-3910331 GCA_035578325.1 Coelinius sp. EB29 | reverse complement strand
AATTTCCTGTTCAGTTTTTCTTATCGTAAAATCTAATTTATCACCTTTTTCCTGAAGTTCTGCTTTCTCCTGAGCATTTAATATTTTTAAATATGCTGTACTAACTGCAGATGAATTGTTATCATTGCCCATTGCTGCAAATATATTGTCATAACGAAACTGGAGATTTTTAGTTTTTGATGATTTATCAGAAATTGAAGAACGAAGTTGAAAATTTTCTGATGAAATTAAACGTTTTTCCAGGTTTAAGGCTTCTTTTTGGAGTTTAATCTCTGTCAGACGTTCCTTCATTGCTGAATCTATCTGGAGACGGTATTTTTCGAGATTCTGGAGCTTGTCACCTAGAATTTTAGATATTTTTTAGGCTTTTTTTTTAAATTTAAATATTTTGGGTTTATAAATATTGGATTATCTCGTGAACGAGTGATATTAGAGAAAAGTATTTAAGGACCTTTTTTGTGGGGAATTTAATTATTTACAAAAAAAGTCTTCTGACATTTTTTGATAAAATCAATTGGTTTTGAGATAAATACGTTTTTAATAAAAATATCAAAATTGAGTTTTTGAAAAAGTTAATTTTTTTAGTTTTGTAAATATTCAATTATTTTGGTAATGACTGATTTTAGGAAAAAATGTCAAAAAATATTTTTTATAGGTAATTAAATTTCCTACAAAAAGGGTCTTATGACATTTTGTTCTAAAATCCCTCATTGATGAGATAATCAAATTTTTAACAAAACCATCGATTTTATAAAAAAATATCAAGAGACCTTTTCTATAGACAATCAAATTCTCTACAAAAAAGGATTTTTGACATTTTTCCCCAAACCTATTATTTCCCAAGATAATCCTAAAAAACTCAAAAAAATTCACCAATATTCTTAAAAATTGCCTCAGCCTGAGTCACCCTGAGCTCCAAAATATTCTCAGCCACCTGTTTCTCCTCATTCTCCCTCTTCTGCCCTTTCAGCATCTTCTCCCCACCCTCCATCAACCCCCCAACCTCAATTTTCTTCCCCTTGAGCCTCTCCAACTCGTCATTACCCACTTTTAAATTTCCCTGAATTCTCCTCACATCATTCATCAAATTTCCCAACTGTCCCATCACCAATTTCTCCACCTCCATCTTCTCCAGCAGCACCTTCTCCAGCACCCCAATCCTCTCAATCTTCATCTCCATCTCTCTCTTACTAAAATCATCAGGACCAATTGATATTTTTCCCAATTTAATCTCAATATCTTGAATCTCAAAATTCAATTTATCATTAATTTCATTTTTCTCAATTAATCTCACTCTCTCCCTCTCCTCGTGCACTCCAAAAATTTCAATTTTCTTCAATTCACCATTTTTCTGTATCTCCAGACACTTTCTCATTCCCTCCAGTTCTCCAATTTTAACAGATATTCTCAGAATTAAATTTTGAAATTTTTTAATTTCTTTGATTATCATTGATTTACGTTTTTCCTCATTTTCCAACATTTTTTCCAATTTTTTTAATCTCTCAGATACCGAAATACTCTGATCATCGATATTATTTATTGTTGATTTAATATCATCAATTTGTTTATTTAAATTTTTTAATTTTTCTTTTTTACTCTCAATTGAAATTTCTGTTGATTTTATTGAATTTTTTAATTTTTTAGAATTACCAAAAATTTCTTCGAGTATTTTTTTACGATTTTTGTACTCCAATTCGTAAAATTTATTAGTTTCCATAATTTTTTTAAATTCATTTTTCGTTGAAAAAAGTTGTTTATCAAGATTTTTTAATAATTCTTCCATTTTTTGATTTTTTAACATTTGATTTTCGTAAAAATTTTCAACTTCTGAGAGCATTTTCAAGTGTTGTTTACCCATTCCTTTTAGGTTTTCAATCTCTTGGATAATGTGCTGGATACTGGAGTCCCTTTGATGGAGTATTTGAGCACTCTGGGACCATCTGGTGATGAGATTACCGCGTTCCTCTAACGATTGAACGTAAAAATTTGATGTTTTTTCGAGAATTATTTCCATTTCACAAATCTCGTTTATTACTCGGAGAACTTTTAATTTCATTGTTTCCATTTCTTGAGTCAATTTCTGACGTTTAAGTTCGAGATTCTGACAATAAAAAATTGATAATTAGTTTAGATTATTCATTTAAATTGAATAAACAATTTTTTTCATCAGAATTTTGTGAAAATTTTGAAAATAATTTTTCTATTTTTTTTTTTTTTGAAAAATTGAATTATCTCGTGAAAAAGTGATTCTAGAGAAAAATGTTATAAGATATTTTTCGTAGGGAATTCAATTATCTACAAAAAAGGTCTTATGACATTTTTCCCTAGAAATAATTGTTTACGAGATAAACAACAAATTTCATAATGTTCAATTTTTACATCTTGTTAAAAATCGAATTTATTTCGATAATGATTGATTTTAGAGAAAAATATCAAAAGACATTTTTTTTAGAAAATCTAATTATCTACAAAAAAGGTCTTCTAATATTTACCTCTGAAACCACTCGTTTCCAAGATAAACGCACATTTACCATCGAATTATTTAAATAATCACCTTGAACTCTCTAGTATCAGACTTGATGTACTTCTGCAGTAATTCTTCATCTTCCTCATCCTTATTCAATACTTCCTCCCACTGTAGAAGTTTGTGTTTATCAAAAGCAACAGTTTTCTCAGAATTATTAAATCTTTCCTCCAATTTTTCCATTTCCTTTCTCAAAAATTCAATTCTCTCTTGAAAATTCGTCTTTTCTCTCTCCAAATTTCTCATTTCTTGTGCAATCGATGACTCCTCGTGCTCAGATATCTTGAATATATGTTCTTCAGCATTGTACTGGGCAGCATATGCTGTGATTAACTTTTGATTGTGATTATGCTCAATTTTAACATTTGAAATGTGCTCCTCAATCGATTTAACTCGATCTTCATTGATCGCGAGTTCCTCCACGAGATTTTTTTTCTCCTTGATTTTCCTGTCAATCTGTTGAGAAATATTTTTCAAAGTCATTTATTATTAATAATCACTTTGAAAACATTAATTAATAAAAAAAAAAATGGATAAACATAATTTTAGCTTTAGTTTTTTATAAATATCTCGGAATCTAATGGAGATGTTGAAATTTTTATAAAGATCTTTTTTATAGAGCGAAATGAGAGCTACAAAAAAGGTCCTTATGAAAATTTTTATATCTTCATTGGATTCAGAGATATCTTTGAAAAACAGATTTTAAGAAATACATTGATATTGTTTTATATGAATTTTTGATAAATTGATTAATTAATTAATTGAAAAATACTTCTTCCTCGAGTTGTCTATTCTCCTCATTAGCCACTGGAATTCTAAGTCCATCATGCCAGCCTAACTCGTTCAAAACCTCCTCAATGGACCCTCTCATCTTCAAAAATCACTATTAAATATTGAATTGTCCTCGAAAAATATTGTGATTGATCAAACAATTCGTTGTCTTCCCTCCCATACTTCAGAATCTCCCACTCGCGCCATCTGTCCTAAAAAAATTTCTATTTTACCGATAGAATTTTTATTTAAAAAAAAAAAAAAAAATCCGTGCTCAAAAAACGTCGGAATGGACCCAGAAAAATGTCTAAATGTACCAGAAAAATGTCTAAAAGTACAGAAAAAATTTCCAAATGTTTAAGGACAATTTCCAAAAGTACTTGAAAAATGTCCAGAAGTACCAACAGGTGATCAGAAGTACTAAAAATGCCCAAATGCTCCCCAAAATGTCCAAAAGTACTCAAAAATTTCCAAAAGTACTCAAAAATTTCCGAAAGTACTTGAAAAATTTCCGAAACTACTTGAAAATGTCCAGAAGTAACAAGAATGACCAAAAGTACTTGAAAAAATGTCTAAAAGTACTCCGAAAAAAAATCTTCAAAAGTACTCCAAAAAATCTTCAAAAGTACTCAAAAATGCTCAAAAGTACTAAAAAAAATGCAAAATTACTCAAAAAAAAAAACATCCTCAAATCTACGCACGCGCCTGTCCATGCGTACTGCCCCCTCCGCCATTGGTCCACAACTCCCCTACCCCAGCGCCCCCACCTCATTAACGGCAGTTATACCAAACCTACAAGACCAGGACAAAGCCCATGCCCTCCCTTGTAATGCCCGTAATGCCTGGTAATGCCGCAGGGCCGGTGGTGTTTGCAACTCTCCAATAATCCACCACTACAACCCAATAAATAACTCCCAAAAAGCTCCTTACCATCTCCAATAAAAAAATCTCTTCGTGAATAAATTAAAAAAAAAAAAAAACAAAAGAGAAAAAACGAAATCGCGCGAGAGTGAAAAAATAAAATAAAAAACGTGCGATATTAATGTAAATCAGTGGGTAATCCTGATAAAACTAAACACAAGGGAGTATTCAATGTGTATTTGGAAGAGAGAGAAAGTGAAAAAAATTAATTAATTAATTAAAAATAAGTGAGTGAGATTTATAGAATAATAGTGGTGGAGGTGAGGTTACAAGTGTTGTGTGGTGGGGTCGCGAAGGGGGGAAGGGGAAGTGAGGCGATCAGCAACCAAGAACAGAAGAGACAGAACAAGTGAGTGTACATATACATATATTTCAAATACTCTGGTATGTGTATTGGTGAGATGAAAAAATAATTTTGAGAGAAATAAAAAAAAAAAGAATTATTTTTTTTTAAATATTCAATCAATTTTGACTGAAATTCTCTCAAACGTGTGATCCAAGCGTTTTTGTATGTGTGTATGAAAGAGAGAGAGAGAGAGAGAGGGGGATATTGGAGTTGGTTAGAGTAAAGGAGAGGAAAAAATAAAAAAAATGTGCCCTGAGATGGACGCTACTCCCGAGAACTTCCGTTGGTTAATTGAGCGTGACTTTTCGCCTCTTTCTGAGGATTTTTTTTTTCTTCTTTTTTTTTCGAATTTCATTTTTGAGAATTTTAAAAAATTTTAACACTGAAAGAAGAGATTTTTTTTATCCCCTCCACTTGCCCCCTCCCCTCTCTTTTTTTTGTGTAAAGAGTGAGAAACACCTGCGTTGCTCTGATGCATTGTATCAGTGTGTAATTACTCACATGTGTGTGTATTTTTAAAATTTTTTTACTCGTGTAAATGAATTTTTTCATTATAAAAAAAAAAAAAATTAATTTATCACAATTTTTTGTTTGAATAAACGAAAAAAAAAATTTTCATTTTTTCTTTCAAATTTACGGTTATGTGGGATTCACGGAGATACTACATGGGCGAGAGAGAGATGTATATAGAATAATGGCGATTGCCTGAATTTGTTTGATATTTGTGTACGCGTGGATGATGCGAAAGAGCGTCAAAATGTTGAAATTTTATCTGAAAACATTTTTATGATTTTTTCTGTTATTTTTCTTTCTCTCTATTTATTTTTGAGCCCATCGTGTAGAGGCGGGGGGGGGGGGGGGGGAGAGAGATTTTTTTTCTCACCTGAGATTTAATTTTTCCCTATTTTTTAAATTAGAAAATTTTGAAAATTGAATTTTCTTTTTTTATTCTCAATTTTTGTTTATAATTATTAGATAAAATTAGATATATTTTGTCTAATGTGATGAAATGAGTGATTTAAGGGCATAATGAGTAATTATAATATTTATATAAATTTTTTGTTTAATTTAATTAATTAATTTGAGAGAATTTTTTTAATTTTTTTGAGAGCGAGTGAGACACACATTGACATGAGGATTTTGTCATGTTAAAAGTGGAAGTGTCATGTTGCACGTAGTGTACTAAACATGTCTAAAAATGCATTACGAAATTTATTATGTAAATTAGATTAATGTGTTTTTTTTCTCAAATTTTGTTTGATTTTAATATTTAATTTATTTTTTACAGACGTTCTGGGGGAAACATTTTGTATATGGCGTATTATATGAAAAAATGTGATAAATTGTCATTAAGGATTATTTTGTACTTCCAATGTCATGACGAAATGCATCCAATTTTAACGGAGGTGATTATAATTGAATTGATTAATTATTAAATCATAAGGGAATTTGTAAAATGGAAAATAACAATTTTTTTTCACAATCAAATTGTTTTCTTCAATTATCTCAATTCTAAATAATTCAATTGAAGTGAAAATGTCATGAGACCTTTTTTGTAGATAATGAAATTCTGAATAAAAAATATCTCTTCACTTTTTGTAATAAAAACCACTGGTTATGGAGATAATTCAATAATTAAGAATCGTAAAAAATGAAATTTTACAATTTCACTGATAAATTGAATAATACATTAATAAATAGTTTGAAAAAAATTATAAAAATCATTTTAGCTTGTAGTTAACAATGAGAAGGATGGAGTGGATTAATGATGGATAACGAGATGGGAAACTTGCAGGACCTATGCTCCACGCATTGATGGGTATATGCTTTTCCTGTAGGAGACCCTCTAGCAATCGGCTGAATAATAAGATTTCTGAGCACATATCGGCTTCGGTAACACCCCTCCATGTTTGTCTGGAGGAACAAGGAGGAGCAGAATTGGGCTCGTGTGACGCCGTGGCTCGTAGGGCACAGGTACATACACAAAAATAGTTAAATGTATCAATTAAATGAGTTTAATGATTGTGAATATCGTTAAGTCAATAATAAATTCTTAATAATTTTTTTTTTTTCTAAATATCATGTGCCCCAAATACTTGTTTACTGTTGCTCAATTTTTATTGACTCGCCTTGTAATAAATATATATTTTGCTTGACAGATTAGAACAAGTGGTGAACAATTGGGTGAAACTATTAGCGTTAAATCGTGGGAGACTGAGGTAGGATTAACTAAAAGTGTATGTGAAGATTGGGGACAACAGCCGAGTATGGCAAATACTATCAGCAATATGAAAATGACAAACCCCATCAAGGGGCTTGTCAGTAAACGACGAAAACGTTTTACGGAGGATGGCTTTGACCTTGATCTCACATGTGAGTTTTATATTTAGTCAATCATCAGTTATAACATGACATTTTGCAGAATAGTTGGTATCAGGTGATTCAGGTGAATCGGTCGAGTAATTTTTGGGATAAAGATGTACCTATATATGAGAACCATTGAAACTATTCAATTTTTATCAATAACGATATATTCATGATGATTATATTTATCTAGTCAAATTGAAATATGAGTTATTTCCTAGGAGATATTTTAGAGTTATTGGTATTTAAATATTTTCTGAAAAATCTATTGTACGCATGATAACTCAAGAAATAATTGAGATATCTATCATATTTAGTAGGATTTTTATCATTTATGATATTAAAGTTTTGTATTGTTAAGGGGTATTATTGAATTATGACCCTTGGAGTGATATTCAATAGTTTGTTATAAACTATTTAATTAAATACCTCAAAAATTACTCAATCTATTCAAATATTCGTGATTATGTCATCAATCTAGGTGAATCAAAATATGAATAATTATCTATTGAAATTTTCAGATACTCTGCTAGTTTTTTTTTATGGCACACAATTATACACAAGACATTGTTATTTATAAATAATAATACATTTGATATTAACATTTTAAATACATACACAATCACCCTCCGTCAAATTCACAAATATACAGATTCACAGATTATAAATTATTCAGTTCATAAAACAATATGATTATAATTATAACAACAAAATACAAAATTATTCTAATCAGTCATTTTTAAACATTTAAATAATATTCCAGATCATGTTGCAATTTGATGATGAAAATATTTATTATTGTCAAGAAAATTATTAGATAATGAGATAGCAAGGAGACTATTATTATCATTTTCATATATAATACATATATCAATGATAATTATATAATATAAAAAAAAAAATCAAAGAGAATTAGAATTTCGAGAGAAAAAAAAAATCTGCAGCCCCAGCCAGGTTTCGAACCTGGGTCTCCCAGTTACACGCCAGGCACTCTTTCAACTGAGCTATCGGGACCAAAGAAATTTCTCCTTTTTCTATATTATTATTAATATATAATCATAAGATATATCTGTTTAAAACTATCGACTATGAATTATTAACAATAATAAATTGAATTCTCTTGCAGATATACGGGATAATTTGATAGCAATGGGTTTTCCAGCTGAAAAACTCGAGGGTGTGTACAGAAATCACATTGACGATGTGGTTAAATTTTTAGAATCAAAACACAAGGATCACTACAAAATATATAATCTCTGTTCTGAGAGATCTTATGACTGTAAAAAATTTAAACAACGTGTTGCAACATATGCATTTGCTGATCATAATCCACCAAAATTAGAGCTTATTAAGCCATTTTGTGAGGATGTACATGATTGGTTATCACAGGATAGAAAAAATGTTGCTGCTGTACATTGTAAAGCTGGTAAAGGTAGAACTGGTGTTATGGTGTGTTGTTATTTACTCCATACAAGACAATTTGTTAATGCAAATGAGGTACTCAATTATTATGGTACCAAGAGAACAACTGATAGAAAAGGTGTTACGATACCTTCACAGAGGAGGTACGTTGGATATTATGCTACATTGGTACAAGAGGCACTCAATTATCAACCTGTTACACTGATTCTAAGGAAAATATTATTGGATCCAGTACCGATATTCAATGGGGGTCAAGGCTGTGAGTATTTGACACTATTTTCTTTATTATTTTTATGTTATATCTGTAATTAAGAGATTTAGAGAAAAATGTAATGAGACATTTTTTGTAGATAATTGAATTTTCTACAGAAAGTGTCTCTTGACATTTTTCTCTAAAACCATTAATTCTGGTGATAATTTGATATTTTATTAAAATTTTTTTTTTTTTTATCAATTGGGTTAATTATACATTTATTCGGGTAACGAGTGGTTTTAGAAGAAAATGTCAAGAGACATTTTTTTTTTTTTTTAGAGAATTGAATTTCCTACAAAAAGTGTCTCTTGACATTTTCTCCTAGAGAATCTCCATTACTTATTGAGATAATTCAATATTAATAAAAAAAATTTAAATTACAGATTTGCATTTTGTGATATGGGAATCCGATAAGCGAATATTTAATTCAGAGACAATTGAAGTTAGAAAAGGAATGCCGTCTATATCAATTTCAATTGATCATAATGTACCACTGACTGGTGACATTCGTGTAGATTTTTTTAATAAAAAGCCAAAAATGAAGAGAAAAGTGAGTTTAAAAAAAAAACAAGTTGATTTTTAAAAAAATATTTAGTTAATTCCAATTGATAAATTTGTTCATCTCGATTTAGGAAAAAATGTTTCATTTTTGGTTCAACACATTTTTTGTACGTGATTACTTGCCACCAGAGTATAATGATAATGGTGAATTACCAGTGGAACGTTCAACGAGAGCACTAAGTTGTGATGGTACTGCAATGGAATTGCCAATGGTAACATCTCACTCAAAACCAAGAACAAGTTCATTAGCTAATCTTGGACCACAATCACCAACATTGGTACTTGCTATTGATAAATGGGGACTAGATGATGCCCATAAAGATAAACATCATAAACTTTATAGTGCAGATTTTAAGGTAATTTCTTTTTTTTTCTTTTTTAAAGTGAGTTTTTAATGAATATCTTTGAATCTGAGGGAGATATTAACATTTTTGAAAAGACCTTTTTTGTAGAGAATTTCATAGGCTAGAAAAAAAAGTCTCCACCAAAATTTCGATATCTCTCTTAGATTCAGAGATATCATCGAAAAACTGATTTACAAATGAGGAAAATTTGCTTCAATCAATTAAATTAAATTCTTCAATCATTTTTTGATGAATATCTTTGAATCTAGAGGAGATATCGAAATTTTTATAAGAACCTTTTTTATAGAGCAGAATTAGATCTACAAAAAAGGTATATACAAAAATTTTGATATCTCTTTTAGATTCGGAAATATCACCAATAAACTGATGAGTTGTCACTATAAAATCATTAAAAATTGATGAAAAAATTAATTTAAATAAATATATCATCAACAGGTGAGTTTACTAATGCATAGACAGTGGGAAGTAACAGGAAGTGGTATAACCCAGACAGTACCATCAATGGTACCCAGAGCGGATGTACAAATAGGCATGAGTGGACAAGAAACACCGAGTGAATCGAGTGATGCTGACAGCAGTGAATGTGAAACAACTGGTGACGAGGACGGATGGGAATCAGGTGAGTTCTCATTATCACTCGTTGCTAAACGTCAATCAATAACTACACATCAACAATCAACCCAACAACAACAAGAACAACACAGAACTAGTCTCATGGGTATGAGTGAACATAGTAAATTGACAGAAATCTGATTAAAATGATCTATTTCATAATTATCTTAAATCAAATTAAATTCAATGAATTTTGAAATTTTTTTTTTTTTAAACACAAACTCATCGATCAAATAGAAAACATTTTGAATTTGAATTTTCCATTTTTTTAAATTATTAATTTTGTATTTTGGTGTTTATCTCGTAAACGAGTGATTTTAGACAAAAATCTCACATGACATTTTTTGTAGAGGAGATAATTTCTGATGAAAAATGTCTCTTGATATTTTTCTCCAACACCTCTCGTTATCGAGATAATTTGATATTTAATAATTAAATTTTCACAAATTCAACTTTTTCGTTAATTATGTATTTTGAATTTTGTTGTTTATCTCTTTTAAGAGTGATTTTAGAGGAAAATGTCAAAAGACATTTTTTGTAGGTGACAAAATTTCAAACAAAATATGTTTATTAACATTTTTTTCTAAACCCACTCATTACCAAGATATTCCCAATTTACAATCAAACTTCTGGTAAAAAATTGTTTATTGATTATACAATCATTCTGATCAAGCATGTACATGTTGTATACCCAAAAATGTGCACGTATCCATATAATTTCACACCTCAGAGTTGTGTATTGCTTGTTTGATTGACAATTAATGATTGTTTGAAATCATTAATTAATTTCTGTACATGTGCACTAGTTAAATCTACTCATCGTAACAAAAAATAAATAAACAATATTTAATGTTTATAATTGACGAAATATCAATTGTCTACAGTGTTAAACAACTTTAAAGACTCGTGAGTGATGAAAAATGAAACAAAAACATTAATTTTGTATTATTAACATTGAAAATTCGTGATTAATTGTAAATTTAATTGATTGAACAATCAACTGTGCTCTTCAAAGAGAACAAAATATATTTTTATGATGTATTTTAATTCATGAAAATGTAAATGACCATGAAAATTCAATTAATTGTGTTAAATTTGATTTAGTAATGAAATTTAATTTTTACGTGTTTTTAATTATTCAATTTTTTCGATAATGAGTGATTTTAGAGGAAAATGTCAAGAGTTACTTTTTGTAGAGAATTTGGTGAGCTAAAAAAATGTCTTCTGACATTTTTCTCTGAAATCATTCGTTTTCGAGATAAATGAATAATTGATGAATATGAAAATTCGTATAATTGCGTTTTACCACTTCACGACTGCCATGTTTCAATTGTTTAACAAATTGAGGAAAAAAGGAGGAAAAAATTGGATTTTTTTTCTGTTGTTACAAGACATTAGATTGATCACAGTGGAAAATATCAATTGATCCATTTCATTGATTTTCTTTACTAATTCATTAATCCCAACGCAATTTTTACTGTTTATTAAAAACTTAATTATCTCGATAACGTTTGATTTTATAACAAAATGTCGAGAGACCTTTTTTGTAGAGAATTTAATTTCCTACAAAAAATTTCTCTCGACATTTTCCCTCAAATTCACTCGTTCCCAAGATAAATGCTTAATTGAAAAAAATGTTCAATTTGACTTGATAAAAAAATTTTTTTTACAAGTTTATAACTATCGAATTATCTTGTTAATGAGTAGTTTAATGGCAAAATGTCAAGAGACCATTTTTTGAGAAAATCTCATTTTCCCCAAAAACCACTCCTTCCCCTGAAAATTCCCGATTAACAAATCTCTGTCTTGTAATTACGAAAAAAACATTAAATGACCAAAATTCAATCGTTAATTTTTACACTCCATTGAATCAACAATCAACTCCTCTGCGAACTGAACAAGACATGTTTTTGTGATGTACCTATTTTAATTCGTTTTTACGATTTTTGTGAATGCGAAGAACGATCCGATGGGTTTTACAGTTTTTTTGATTTTTTTTTTTTAATGAAAAAAATCAATAGAAATTGTTTATCCAATCAAATAGATTGAATTTTATTGTACAATTACGTTGTGATATTATAGCGTTTTTATGAATGCAAAAAATGCTCGTCTCAGCCTCTCAATTCCCAATAATCTGATTTTTTTGATTTTCATGATTTTTTCATTAAAAAATACTTGATATTTTGGGCACGCAGAGTTTCCCACAAACACGGTACAATTTTTCATAATTTTTATCATCATTTTTTGAGCATGAATAATCACGTGCATGTTTATTATGTTCATGTACAATTATTTAAAAAACTATCCCTTCAATTCATTTTATAAAATTTTGTAATTGTGCGTTTATCTCGAAACCTATTGATTTTAGATAAAAATGTCAAAAGACATTTTTTGTAGAGAATTAAATTTTCAACAAAAAATGTCTCCTGACATTTTTCCTCAAAACCCCTCATTCTCGAAATAATTGTATATTAAAAAAAATTTGACAATAGATTTTGAGTAATTTTTGGAAAAAAAAACACAAAAATAATTTTCAACACATTTTCAAACATTCACACAATAAAAAGAGGCAAAAAAATATTTAAAAAAATTGAAAATAATTTTTTTTTTTTCATCATTGTGTGTCTGTTACAATTCAGTGGACTTGGATCAACGAGTGGGACGTTATCGTCTGCTATCGGATGGAGGTATGATTGATGTTTTGTGAGCCTCGCGTCGACAATTCACACATAAAAAAATCACGACCATCTTTAATTCATCCCTTCGAGCTTAAAAATAATAATAAAGCTAATGAACATTTTATTGAAAATTAGTGACTAAAATATCATTCTAAGAATATTTCTTGTTCAATCTACTTGTTTCTACTGGTTTTTTTCTGAGAATTCTTGGGTTTTGAGATAACGAGCGAGGCGATAAATATATTTTTTAATTGCGAATTTAATGTTATATTTCAGTTTTTATGATAATTATCAGTTGCAAATGGTAAAATGTGATAAATTGATTTTTTGTATTTTTTTTTGTATGGAGATATCTTGATAACGAGAGGTTTTACAGAAAAATGTTAAGAGAGTTTTTTTGTGAGAAATTTAATGCTCTACGAAAAATGTCTTCTGATATTTTTCTGTAAATCACTCGTTTTCGACTAAATGCATAATTGAGAAGAATATTGAATGTTAATTTTGTAATAAAATTTGATTTTTTACGTGCTGCTAATTCTCCATTTATTTCGTTAATGAGTGATTTTAAGGAAAAATGTCAGGAGACACTTTTTGTGAGAAATTTTGTGAGCTAAAAAAAATGTCTCTTGACATTTTCCTCTAAAATCACTCGTTTTTGAAATAAATGAACAATTGATAAATATTAAAATTCGATAAATTGCATTTTATCACTTTACAACTGATATGTTTTTAATTGTTTAACAAATCGAGGAATAAAAGAGAAAAAATTGGACATTTTTTTTCTGTTATTACAAGACATTAGATTGATCACAGTAGAAAATACCAATTGATCCATTTCATTGATTTTCTTTACTAATTCATTAATCCCAACGCAATTTTTACTGTTTATTAAAAACTTAATTATCTCGATAACGATTGATTTTATAACAAAATGTCGAGAGACCTTTTTTGTAGAGAATTTAATTTCCTACAAAAAATGTCTCGACATTTTCCTTCAAATTTACTCGTTCCCAAGATAAATGCTTAATCGAAAAAAATGTTCAATTTGTCTTGATAAAAAAATATTTTTTTTACAAGTTTTCAATTATCAAATTATTTCGTAAATGATTGCTCCATGACAAAATGTCAGGAGACCTTTTTTGTAGAGAATTAAATTTCCTAAAAAAAAGTCTTTTGACATTTTCCCCTAAAATCCCTCCTTCCCCTAAAAATCCCCTACAAACAAATGTCTGTCTTGCAATTCCAAAAAAAAAAATCTCCAAAATTTACTCAGTGCACTTTATTCTCGCACATTCTAAGCCAAAAAGCTCACAAAACAATCCGACAATCGTTGATGCCCACAATGGGATTAATGGCCTTAACAAAGTCCCTAGAATTTCCGCAATTCAATTGAACTAGGCAATTATTGCCTAATATCAATTAACTCAATTATTTCAATTTTCTTATTAAAAAAAAAAAATCCCGAAAAATGTCCCAAATTAATTGATTACTCAATTAATTGATTAATCAAATCGTCATAAACATTTTTATTTAATTAAAATATTTCGTGAGGAAAGTGCGAGAGTGACTCAAGTGTCTAAATTTCAAAAAAATCTCCAACAACAATTTCAATTAATTTATGAGGAATGATTAACGAAGAAGAAGAAGAAATAACGAGTATAAAAAAAAAAAATATTTTCATAAGTAAATAAATTGTAAGTCAATAATTATTGAGTAGAGGAAAAAAATTAATTAAAATCATAAATCATGAACATAAACAATAAATTTATTATGAAAAAAAAAAAATCGGTGAGTGTGTAATTAATTAATAAATCAATTAATAAAAAATAAATGATTGATTACTTAATTAATTAATTGAAAAAAACAAAACGTCAGATTGATTTTTTATTTCAATTCTCAGATAAAAAAATTTTTTCATATGAAAAAAAAAAATGATTTTTTATTTTTTTTTGAAATGTGAATGAATGAAAAGAAAATATTAAATTCTGTGTAATAATTGTATAAAATTGAATTATCGATGGTAATGAAGGTAATAAATGTGTGTGTGAGGCTAATTAAATTGTATATTTGAGTACGTACCTTTTATGCATTTCGTGATAGCCGAACGAATTGCAAATTTAATATTAATTAATTTTTCAAATGAAATTAATTAAACATGTAAATCTTTCAATCAAAAGAAAAATAATTATAATATTAATTAGAATATAATTAACGAGAGTGATGAGTGGAATGGGTATGCAAGAGAGAATCTCAGTGGAATATAATGATTATTTTTTTAAATTTTTAAACATTTAAACAATTTATTGTTGTTTGAGTTGAGGTAATTTCAGTTTTTTCGAGATATCTCGGAATCTGATGGAAATATGAAAATTTTTGTAGAGACTTTTTTTGTAGAGAATTTTGTCAGCTACAAAAAAGGTCCTTATAAAAATTTACATATCTCTCATAGTTCTCAAGATATTCATAAAAAACAAATTTCAAAATTGATCAATCTCGATTAATTCAACTTAAATCAACAAATATAATTAATTAATGTTCATTTTATTTTAGAAAAAAATTATCCGAAGAATGATAAACAAAGATTTGTAATCCCTCTGAACCCTGTGAGCCCAATTGAGAGATAAATCTAGAAATTTAATATTAATTATCAATTTTTGTACAAAAAAAAAGAGAAACAAACAAATTTTTCATTAATTCTTATTCGAATCATTGGCACACAATTAATTGTATCGAAAATTTTCACACTTTATACTCTGTTACTTGAAAAAAACAATTGAATTGTTAATCAAGAACTATTAGAATGATTGGAAATGGATTGAGTGAATTAAAGAAAAACCGAATCTATCTAGAATTTAATAAAAACGAAAAGAAAAACAAAACAAAACAAAATGATAAATAATTTTCTCTTCAAATGCATGACCTAATTATTTAATTAATTAAAATAGTGTAGTTAATGGTGAGGAGATGGTCGTTAAATTGTGATAATTGGCAAATATTTATTGATTAATTAATTACATTAATTTATTAAAAATTCAAAAAATTAAGTCAAATGAAATTCATCAATTTAAGAATTAGTTTTTGTTGAATATCTTGGGAAATATGAGAAATAAAAAAAATTCCACGAGGATCTTTTTTGTAGATAAAATTCAGAGCTACAAAAAAGGTCTTTTCGAAAATTATGATATCTCTATTAGAATCAGAGATATTCATCAAAAAGTGAAAAGAAAAAATTGAAAATTTGACTTGAAATTAATTTTTTTTTTTTTTCATAATTGAACAACATAATGGGTCTGATTACAGGGGAGTCCACGTATTTGTGACTGATGGCGGGCCAATCAGAGATAAACAACTCACAGACGATCAACTCCTGACTGCAACAATACTACAGTTGCTTTTTATAAATAATTGATAATTATTCTTTATTGATTTATTAATTCAATCTCTTTTTTTATCCATTTTCTATCAGTACAGCCATTGCATTTCCTGCCTGTAATTTTTTCAAAATTTTTATTTTTGATTCATTAATTCTTTAAAGAAATTTTTTTTTTTTTGATGAATCTCGTATGAGTTTTCTCGAGGACTGAAGGAATTTTGGATCCATCCCGGTAAGTATTGATTTTAGAAGAAAATATCATAAGAACTTTTTTGTAGATAATTAAATTTCCTACAAAAAAGGTGTCTTGACATTTCTCGATGAAATCGATCTTTATCGAGATAATTCAATTTTTCTGATGTTTTGCGAAATTTAGCTGATTTCTAGATTTGTTTGTAATTGTTCATTTATCTCATAAACAATTGATTTTAGACAAGAATGTCAGAAGAGCTTTTTTGTAGATAATTAAATTTCCTACAAAAATTGTCTTTGACATTTTTTGATAAAATCAATTGTTAACGAGATAAATCGATGTTTAATGACATGAAAAACTGCATTGATCGATAACAGTTTCTCTCAGTAATTTTCATTAAAAAATTCAATTATATTAATTGATACTGATTAAAATTTTCACATGCCTCGATTAAAATTCTAGTGATTAAAAAATTAATGATCGATCGTTTTAAGTAGAAATTTTTGCAATAAATGTAATTGTATACATTGAATCAGAATTTAATTAAAAATAAAATGACTAAGAATTAATTAATTAATCCAGAAAAATCGCAAAAAATCGTGATTACTTCATAATGAAAAAAAAAAATGAGGATAGTAAATTATCTGGCAATTAATTGTGATTTGATTTGATTTTCATTTTTTCTTAATTAATTAACGATTCCCATTATAAACTTAATTATTTATTTATCTGACTCGTACTCAACGTTTTTCGTTAAAAAATATCGTACGATGTCTGGTCCATTTATTTATTTCATTTTTATAAGAAAAGAAAAATTCTCAATTCGTAAAAACCTAAAAATTCGATATTTTGCGTCTTGATGATTTTATCAAAAAATGTCAAGAGACCTTTTTCTGAGAGAATTTTCTCAGCTACAAAAAATGTATTTTGACATTTTCATCTAAAATTACTCGTTTACGACGTATTCGTTTTCACGTATTATTGAATAATTAATTATCTTGACAACGAGGGATTTCAGAGAAAAATGTGAGAAGACCTTTTTTGTAGAGAATTTTCTGAGCTACAAAAAAGGTCCTCTGACATTTTTCTCTAGAATCACTAGTTGAAGAGATAAATGAACAATTAATGAAAATATCGAGTTTTTTCACTTTTCAACTGAATTAATAAAAATTTGTTTGTTATAATTCATAAAGAAATTAATTTTTTTCATTGAATAGATCACAAAAAATAAAATCATCAACAATAATCCCAATTTTTTAAAATAACACGAGTATGAGAGAGAGTGAGAGATGCGAATAATTGACTTATTTTCAGGTTTATTTTTGTATAACAAATAACATTTATTAGAATTTAAATAAATAAATTTGTTAATTTCCATGAAATGTGCTGTTCAACCTAGAGAGTACAAATAAGATTACTTGATCTCAAATAGAAAAAAAAATTGAAAATTGATGGGAAAAAGAAACAATCCATTTTTAATCGCTTTTGCAATTTATTTAGCTTTTCTAAATAATTAATTCTCCTCTTTTCTTCATATTTGAGACATGAATTATTATCATTTTTTCATAATAAAATCATTAATTTTATTCTAATAATTTCAATGATTAAAAAAAAAAATTATTTTTTTCATACAGAATATTGATTATTCATAAGGGGATATGTACTACTTTATATTGCAAAATTAAATAAAAATGATCCAGAAATTGATATTAAATTAATTAATATTTTTTGTGATTTATTTGATAATTTTTTTTTCAATTATTGATTTATCTTGAAAATGAGTAATTCCAGAGAAAAATGTCAGAAAACCCTTCTTATAGATCTGGAAATTTTCCACAAAAAAGGTCTCTTGACATTTCCTCTTAAAGTCCCTCATTATCAAGATAATTCCATAAAATGAATGAATGAAAAAAAAAATTGGTATTTATTAAAAATTTATTTGATAATTAAATGAAAAAGTCACTGAATACAGGTATTTTAATACAATAATTAGAAAAATTGATTATTATAACAAATGTAAGAAAATAATTGTGATAATTTCATCTGCCTCTTCCTCTTCCACCTCGATTGAAAGCCCCTCTTCCCCTGCCTGAGACTTTGCCCTTTGGTGGTGGTGATTTTGGACGAAGCGCTTCAATTCTCTCGGTACAACCTGTTGTTATTTGTCCAGTAGCAAAGTAGCTGCTGTACAGATCAGTATTGAAGTTTGTATTTGTTAGTTCTGGACCAACTGTCAACCATCCTGGTCTGATGGTGCTGTCACGGCCGAATAAGTGGAGTCTGCAGAGTGAAAGGGTAATTATACTTCAAGTTAATTATGAAAATTTAACCCTAGGGGACTAAATAGTACCCAAAACTTTTTTTTGGTCCCGGTAGCTTAGTTGGAAGAGTGCCCGGTGTGTGACACAAGATATTACAAAACCAGTTTTACTGGCCAATTCCTGGTCTCAAAAAATTCCAGTTCAAGTCACTGACACAATACAATAATAAAAGACATAAACAATTTCTCAATAGTCATAAGACAGTTACCAATGAGATACGAAGCGCCCTATTAAGTATAATATTACCTATTAAGTTAACTACGTTCTCACATCATTTTTCTAGTAGCTATTAAGACTTTTATTGTTTTTTTTTCATCACATCTGTATCATTTCTGGCTAAATAAACATGTTTATTGAAATAAAAAAAAGTACCTGGCGTGTGGATTAACTGGGAGACCCAGGTTCGAAACCTGGCTGGGGCTTGCAGATTTTTTTTTTTCTCTCGAAATTCTAATTCTCTTTGAATTTTTTTTTCTATTATATAATTATCATTGATATATATATGTATTATATATGAAAATGATAATAATAGTCTCCTTGCTATCTCATTATCTAATAATTTTCTTGACAATAATAAATATTTTCATCATCAAATTGCAACATGATCTGGAATATTATTTAAATGTTTAAAAATGACTGATTAGAATAATTTTGTATTTTGTTGTTATAATTATAATCATATTGTTTTATGAACTGAATAATTTATAATCTGTGAATCTGTATATTTGTGAATTTGACGGAGGGTGATTGTGTATGTATTTAAAATGTTAATATCAAATGTATTATTATTTATAAGTAACAATGTCTTGTGTATAATTTGTTTGTGCCCTGAGGGGGTTCAGTGTGCCATAAAAAAAACTAGCAGAGTATCTGAAAATTTCAATAGATAAATATTCATATTTTGATTCACCCAGATTGATGACATAATAATCACGAATATTTGAATCAATTGAGTAATTTTTGAGGTATTTAATTAAATAGTTTATAACAAAATATTGAATATCACTCCAAGGGTCATAATTCAATAATGCCCCTTAACAATACAAAACTTTAATATCATAAATGATAAAAATCCTACTAAATATGATAGATATCTCAATTATTTCTTGAGTTACCATGCGTACAATAGATTTTTCAAAAAATATTTAAATACCAATAACTCTCAAATATGTCCTAGGAAATAATTCATATTTCAAATTGACTAGATAAATATAATCATCATGAATATATCCCAAAAACTACTCGACCAATTCATCTTCAATTTGGCACGATGGTCTAGCTCAACGATACAGATATACACCGGAAAAACAAAAATCCTTCTCACCTTCTCCGCCCGAGACAGAAATGCTCAATAATATGAAAAATCTCCACAGGTTTTTCAATAGATCCATACTCCGGCTCCTCCGAAATAATCAAATCAATATCCACATTAGCATGTATGAAATCCCCATCAGTGGACCTCCTGACAGTACCCTTGATCCCCATCAAACAATGTTCCTTAGTTCTCTGAAGTACAGCTTTACTATCCAAATTCTTACTGTGTCCAGGATTATCAATATTAGTCCTAATCCAACATATATCCTCGCATCTCCTAAATCCCCATTTTCTCAAACAATATCTGCCCATATCCAATCCATCACTGCTTCCACACCATAAGAATACAAAACTCCTGTTAGCAGCAACTTCACCAATATCCAATTCCATAATCTGATCCCAATTCCACAACTCAACATTCGTAACTCCACACGTTCTTTGGTATTCTTCAAGCGGTGGCTCAATCAGTATCACATCAAATTTACAATTGAGTTCTTTGAGATTATAATTCGATAAATTTGTCTTAAGGTACATCGGTGGAGTAGCAGTTTCAGATATCAAATCATCCTTCAATTTTATCAATTCTCGAAGTTTTGGGTACTCTTCAAAACGATCAGCAAGACCCACGTCTCTTATGAAATTCTGGGGACGTTGACCTGTGTCGATAAAGTGTTGACAGTAGTCATTGTGTGGATTTGATGATTGGGTACCCTAAAACAAATTTTATGCCGTAATCATACGGATTATGAAGTATACACGAATGGCCAGAGCATACTTTTAGAAATGTTGAAGAGTCCTTGTAAACAATTTCGTCAGCTGGAACATTATTGTCTTTTTGGGTTTTAGATTTATCGTCCTCAGAGTCTAGGGATTTGGTGTGACATTTTTTTCTTTGAACACCATCGACATCGGTTCCGAGTATCTGACGGAGTTCGTCGACGCTTGATACACCTAGCTGAAAATTATTATAAATAATTAAATTAAAAAAATTATTCAAGCTTTGAGACAAAAAAATTGTCCTATATTTGTTTTTATTGAATATCTCGAAACTGAAAGCAGAGGGTAAAATTTTCATTGGGACCTCTTTTGTAGAGCGGAATTGGGGCTGTAAAGGAGGGAAGGGAGGTAATGAGAATTACGAGATATTCACGAAAAACCAAATCTGTTTGAAAGTGACAGATGAATAAATAAAATTTGGACATAAATGGTAGGAAAGAATATATCTCACCGTCTGTGCCAGTAATTTTTTACGTTTCTGAGACCTTTCGCGAAGTGCTTGCAGCATTTTATGACTATCTTGAAAGAAAGTTTCACTCAATAATGACAAAAAATGGATTAAAACAAATTTTTGAATAATTCTGTCACAACTCCATTTCGAGGTTAGAAATGGGACAGCATCAACATTTAAAGATTCCGTAAAAAAGATGAATGAGGGAGTAATATAAGTACTCCGATACCGTCTCGAATTATAAAAATCTGGAACACCCGTCAGAATTCATATAATTTTTAACGAATTTATTTCGATAATAAATTATTTGTTTAAAAATTAATCTCATACTTCACTTCTTGTTCTTGGATCTGCTTGGATCGATTTTTTACTGCGCATGCGCAAAGCAACAGTGCCGGAATATCTTCTTTTCTTGCCGTTATCCCTCATCTAGAGGGACATTGGAGGTAGTGATGAGATTGACGGTATAGTAGGAGTTGGGGCGGGAGATTGTTTAAAAAGGGGGAGAGGCCATTTATATTTGTTTATTTATAGATATGGAGTATGAAGCATAATTTGATGCTGGGGGAGTCAATGAGTTTGGGTAAATTGAACGAGGTGATATTCAATTTTTTCAAGGCTTTGACAAGAGAGGCACGTTCTTTTATATATTTTGGACAGTACCAATATACGTGTGAGAGAGATGCAATTTAGTTGCATTCACAAAGATCAGTGTGGTCGAGGTTTTTTCTGCGGAGGCTTTGGTTTATGTTGAAATGATTGGATCTCATTCTGGTGATTGTGGAGATTTCAGGTCCGTCAATTTTGAGGTTTTGAAATCAGGGTCGGTGCCAGCCCTTATAGCATTTTTGAAAGGAGTATTTGCCTTTCTTTACACCTTGAATTCTGAGAAGTTTGGATGTTCTAGCTTTTAGTCGTTTGGTGAAGGACTCTTTAAAGTCAGAATGAGGAATGGGAGTATTTAGGAGTTCTCCAGAAGGCAGGAATTAACTCTTTAACATATAAATGATTGCTTGAGTACTTGGTAACTACTTAAATTGGATTTTATATTTCATTTCTGATCGCCAGTTTTGATTTACATTCAAATTCAGTTTGATATAGTTTTCACTCACTAGGTCGTTATTTATCAAGAACCACCGATGAAAATGTTGAAAATGCATTAAAATTGCTAATTTTTTTTTGATAGCGTCATAACCAAGTACTTCCACAGCATTCATAGATGGAGAAAATTTCGTAATATGTTAATGACACCAAAGTTGGTAGTATTAGGATATTGCGAAATTTCCACCATCTATAAATGCTGTGGAAGTACCTTCTGAAGCCTATTGATACGTTATTACTGAGAACTAAATGTATTGAAGTGAAATAAAAGCAATTATTCGCTTATTGTCAGAGTTACATCATTTTCATTCAATTATTGGATTCGAGATAAATCTCGACATATCCTTAAACTGAGTAATTTCAATTGTGAAACATTGGAGAGCATGAAATCACAAAAACCGAGAAGATGAAAATATTATTAATCAAAAATAGCATTAATTCAAAAATTACCACAAAGCACATTTTTTTTCCGGATTCATTCCGGAGCCAATGGGGCATTTGAAGTCTTCAGCAAACTCTGGCATATTGGAGAGTGGTCCTAATATCCGGAATTCTTCAGGACTGTGGGATCCAGTGGTAATTAGGAATTCGAGGGCTTCAGGTGGGTAGACTGAACACCAAGTGTTGGCTGCACTTATCCAGAACATTTGTCTTGGGGTGTAGGGGAGTCCAGGGAGAAATTGCTCTTGGCCATTGCGAGCTACCCAGTCGTTGTAAGCTAGGTAGGCTACCTTAATTCCTCCATTATCTGCTATGTTCTCTCCCTGGGTTCTTATTCCATTCAACTGGGGACCGAATGACAAAAATTGTAAATTGATGAAATTTCAAGTAGCTTGATAATAACTCGCGGTTTTGAGAGAAAACGTTGTGAGATTTTTTTCGTAGGAAATTTTGTGCTTCACAACGAGAGTCTCTTAATTTTCTGATTTCAAGATTTTTTTTCTAAAAAGTTCATCATTACTGAGATTATCCACAGAATCAGTTCAACAATTCTCCATATGGTTCGTATGATGTGATACGTTGAAGAGGACAATTCTGTAAATTGTATAATTATCTCGAGAAGAACTCGATTAAGAACGGAGCATTTTCCGAACAAAGACCATCATTAAAAACTTTACATTTTCTAAAACACGCGTTATCAAAATAATGCAATTGTTTTTAACATGTAAAAGAATCATTTCTCCACTTCAATAATGAATTGATTGATTTGCTTACGTTTAATCCAACTTCTTCAACTGTGTAATTCCCATACTGATCGATAATACATTGAACCTTTGCGAGATATTTCTCCTTGGTGGAAGGCGTCCACCAGTCAACCAGATTCCCGTCTTTGTCGAGCTGTCTTCCTCGATCATCGAATCCATGAGTAATCTCGTGTCCAATGATGTAGCCAATGGCACCATAGTTCATGTATTTTGGACGATCGTTACCGAAGAAAATACCTTGGAGAATACCAGCTGGAAGGTCTGAAACATTTTCCCAAAGAAATATGAATCAAACAAAAAGGCGGAAATTCTCTCACTGTTTTTGAAATCATGGAATCAATATCTTTCACATCATTCAAAACTTCTCCAATATTGTGAAAAAAAACAAGTTATTTCGCTATATTCAAAGGAGTTAGTCATGAAAAGTTCGCTATCTCCCTCGAATTCAGAGATAATCCCTGAAAACTGACCTTCGAACGGAATCAACTTCTCCTGCTTTCTCTGTTTCAATACGGAATTATCATATCCACTTTTAAATAAGTATTACTCACCTATACTATTCTCGATCGGAAAATAGAAAGCATCAACGAAAGTAGGCCTTCCATGTGTCACCCAGTCGTTCTTATTAACCAGTTTCCTCAGTTTACTGAACGAATGCTCAATCCCAAATAGGGAAAGATTTAGAATTCCCTGAAAATAATTATCATCACTCAGATCCAAGTTCTGATAGAAGTCCTCAAGTTTACTATCATCAAGGAGCTCTTCAGGATAAGCAATATGACTTGTCATGGAGGCAGCCTTCTCCAGTGCACTCTTCTTCGTTTCATCGTCCATCCAGTCGACCTTTTGTAGAAGTTGATTGAATTGCTTCCTGATGTCATCGACCATCTCAATCACATTATTCTTCGCTTCTTCATGGAAGTACTTTCTAATGTAGAGAGCTCCAAGGCTGATGAAGAGATCCTCAGAGACGACGTCAACGCATTCCTCCCATGATACCTGCTCTGTGATTCCCCCGAGGGTAGTCAAGTACTGGAGCTGTCGTTTCCTTATATCATCATTGAGATATCTGACTGATGCTGCTGCTACCCTCCACATGACGTAGTTGGCTTGGACTCGTTTGGGTGTTTCTTTCATTAGTTTTTCAAGGCTTGTGATGAAACTGGGTACGGTTACAAGGATGACTTCGCTATTGTTGACTCGGATGGAGGGTGGAAGCAGGCGGTTGATGTATTCCTTCCAAGGAATACTAGGGTACGTCTTGGAGAGTTGAACGATCGTCATGGGATTATAGAGAAGCGTTTGGTTACGAAGTTTCTCATTTGGTAGAGATATCTGGAAAATTCAATAATTTAGACATATGAGTGTAAAGCTTTTTTATCGTAAAATCACTTATCACTGATATACCCGTGTGAAAATTCAAGCGTGGACTACATCGAATCTCTGCTAATACATACATGCACCCTATATAGCGTTGACGTGGTGAGTTGTGGTAGAGCGAGTGCTTACATACAATTAAAAATTCAATTGTTATTGTGTACGATATGTAAACTCTTCATAATATTCGTGTATCTATCATGTAATTATTTCAGCAACAATCGGTTGAAGAAGAAAATGTAAAATAGTATTGTGTTATTAGCTATAGCTAATAACTATAGTGCATACAGTGAAACTTTACACTCGCGTCAGACATACTTTTTTTTGTAATACCTGGCAAAATTGACTTTAAGGAGGGGGAGAATGGTTAGGAGGACAATTTTTTTTTGTGCGGGGTGCATAAATTTCAAGGTAGTCTGCTAAGGAAAATTTAAGTGCGTCAAGCGAACCTCTGTACTTTACGCACGCAAAATCCAACCGGAAAAGACTTTTTTTTGCAAAGCGAGCACTTTTTCACAAAAAATATCTTCTGATGATTTCTTCGACCAATGTTGGCGCTTTGTAGATGCAAGGGCAGTTCTTTTTTTCATCCTTGCTTCATTGTTCAGTTTTTGCTGATTGATGAGACCGCATAGTAGCCAAAAGAAGAAAGTTTTTAGTTCTATCAACGAGATGATTGTATGACACACATCTGGATGCATGTGTCGACGTCAACTGAAATTTTTTCCAGTTTTTGTTTCATCGAGAATAATTTAGGATGAAGAAACTTACATTAGCTAATTTCATCTCGAATTCGAGGGAGCTGAGCAGTTCTTTCTCGGCTAATCGTCGTTCGGCTCCAAGAATTACGGCGATGTCTACCATGTATTTGTAATAAGCGTTCACTATTGTGTCATTTAAACTTTTGGATAAGTATTCACGAGGGAAATCCAGAAACACTTGATCCAACTGAAAATATCAAGACAAAATATTAAATAATTATCCATTGGTTCCATTCGAATGATCGCTTCAATAGTGAAGTGATAAATGTAGAGGTGTCGATATCATTGATCTCGATTGTTAATTATTCAATTATCTCGATAATGAGTGACTTGATCAGAAAATGTCCAAGATTTTTTAAGCAGAAAATTCATTTATCTGCGAAAAAGGTTTTCTTTCTGTATTAATAAATCATATAGCGTACATTGATGACTCTTTTTGTACTGTTCTTGATGTCCTCAGTAATTCCGAAAGTGATGAAGTAACGTGTGGGGTATCCCAAGTCTTTGAGTTTGTAATCTGTTTCAATCCAGTTGAAAGCTTCTTCGTCCCACCGATCTTTCTCCAGCACTGGCCATCCTCCTAATTTCTCCAGAATTCCGAGGAGTGGAGTGAGCCCTTGAGCTTCAACTGCAGCTGAAAATCATTACGAGTATATCAATATATATGAATTTGTTCCTCAGAACAAGAATTATGATGGAGAGGCCCGGAAGAACATAACAATTTTCAGTTTATCTACTGAATGAAGGTTCCCGCACTAAATTTCTTGGGAAAAAATTATTTGGAAAAAATATTTCGGAAAAATTGCTTTTGAAAAAATTATTTCGGAAAAAATTCCTTTTGAAAAAATTATTTCAGAAAAAAGCCCCCTGAAAAAATTATTTCGGCAAAAATTTCTCGGAAAAAAATTATTTCGGAAAAAAATCCTTATGAAAACTTTTTTAAAAAGAAAAAAAAAACCAGCGAGCCATATAGTACTCGAGATCTATGTGTAAACATCTCATCGCCGCCATATGGGTCTGTAATCCCCACTAGCGACATAGGCCGGCCGCCTGAGGGACTGCGTGGTTACAGACTTCCGTCGCATTTACACCAAATCGCTCCCAGCCAGAGTGTGGTAGGGGCGAGCGAAAAGATGTTTACACATCAAAAATACCATGAAAAAAAAATTCAAATCAAAGAATGTTGAAAATTACTCATGATAACACAGGTAGAAGTGAAATAATTGACACCAGAAACGCTCCAAGGAAATCGACAATATTATATATTTACAAACCAGAATTGAAAAATCAAGGGAAATCACAATCAATGAAATATCGCCCAATCAGAATGAACACAAACAAATAACAAGAAATAAATGAATCGATCTAACCCTTGAAACCCCACACAGATAAATCCATTTCAAGAACACATCTCAGATTCCGTGATAATATTATATACAACCATGAAAATTTCTCAAATCTCATAACACACTACACTGCCAATGTTTCAATTAAAAATTAACATTTTGAGCAATGCCACAAAGATAGTCAAGTACATTACGATTGTCATAATAAGCAACAATATTCTTAATACGCTGATCATAGCCCCACCACTTAATTTCAGACGATGTTTACTCTAGTGACGACTGTTGTGATCTGATAAATATATGGTGCTGTCGAATGCCACCGATTGTATTGACGGTATCCCGCGGGCAAATTGGGAAATTAGAAATGGGGGGGGGGGGGAGGGAGAATTGAACTCTGATAATTCATAACATTAAACGGTAATCGCTGTCCTTCGCTATTTCTCGCCACAGGAGGTTTTTCATGAATAATTTTTTCCACAATAATTATTTCATGAGTAATTGTTTCATGAATAATTATTTGACGAGGAATTTATTCTGGCAAATTATTTCACGAGTAATTTATTCCCCAGTACATATTTCACAAACATTTCATTCCAAAATAAAAATTTCCGAAATATTTTTTCCAAATAATTTTTTCCCAAGGAATTTAGTGCGGACACCCTGAATGAGTGTTTCAAAGAGGAAATGTCATAGAGTTTTTGAAGTAGAATCTCTCCTGAAATTCTGTCGTAGAACTACTACTCTTCTCATCGAGATGATTGAATTTCTGATTAGATATACTATATGAGGAACGGCTTACTTGATCTATTCTATTTTGCTTTATCACTGTACCATGGAAATATCAATGAGTATTTTTATAATTCATTTGAAAATTGGTTTTGCACTTACTTTTGTTCATGCACGATTTGTACAAGTTCTTGGCAAGTTTGAATGGCTTAGGTTCCGTGGAAGGACTGGGCTCTTCAAGAATGGTTTTCAACTGGTTTGTGACTTTGCTAGTGATTAAACTAAAAGCATCGGCACCGATTGAACTATACTTGAAAGATTCATCCTCAAAAAGTCCACCACAGGCAAATTTGTAGAAGTTGTCACAGGGACTCACATCTTTGTCCATGAATTCCAAGACCTGTGCAGCTAGAGAAAAATTGGAGGGAATGAGTTCAACTGATATGAAATAAATCAGTAGTGATCGTCGAAGGAGTAAAACAGGATAGAGTCAATTCTCCTTCTCCATCACTTCATTTTCCAATCAATTAGTGGATTATTATATTGGTGATGAATAATTTCAGGGGGAATCATCGAGGATTCTTTTTGCGAATAAAAATATATTTTCTACGAGAAATTTCTTTACATTCCTTTGAAAAATTGCTCATTTCCGGGATTAATAATCTAATTCACGAAGAATGCATTTTTCCCTAGTTAATAATTTCATTGGTTAACTCACCGGCGAGAACGCAGCCTGGAGTAGTGCAGGTATTATTCGGTCCTTCAATAACAGTCGATGGTGGTGATTCAGCAAGTTGTTGATCGGCAAGCACTTTAGCTGTGAATGAAAAGATCTCAGTTTTAGCATAAAAATATTCTTGTGCGTTAATTAAATTATGGGCATTAAGTTTGTCTTGAGAAACATGAATAAACACTCTGGGGTTTTTCAAGATTGACACTCATCACGTATATTGTATTGATTAAATCTCGTATAACAAGATTAATTCAAGCCAAACGGTCTATGACACATAAATTTGAGCGCTAGATTCTGGAGGTAAGGTGACTCACCTGCTTCGCTGTTGTTAACATCCCATGAGTTTGACTCCGCTGCCACAACTCCAATATCCATTGAGGGGACAATGCACAGAAGGACACTATATACTACAATCATCTTGAGTTTACGCTCGATTGGTGATCTGTGCTTCCTCCATGTTGGATTTCTGAAGATAGAGATAAATTATTGAGTGTGTCTAATGTCACACTGAACCGATTTTCTATCGTGAACAAATTGGAATTCCCTCAAAAACTGTATCTTTTATCATTGACAGAGGACCAATATGTTAATTTTCAAGAAAGACTCTGGGCAATGAGTTATTCTGAAGAAAAATGTCGAGAGACCCCCGTTGTAGTTGAGGAAATTCGAGAACAAGAACAATCATTCAGCATTAACTTCCGAAACCACTCATCATTGAGATGAATAATTATAACGACAGAGCTTTTAATTTCATTGCAATAATTGATTATTGACCAAACCAAATGGTTGTTGAAGATATAATTCACTTTAATCAGTTGATGCTCTCTATTCAATCCTTTCTTCTCTTTCATTTATTAATTTTTCAATTTCTTACAAATGATTCATTACCTCATGGTTGCAGATTTCCGGTCGTTATGCATCTAATGTATACACGTCATTTGAGTTCGCTGTGCGGTCCCGATATTTTATTTATATTGGAATAATTACAAAAAGAGTATGTTCGAGATAGTATAAGTCACAGATTTACTTTCAAACTGAAGAAGAAATCACGAAAGTTCAGCTATATATACTTAATGTATGTATATATATGCTACATGCTATATAAACGTCATGGAAAATCGCAGAATTCCTCATGACTTTTGGACGACCAACTTAGGAGAATATTTGCAGGATGATGATTTTTCCCATGTATTGTTTTTCATTTTTCTTCATCTTTCCCACCTGAGCAACACAAGGGGGGGAGGTTAGTCATCAATAAAAATGAAAATAGATTAGAATAAGATCAAAAGAGATTGGAAATCAATGTATCTGATGCAGTTGTTTTGGTAAAAAATACTCATGCCATTCTTATGAATGATTGGTCTCCTTCAGTCAATTAATAACTAATAAGAACTATTTTGGGGTGAGACGACCTTGTGTCACTATCATTTTGACTCCTATTTGATTCGCGTTTCACCCTTACGACTGGATTGGTAAAACTCCTCGATACGATTCCACGGTATCGGCAGGGTTCAGTCATTCGATTCGTTTTAGGGTTTTTTACGTCACACTAAAACCCACATATTGAATATGAAATATAAGCATAAGCGCTTTTGCATAAGTGGCTGAAGTTATGCGGCTGTAGATGAATGTTCATTTTTTGCGCGTTTTCTTCGTTGCCATCAATCAACTGATGGTGAGCTTCCGAATGAAGTTTTTAATATTTTTTTCGTTCATCATCATTTTAATTTTTTGTTATTATTCATTACAAGTAATTTAGTGGTTAAGGAAAGTTTGTCGGTCTAGGTTTCATAATTTTTTTTTCGTGTGCCGAACCCAAAAAATAATATTCAAGCCTCGTCATGAAACACATATCACCCTCCCCCACGTGCTTGCCATCCTCGCGTCCGGCTCGGATGGCAATCTTGCACGTGAGAGAGGATGATCTGTTTTTCAAGACTCGAGCGTGAAATGCACTATTATCATCCTCATTATAGAAAGGTGAATATCTCAGGAACTAACCGCTCAAATGCGCTGATTTTACATACCAAACAGAGCAATCATAATAAGAGATACCTTCATGCCAAATTTCAAGTTGATATCTCAATTTTTGAGGAAGTTTGCGTGTTTACAAGGATTTCCAGTGAAAAACAAAAAAATGCCCATATCTCGAAAACTTTGTATTAACGGGTATACGTATTTTTATTGATTGAGGTAGAGGACATGAAGATGAAGCTTGTGAAAAAAAAAATTGTGAATATAAGCATTGAGATATATGTCTTTGACATACAGTCGACGAAAACATCTTTACTCATTTGGAATAATTAGCTTAATCTCTTTATGCGTTGCATCTGAAAACAACATCACATGAATGAATAGGTCAGTCATAATCCAAAGGAATGCATGAGTAATATCTCTTGGTCATATAAAAATAATCATCCAAGAAGTTCTTCATGCATTTCCTAGATTATTTTTGGATCGCGAAAATGCATCTAAATGCCATTCTATTATTATTACTTTCAAACACAACTGATAACATGATAATGTTCTTTAGAGGTCGAATTCTCGCTTGATAATGCTTTGATAGTTCCGGGGACATTAAAATTCATGAAATGTTTCATTGTTACAAAATTTAAACAAAACGTTATGAAAATCTTTCAAATGCATTTTTTTACCATGATTTACCAGACAGAAATTTCTGGGTGAATAAATATATGATTTAATCAATCCTCGAATGATCTTGTATCATCTTTGGAGACAGAAATATAATGTCATCTTCGTTATTTGTATTTTCCACTAGGGGGCTCCGCCCCCTGCTCGCTGCGCTCGCCAACCCCAAGGGGGGCTTCGCCCCCCCGCTCGCTTCGCTCGCTCCCCCCCTTAGATGCGACGTTTACACACACACACACACACATAATGCCACGACTTAAAAAAAAATGACACACATAATTGAAAAAAATACTTCAAATAATTCGATAAAAATGGATTCATTAAAATATAGGACCGAATTATTTCGATGGCTTTATAATACTTAATTAATTTTCTTTATCAGAAAAACATGGTCTCTTGGGCCGACCATGGGCCCCCGATCATGAGCCCCCGACCTTGAACCGACCTTGAATCGACCTTGAACCGGCCTTGGACCGACGTTGAACCGACCATGAACCGACCTTCGGGGCGTCTTATATTAAAGCACTGAAACACTGAAAACACTGAAACACTGCAGCGTTAGTTGAATTAGAATTTTATGATATAGAGAGACACATATTTATATCTGGATCAAGATATATGAGAAGATATACACCACTTCCTGATTCCAAACACTCTTAAGGATGTTCTGCCTAGATTGCAACGGGGGGGTGAGCTGTAGGGGGAAGGTAGGGTTTTGTGGGGAATTCCAACCCCTGAAGACGAAAAAATGAAATTTTAAATTACCCCATTGAGGTTAAATTTGGTCACTTTTATGGTGTCATTATATTCCTCATAACTCTTTTTCCTAATAAATATTCATAGGATCAATCAAAAAATTTCCGATAATCGATTTAATAATTTCTGAAAAAAACATAAATCTAATCGTTAACAGCGGCAACGTTGGGAACTAGAGAAATTTGGTAACACGGGCTGGTACCATTGCCTGACTAGGCCACACTCGGCTGTAAACGTTTATTCATTCCCCAGATACCCCAGATTTGTATTTTGCGCGCTGCCCCTCTCTCGTTGAAAGTGTCGCGACGTTGTCGTACTTTCCAGCTGCGCGCGCAAGAAAGGTAAATTTTCGCCTATTTTGCCATTTTTTATTACTAATTATTAGTCTGGGGGATGCGTAAGAATATAACGTTTTTCCGTGACATAACGATTGACCTATAGCCGGAGTTTCATTACGCTAGACCCATTTTTCATCGATTTCACTAACTTTTCGTGAATTTTCCATAAGAACACGTGTTAAATTGATATTTTTTAAAAAATCATAACTTTATTATGCAGCTCGCAGGAAAGCTGAAATTTTGCATGCGGTTCTTCAATAGATTGAAGAATCTTACAAAAAAATTTCATCAACTTCTTATATTTCCTTATAATGTCCAAAATGTAGGCAGAACATCCTTAAAGAATACAGAAGAAAAAGTAAAAGGTAACCATATTTTCCATTCTATTTTCGACCCCAATGTCGTCCTTTTTTCCGGGATTTTCGGGAATTTCTTCAGGATTTTTTTCAGGATTTTCGGGAATTTTTGGGAGTTTTCGGGATTTTTGAAATTTCCGGGAATTTTCAGGTTTTTCGGGATTTTCGAAAAATTTTTCGGGATTTTTCCGGGAATTTCGGGATTTGTCCAGGAATTTCGGGATTTTTCCAGGATTTTCGGGAATTTTTTCAGGATTTTCGGGAATTTTCGGGATTTTTTTTGGGAATTTTTTCAAGATTTTCGGGAATTTTCAGGATTTTCGGGATTTTTGAGATTTCCGGGAATTTTTAGGTTTTTCAAGATTTTCGGGAATTAGGATTTTTCCGGGATTTTCGGGAATTTTTCCGGGATTTTTTTTCAGGATTTTCGGGAATTTCCGGGATTTTCAGGAATTTTTCCGGGATTTTTTTTTAGGATTTTCGGGAATTTTCGGGATTTTCAGGATTTTCAGGAATTCCGTCTTCCAAAAATTAGCGTCTTACAACCCCAAAGTCGCCTGAATTTTTTCCCTTATTTTTTTATTATATAGAGAGATAAGGAGAAAATTCCTTCTTTCTCGCCGACTATGAGAGTGTAATTAAAATTATTATTTATAGTTAATAATTATTAAAATTATGAATGACACATGATATGATATTTTTATTTGATTAAAATATTTCGTGAGGAAAGTGCGAGAGTGACTCAAGTGTCTAAATTTCAAAAAAATCTCCAACAACAATTTCAATTAATTTATGAGGAATGATTAACAAAGAAGAAGAAGAAATAACGAGTATAAAAAAAAAAAATATTTTCATAAGTAAATAGATTGAAGGGATATAACCAATATGGAATAATAATAAAAAAATGCGCACTAGCTCCACGCATTGGATTTCCAAATCCAAATCCAAATCAAAATCCAGATCCAAATTTTCCTGAATATCTCGTAATCTAGGGGAGAGACGACATTTTCATGAAAACCTTTTTCATAGGGAAGACCGAGATCTTTACAGAGAAATTTTTGCAATAAATGTAATTGTATACATTGAATCAGAATTTAATTAAAAATAAAATGACTCAAAATTGATTAATTAATCCAGAAAAATCACAAAAATTTGTGATTACTTCATAATAAAAAAAAATGAGGATAGTAAATTATCTGGCAATTAATTGTGATTTGATTTTTATTTTTTCTTAATTGATTAACGATTGCCATAGAACATTATAAACTTAATTATTCATTTATCTGACTCGTACTCAACGTTTTTCGTTAAAAAATATTGTACGATGTTTTATTTATTTATTTCATTTTTATATGAAAAAAAAATTCTCAATTCGTAAAAACATAAAAATTCGATATTTTGCGTCTTGATGATTTTATCAAAAAATGTCTTTTGACATTTTTATCTAAAATCACTCGTTTACGAGATAAATAGACATCTAACAGAAACAACTAACAATTTTATTTTTTACGTATTATTGAATAATTAATTATCTTCACAACGAGGGATTTTAGAGAAAAATGTGAAAAGACCTTTTTTGTAGAGAATTTTCTGAGCTACAAAAAAGGTCCTTTGACATTTTAATCTAAAATCACTAATTAACGAGATAAATAAACAATTAATGAAAATATCGAGTTTTTTCACTTTTCAACTGAATCAATAAAAATTTGTTTATTACAATTCATTAAAAAATTAATTTTTTTTCATTGAATAAATCACAAAAAATTAAATCATCAACAATAATCCCATTTTTTTAAAAATAACACGAGTATGAGAGAGAGAGAGAGAGAATGGAAGAGGGAGTGAGAGATGCGAATAATTGACTCATTTTCAGGTTTATTTTTGTATAACAAATAAAAACTGGTTCCAGCTTGGCCCAGGACCGGCTCTGACTTGGCCAGCCACGGCTGTGGATTGGCCCCAAGTCCGGCCCAGTCTGGGTAGCCAAGAATGGCTCCACATTATCATTTCGATGCTCAGCCAGTCTTGGACCAAGCTTGAAAGCCAATTTCGGGCCGAGACTAGCCGAGACTGAGCCGATCTCGGTTCGAGTTTAAACCAGTTGTCATTTCGCGCCTGGGAAGTCATTAATTCACCGGCAAGAATCAGTCACTCATGAAAATACCGTGGGCATTTTTTGACCAAAAATCGTGTTAGATACATTAATTCTCAATGTCATTCAATTTCATTCCAAACAACTTGAATTTTTATCGACGACTAATAGCAGTCCCCTTCGACGTTGGTCACGCGGAAGCGTTCAACAAAATTGAAAAACAATGAAAACATTTAAAAAACCATTATGCTGTGGATACTTTTAAACTTTTGTCGTTGAAAATCAATTAAAAATCGTGTTCTATTTACGAATGATATAGATATTTTCCAAATTTGATCGAAAAACATCGAAAATTGGGTCAAGGGGGCTGCTAGCGTTTGTTGCGCAGCGAAAGAAAAAAAGTAATTCTGTAAAATTTTAGCGATTTCCGGAAACTGATAAGATCTGAATAAAGAAAATCAATTATTATAAAAATTGAAGCTACCAAACTTTGAAGTTACCAATAAATTATATCTCAGGTCTTTTTTCACTCTTGAGCTTGGAATAATAACGAAACGCATCAGCACAATCTCAGAAAATGGAGATGCATTTATATAACATCCTCGTTTCATAGTGTGACGTATTGGGACCGACCAATACGTCCATTCGATAAACAATCATATTAAATAATAATAAATGATGGATGAAAGGAATGAGAAATGTGATTTCTTTTTCACATCATCCAGAAATTGATCAGCACTCCTACGGTATCATTTAGACATCGTCGTAAGCAATTCCACGGTTTTTGCAAGTCCAGTTCAGATGTACTGAACTGTTTGACTCTGTTCATCTGTGTCAACAATGACACAAAACGGTATTAGTGAAGAAAACTATGAGACTGCTTAGCTCAGCTAATTAGGATTTTCATGAGTTTCCTGGACTCACCAAGAAGCATATGAAATATGATAGAGAACGGAGACGCGAATATCTCCAAGCTCAGGTATTCTGCCGTCATAAAAAACACAATTCGAGTCGAGGTCCCAAGTTCGCGTCAAGATCTATTAGCAACGCGTTATACCGACCCAATGAAACAATATCGTCCATTTATATTAATCTACTTAATATATGAGCAGCTTTTACCTCATATTTAGGCGAGTGTTTAATAAGACCCCTCCAATATCCTTCATCTGAAACGTACTCCCAAGTGAGCGAATCTCTCGCAAACTCACCGCCGCAGTTAACCGAGGTCAAAGGGAAATAAGGATAGATAAACTAGCAGAAAGTAGAAGGGAAGGAGTTTTATATATTTTTATTGAGTCTCACCACCCGGATTAAACTCAAAACGTCACATATAGAGAATATCAGAGAAGGAGTTGCAAGAAAGTAGGTGGTGATGAGTTCCATGATAATAAATGATAACAACTAGAGAAAAATTTGGCAGTTTGGCTGGTAAATTAGTTTATTATATAGAGTTAAGTGGCGACAATACTGGTATGATTATCGATCATCGACATTTCGATGATAAATCTTAATATTCTAAAATACAACTATTCTTGGTGAAATTCAAATCGTGTGAAAATAGTACATTAGAGTACTACTCTCTAGGTGGGTTAATTTACCACATATTTAGTGTCAAAATAGGTCGATTTCAGAGGCAACCGAGTCAAAATATGGGACCTTTCTGAGGATTATAGGTTGGATTTGTCAGTTTACACTTCTGGGGATAATTTTAAATCGATATGTCTATTATTTCCCGCGATACAGACAATCAATTTTTTTTCTGTTTCAAATAGACTCAAGGTTGCTGTTGAGTACAAAATTTCAGAATAGGATAAATTAGAGATCTATCTGGAAGCTCACTACTAGTAGAATTGGTAGAAAGAAAAAGAGAAACAGAATATAATCATTGCATAATAATCCCATAAAATTTTCCATCTCTGATTTGCATCCTTTGTCATTTTTCCATTTCATTCTATCAAAAAAGAAAGATTTTTTTTTTTTTTTTAAATTTAATTCACAGAAATCCTTTCATTATTCAGAAAAAAAAGATTTTTCAACTTTTTGATTGGTGGGGGGGGGGGGGGGAAAGTCCGCCCACACCCCACCATTTCCAGAATAATAGAATGTGGAAGTGTGCAAAAGATGAAAAGAACCCCAAAACATACAACTAATGAATTTGAGAAGGGGAATTCTCGGCCAGAGATCGTGCCTCATTGGTCTCCGAAATTTCCTTCGAATTTTCTGACGGCACACCCTCAAGACGAGTATACAAAAGTAGTTGCACGGAGCCTTACGCTTCAGTTCTCTCCCAAATCTTTGATTTGATCATTCCAACCTCTTAAGGTAGTCATTATTCTGACGGTTTTACGTCATTTTTCATTGAAGTCTTTCATGATTTATTTGTGTGTTTACCAACGATTGTACAAGTAGCTGTCATTTCCTAATGTTTTATATAGATTTAATATTTCAGAATTATCAATTTATTAAATTCTAATATTGTAAATCTCAAAAATGTGTTCGAGAAAGTCGAATTGTAAGTCCAATTACTTTATTATGTAAACTCAAACTTTTAATTTCTTTCTTTTAAAATATAGACTCGAAAGAGTCAGTTCAAGGGTTAAACAGTTCAAACAGTTAAACAGTTCAAACAGTTAAACCCTGTTTTTGAATGGACTTTATTCGGATTCTATTGATCAGAAAATTAAAAAAAATATATATACGCATTTGGGGCCTCGTATATTTTCCAGTGATACTGTTGTAACCCGAAAATACCAATCCTATTCAGCAATAACTAAATCAGTGGAATGCATATACGTATACTTTACTTTAATAATCATATCGAGTATTATATCGCAACACCCAAAAGCGTCACAATATGATGATACAAACGTGTGCCACTAAGGTTTGATAAAACCCAGTGCGCACCACGTCTCGAGAGCATTACTTTAATATTCTTTGCGGGGATTACATTCTTGTACAAGAAACTCTTTGTTAATACTATTACATCAACTCTTATATTTATGAATAAAGACTTAAAGCTAAAAAGTATCGAACGTCTGTTGGGGTAAGACCGAACCTACATCTACTCATTCATACTTATGACCCTCCTCTGACGGGCCAACTTAACAATACTATTGAAGAAAAATTGTTTTTCCCTTCGGGTTCGGGTTCTGACAGAGAGTGAAATCAAATTTTTTATTTATTTTTCTTCCATAGTATCACTGGAAAATATACGAGTAGAATTCGAATAAAATCCGCTCAAAAATAGGATTTAGGCAGTACCTTCCGTTACCCTTTGAACTTCAAACGGTGAATTTTTCATTTATTCACTATATTAAACTCTATTTAACAGAATCATCAACTGTCATTCTGTGCAGTCTTTCACCAAAACCCGAGGTTGTGTGGAGAGTGCTCTGCAATAAATCCCGAAGTTATGAAGATAGTAATTGGGATCTGTTTGATTCTTCTTGTGTGTTCCGCGCGAGGAAACAATGAAGTCTGTAAAGCCGCTGATCGATGTAATGATATTTGTAAGAACTCTACCAGTACGATTAATAGTGTGACAAAAGAGAATTCATCACTCTCCGACGACCAGAAGAGTTTGGTGATGAAATTCGATCGTGATATAACTATCAGTCCGGAAGCATTCAGCACCTCGAATCTCACATCAGTTCGTTTCGAAATGCCATACTCAATCGGACGCAACAAATCCCCTCTCCATACATTGACATTGCATCCCAATTCTTTCGTCAGCTTGTCAAACGCGATCGAGATTATCATCACGTATGCGAATATCAACCTGTGTGGAGGAAAACTGACTTCGATCACAAATCTGCGAAGGTTGAAATTCTCGCATTGTGGATTTACTGAGGTACCAACTGCAATGTTAGAGTCTACACCGGATCTTCATTACCTGTCATTTAGCAGTAATTATATACGTATCATTCATCCGGATGCCTTTCTCCCCTTGAAGAATCTGAAGATTTTACATCTGATGAATAATAGCATCATTGCTCTCGAGCTAGGTTGTTTCAATGGTCTTAACAATTTGGAAATGTTGGACGTATCTAATAATCGTTTCAAAGCAGTGCCAAATGTCTTCAATGGCCTCACTAAGCTGACGTATCTCAGGATGAATAATGCATTTGACATCAATGGATCCAATCTTGACATTCTTCGAAATCAACCAACTATCCCCAGCCTCACAATGAGGAACAATAACATAACGTCTCTGAAGCCTGATATGTTCAATAGTGTTCCTCAATTGAACGTTTTATTCTTATCCGGAAACCAGATAACTGATATTCCAAAAGGTGTGTTTAATAATTTATCGTTGAGAGAAATGGATCTCAGTCAGAATGAATTGAAAATCATTGAAACTGGTACATTCAGCAATCTTACTATAGAGTATTTGAATCTGAGGTATAATGAAATTACAGAATTGAAACCCCGAGCTTTTGATGGGCCATCAATAATGAGATTGGATCTCAGGGAGAATGAATTGAAAATCATTGAAACTGGTACATTCAGCAATCTGACTACAAGGGATTTAGATCTGGGAAACAACGAAATTGTAGAATTGAAACCCCGAGCTTTTGATGGTTTATCGATAATGAGATTGGATCTCAGTCGGAATGAATTAAAAATCATTGAAACTGGTACATTCAGCAATCTTACTATATAGAGTATAGTAAGATTGCTTATTATATAGAGTATTTGAATCTGAGGTATAACAAAATTATAGAATTGAAACCTCGAGCTTTTGACGGTTCCTCAATAAAGACATTGGATCTCAGTGGGAATAAATTGAAAATCATTGAAACTGGTACATTCAGCCATCTTACTAGAAGTAATTTGATTTTGAGCAACAACAAAATTACAGAATTGGAACCCCGAGCTTTTGATGGTTTATCTATAATGAAATTGGACCTCAGTCGGAATGAATTGAAAATCATTGAAACTGGTACATTTAGCCATCTTACTACAAGTGATTTGATTTTGAGCAACAACAAAATTACAGATTTGGAACCTCGAGCTTTCGATGGTTTATCGTTGAGAGAGTTGGATCTCAGTGGGAATGAATTGAAAATCATTGAAACTGGTGCATTTAGCCATTTTACTACAAGGGATTTGATTTTGACCAACAACAAAATTACAGAATTGGAACCACGAGCTTTTGATGGTTTATCATTGAGAGAGTTAGATCTCAGTGGGAATGAATTGAAAATCATTGAAACTGGTACATTCAGCAATCTCACTATGATGAATTTGACTTTGAGGTACAGCAAAATTACAGAATTGCAACCCCGAGCTTTTGTTGGTTCATCAATAAAGACTTGGATCTCAGTCGGAATGAATTGAAACAGATTTATGATGACGATTTTCTTGGGCTCGAGACTGAAGTATTGGATTTGAGATATAATAAAATTTCTAAAATCGCGCCTAATGCATTCAAGAATACGACGGTGAAACAACTGACTCTTGGTGCGATTAATATATATCCAAAAATAGACAAAGCATATTGGGGTATTACTGATTCAACAGACTTCATAGCGTGGTCGGGGTACGAGAATTAGAATAGGCCTGGGTACTTTTCATGCCCGAGCCTTGGAAAATAGATCATCGTCCCCCACGTGCAAGGCGGCTCTCCGAGCCGAAGGCAAGCACGTGGGGGAGGGTGATATGTATTCCATGGTGAGGCGTGAATATATTTCTCATGACGTAGGGCCGAAGTATCACCAAAACGGGGTCCTGCAGGTTCGGCATCACGAAAAAGTTATATCTCCTTCCCGCAAAGCCATACAAAGCAGAACTGCATTCAAACTCCAATATTATCGAATTTGTTGATTAAAGAAATACTGATAACAAATAAATCTGGTTGCTAATTTATTATTTTCCCTGTATCGTCCCACTATTTTCTTCTCGTATTCATCATTCTGGTTCAAATGACAAAGCCTCTAAGGAATCATTATGCTGCAAATATTCTCGCAATTTGGTCGTTAAGAAGTGATTAAAAATTCTGTTATTTTTCAAGATTTTCTAAGTATTTTCGGAATGGAATTATCGAAAAATCATTAAAAATTTCGTTATATCCCGAATATAATCAGTGTGTACACTTAGTTATTTGAATCAAAAGAAAGGCTCTCCCACCTACGTGGCTACGTGTTTTGAAGCATGGAGACCACATGTGAGGGGGGGAGGTCTTTCTTTACATTTACCAACTAGAAAAAAGATTTTTCAACATTTTCCTTTAAAATCATTAAGTACTTAGATACCGTCAATGTCCGGGTTATGGAACGAGTACGGGTTTTGGAACACTTTGGTCTATTTATTGAGAAATAAAATTCTAAACCTAATAAAATAATACGGAATTTAGTCTTGATGATAGGCTGATCTTTTTCACATCCCCAGAGTTAATTTGCATGTCGATGAGTGAGTGAGAACCTTTCCAAAAAAATTCGTTAAAGTAGCGGGAGCGCCAGTTGCTTTCGCATGGCTGCCCCGAGTCGTTAGGTGAAGTCATACTGTCAGCCGGTGATCATCATTGTCGACGGTATTTTTGCAACATGTAAGTACCTTATGCCTTAAAAAATGTTTGTAACTCTTCGCAATTGATCGGGGTTCGTAATTAAATATAAAAAAAAACATACTTACAATCAATTTTGTTTGAAAATAGGGATTCTATTACTCGAGCAACCTAACCTCGTCTTGTCCGGGTTAATGAATGAGTTTATCTGTCAATAAACTGACCTAATTTTGTGTCGAACACAAATTCAATTTCCTATAGAATACAAACGTTTCCCTTTCTGGATACATCCAAAGCATGATTTTATTTAAATTAATTCCAATTTTTACAAAAATATTGCTCGTTCATCAGGAGGAAAACGAAAAACTATCGACACCAAAGAAGTGAAAGATGCAAGAGTAATGAAAGTTATAAATTGTTACGAAGTATTGTTGTTTTTGAAAATAGATAGTACCTATACCTTGTATAATTTAAATAAAATATTATTTCATGCTTATATCAATTTATAAGCTCGGGGAAATCATAACCTTAACTCAATCCCTTCATTCCAAAACTCGTATATTTAGGAGTTCCATAAGTGGGGCAAGTGGTTTTTGGTCGTTCCATAACTGAGGCATAAAACGGGTGTTACATTTAATTACTTATTAATTAATTTTTTGATTCCATGAGGGTAGAAACGCGTTTAAATAAAAGCCAAGATATTGTTTCACATATTATAAAAATTAAACTTGGTAATTTATCAAAAGAATCGTGTCAAAACGCATTCTGGGGGGATTTCAACCGTAGAGAGTTCCATAACCCGGACATTGACGGTAAATGAGCAAAGGCAAAAAATGAAAAAAGTTGAAACACTAATTTTTGAAGTAAACAGAATCGTCGGTATTAAATATCAAATTATCTCAATAATGAGTGATTTTGGAAGAAAATGCCAGAAGATCTTTATTGTTTGAAATTTCCTGCTCTACAAAAAAGGTTTTTTGACATTTTTCTCTAAAACCACTTGTTTTCAAGATAAATGGAATTTATTCAAAATATTTTTTTTTCTTTTCAGCCTCCCATGGATGATTTGGGAATGTGTCAAAATGCACTCCAAGATTATTTTTAGCATAGTTGGAACTATTCATAACACAACAATTACGTTTTAACAATTTCTGTAGAATTTCTGGTGACTTTTCTGTGAGCTGACTAGCCCTCCACGAATTGCAACAGTAGGCCACCCGGTGGCACCACCTGAGCTACTTGTCTAGCGTATAGATAGTATATATATGTAGAGATAGACAGCCGGCACGGAAGTTTCCAGTCATCACTTTTACTTCTAATCAATGGCTGTATGACTAACCTCAAAGGATAGCTGCGTTCAGTTCCCAGCACTATAAAAAAAAAAAAATCACTTTATCTTCAGCTATGGATCAGCCAGCGGAGTATGTCGCATCAAACTGTCAGGGGCTCGGAGACGTCAAGGATTTAATTAAGGAATTTTCTGAGGACTTCAGAAACATGAACGGTCGAATTATTGACATTGGCTGTGGACCTGGAAATATAACCGAAAGCTTACTGTGGTCAAGCGTAGCGGAGGATGCGATTATTGTCGGTAAGTATTATAGATTTTCATTAGAACCTTCGTTAGACATTTGCGAAGAGTGCAACTGAAAGCTAAGTCGACTTGAACCATTTGGCCACTCAGCTATACTCATTCATTTATTGTACAGGTGCTGATATACCTTCAGCGATGATTAAATATGCAAAGAAACATGTCAGCATCGAGAATAAAATATCCTACCTTCAATTGGACATTGAAACATCTGAATTACCTGAAAATCTGGTTGGCCAATTTGATAATGCAGAGTCGTTCTATTGTCTCCACTGGTGCAAAAGTATGAAGATGCCATTACGTAATACATATCAACTTCTTCGGCCAGGAGGAAAAGCTATCGTTTCACTGATTTCGCATTCCCTGATTCTTGACATCTACCTGGAACAGCAGAAGGTTCCAAAATTTGCGCCTTACATGCAGGTAATATTCCTTTTTGAATCCGTAATAGATGTTTTCGTCACAAGGGCGTGATAGAATAGATATTTATAAGTTTTCATCTTTCAAGGATACATTGAAGTACCGAGGTCCTTATCACGGCCACCCAAATGCAGAAGAGATGATGAGCGACGATTTGAAAGAGGCCGGATTCAAGGTCTTACACTGCAGTAACAAATGGAAAATTTATGCGTATCCAAATCTAGATGCTTTTCTGGGTAAGCTGTACAAAAATAATTAGCCCAACTGATAAATTGATTCTGGTCGATAATAGTGGTAAACTTCAGGTTATGCGCCAGGCTATTTTCCTGGAAGAGGTACCCTCTTTGCGAAAGAAATTTTTTTTTTTATTTAATAAATAATTTTCATAATTACAATTGTCGCAGGATGGGCGATGGAGGATAATAGGAATATCTTATAAACATTCAAAATTTATTAGTGAAGTGGTAAAATGGTTCAGGTCAATTTCATCTTGAGGTCAGTTTTCGATGTAAATGTCAGGATCTAGGAGAGATGATAAAATTTTGATAAGGAGATTGCTTCAGATGGAAAATAATTTCGCCGTGGATGTGGGTAGTGAAAGAAGGATAAGTGTGGATAGTTGAATTCAGAGAACGGTGAACTTCTCATCAACTGCTTTAGATTCATTTCGTGGACTTAACCACTCGTTACACGTTATATTTACACTTATTTACAGTTTTGTTACTTCTCTTAAGTTACTTAAAATCATTAAAAATGGATGAAGAAACGTAATTAATGAATGTCTCGAAGTTAAACTGCGTAGACCCGCCGGACCCCTGGTACGACTTCTATTTCAATACTTTTTGAAAGCTAGTTCCAACTAGTGTAAAGCTCAATTAGGAGGGGGGGGGGGGGGCTGAGCGTCGTCTCGGCAGTCTGGCGGTTGATCTGAAGGGCACTACCGGACTTAACGACGGAGTAGAGATGGTACTTGCTGTCTTGTAGAAGGATATAATCAAGAAGAAATTAAAAAAACCTGAAGGGCTCCACCATACTTGAAGGTTGTCGATAATCTTTGATAGAAACTCTCAAGACTTGCTCGTACTAATATCTGCGTTTCAAACAGAGCATTTTTGTGGAGCGGAGTAAGAGCTGCAAAAAAGGTGTTCATAAAAAGTTTCCTATCTCCCTCACATTTTGAGATATTTATCGAAAAATCAACTGGAAGCTAAGTCGACTTAAATCATTCTGACAATTTGCTACTGAATTATTAATTGAGATGTTTATGAAAGGTAGAGTAAGTGAACTGAATAGCCTGACACCAGACTTAGTACAGTGACTCAGTATTGTGTACCATTGCCGATAAACTATAAATAAATGAGATTTTAACGGAAGATCAATCGCAAGATCCTCAATTGAAATATTCATCTTTTTTTTTTCTTTTTATAAGATTCGTTCATCACCATCCATCCATTTTATAAACGAATGCCGGATGATCTGCGGAAAACTTACAGAGAAGACACGGGGAAACGAGTCATGGAAAAGTATATGGCCAAGAAAATAGATGGAGTTGACGAGAGCACTATTGTTTGGCGCATTGCTCTACTATCAGCGATGTTCGAAAAACCTCATAGTTCCTAAGTCATTAATTTTGACAAAAGTATTTAATTTATGGACATCAGTTGTTCAAATAAAGAGTATGAATACTTTTATTTATGGAGTCATTTAGAATATTATCATTCCAGCTCTCATCCTCAATAATCAATTGGCGCATATAAATATTCACAATATTAAACCATTGTTACCATTTCAATGATGAGTGGAATTATTTAAGTACAAAAAAGAGTAGGTAGGAATGAGTTACAATCGATCATGAAAAAATTTAATCAAATAAAAGATCAAATACATTATTTTTATGATAGCTTGAGCACTTCAGGTCGATATCGAGATATTTAATCAGCAGGAGACACATGACTCATGTTCTGTAAATATCCTTTTATGTAGCGTCCTACTAGTTGCTTGGGTCGTTTCTCCATTCTTCAAGGACTCCTTTGGGTGGTTTCACCTACATTAGGGGTAATTAAAGCATTAGAAAAATGAACAAAAATTTATTTTTATTATTTTAACATTATTACCTGATCACCCTTTAGTCGATCCAAGAAAGTGACACAAACAATGCCAGCATATGTGTCAGTGATACAAACACAGTACACTCCATCTCAATGTTAGTAACACCATTTTCATGCAGATGATTGAAATAGTCGATTCGATCCTGCTCGGTATAATCACAGAACGCACCATCCATACGACCTTGGCCCTCGTAAAAGTTAGTTGCGCACACTGTTTTCTTCATATATTCACATTGCATTCCGATTCTTTCGTCGGCTTGTCACACAGAATTTTTGTCATGTATGCGACTATCAATCTATGTTGAAGAACACTGACTTCGATCGCGAATATAGAAAGGTTCGAGTTCGTGTATTGTGGATTTACTGAGGTGCCAACTGAAATGTTACAATCCACACCAAATCTTATTGAACTGTCGTTTAGAAGAAGTTATATACGTATCATTCGCCCGCATGTTTTTGTCCCCTTGAAAAGTCTGAGGGCGCTACATTTGGAGGATAATGGCATAATTGCTCTCCAGCTGGGTTGTTTCGATAGTCTTGACAATTTGGAAGTGTTGGACATACCTATACTCTCTACCACAGAATAAGAGATTCCATATTTTCCGTGGTAACAGGCGCAGTGAATTAAAAACGCAAAATTATTATTCGCGTGATTTCATCGACCCCAATTGATTTAATTGATTTCAAATAACTGAAGCGTCTGAGATGATCTCTAAGATGATTTCAAACTGGAAAAATAAATATGGTGGACAAGGGTTGGTATAATAATTTTCGCTCTATAGATAAGGATATTCATTCGCTTTATTTAAACAACTTATGTGCATAAATGAAGTTTTTTCGTCGGAATTTATTTCCTCATCAATTTTTGGGTTTTTCAAAAATCGCTGTTATTCGACAGATACGATGACAATTGTAAATACAGTCCGTAGAACCATCATTTGTTCTTTCAGGTGGATCAATTTTTAAAAGTCGTTCACCCATGTCTTTTCTGTAATCGCTCCGTATATTATCTGGCATTTGTGTGTAGAATGGATTGATGGACATCATCAAATCTGGAATGAAAGAAAAAAATATTTCAATTGAATTTTTCTCGATTAATCTTCAGCCCAAATTAAAGCAATTTATCGCTACGCCACATACCGAGAAAAAAATCCAGATTTGGATACTTATAAGTTTTCCATTTGTTAGTGCAGTGTAGGATCTTGAATCCAGCCTCTTTCAAATCTCCTCTCATCAGCTCTTCTGCATTTGGGTCACCATGGTACAGAGGGATGTACTTCAGCATATCCTTGAAATTGGCAGGGTTTCAATGATACATAACATCACTAGGTCTAACAAAAGTATTCTCCAACGAATGTGAATCAGTTATTACCTGCATATAAGGAGAAAATCTTGGATCCTTTTGCTGCTCTGGGTAAATGTCATAAATCACGTAATGCGAAAATAATAAAACGATAGCTTTTCCTCCGGGCCGTAGGAGTTTGTAGATATTTCCCATTGCTGTCTTCATATTCTTGCACCAGTGGAGACAATAGATCGAGACTACATTATCGAACTGACCAATCAGGCTTTCAGGTAATTCAGATGTTTCAATGTCCAATTGATGGAAGGATAGTTTATCCTTAATTGTGTGATTTTTATTTGCATATTCAATCATATCTGCCGATACATCAGTGCCTACATAACGAATAAATGATTATAGTTTAGTAGTTAAAGGACTGGCGTCAATTTTGCTTCTGATTTAATTATGAGGAATATCTCGACATCTGAGACCAATAGAAACATTTTTGTGGAGACCCTCTCCGCATATTTTTTTTTTTGCTATAGAAAAAAGTCTTGAGAAAAAATTCACCATCTGTGTAATCCTTACCAACAATCACCGCATCCTTTCCCACGTTCGGAGGGAGTAAAGCCGCCGTTAAATTCCCAGGACCACAACCAATATCAATAATTCGACCATTCATGGTCTTAAACTCCTCAGGAAATTCTTTAATCAAATCTTGCACATCACGGTAACTACTTTTCAATGCAGCGTACTCCTTTGGTTGATGCATAGCTGAAGTTCAAGAAATGACTGGCTTCTGTTTGTCTCACTGGGTTGCCTCGACTCAAACAACTTGTAATGGTAAATTGCCGTTATCTATCATTCTACCTTCATTAAGAATGTACATCGATGTATATATGCGCATATTCGTAGTTGCGTATGAAATTACCGATAAGCATTTCATGGTCTTAGTGTTAGAGGACAGACGATTAGTTTTTCTTGACTACATTTTCACATACGTATTACGTTATATAAAGTAGGAACAAAATGTAAGTCATACAAGAGGTGGAAGAAGCGTGGCTGTAGTGGGCATGGCAGAGGCGGTTATGGCTGATCCACCCGTATACGGATTGGTAATCTATGTAATGATTCTATTATAATTTGTCGTAGTTTTTTTATCGTTAGTAAATTTCAGAAGTTTAGATGTTTTCAGTTGGTCTCAGCGGTCTTTGGAACCAAAGGGTCTGAGGGCCTAAAAGGATCGTTAGACTCCTAAGATGCAGGGTCGAAAGGGTTCGAGGGTCTTGAAGGCCTTGAAGGGGGAGGGGAGGTCCCAAGATCAGGAGGTTTGGTCCCAGGTCAGAGGGGTTGGATCTGATTGAAATTGGGGACCTATTGCTGAAATTCAATCTTAATGGGGGTTCAATCAAGGCTTAGTCGAAATTCAATCGAAACTTAGTCGGGATTTAATTAGCTATCTCCAATTCATAATTCATACCAAATTAATGAATACAATGAATGGATGGTTCTGCCAACTAACATCAGGAAACAGGTCCATTCGGAAGCAAGTTACTAATTTATTAGCAAAATTAACTCTACTAAAGAGGAAAACAAAGGAATAACCCACTTGTTTTATTTAATATATATTCCTTTAAAAGTTATCGCGGATCGTCAGAACATTTTTATCTTCATCCCCACTCTATAATAATAGACTCTATTTAACAGAATCATCGGCTGTAATTCTGTACAGTCTTTTATTAGAGCTCGAGGTTGTGTGGATAGTGCTGTGCAATAAATCCAGAAGCTATGAAGATAATAATTGGAATCTGTTTCATTGTTCTTGTGTGCTCAGCGCGAGGACAGAATGAAGTCTGTAGAGCCATCAATCGAGGTCTTAATATTTGTGAGAAACCTACCACTACGATTACGAGTGTGAGAAAAGAGAATTCATCACTCTCCGACGACCAGAAGAGTTTGGTGATGAAATTCGATCGTGATACCACTATCAGTCCGGAAGCATTCAGCACCTTGGATCTCACATCAGTTCGTTTAGAAATGCCATACCCAACCGAACGTAACAAATCCGCTCTTCATACATTGACATTGCATCCTGATTCTTTCGTCGGCTTGTCGAACGCGTCCAGTATTATCATCGAATATGCAAATATTATTTTGTGGGGAAAAACCCTGACTTCGATCACGAATCTAGAAAAGTTCAGGTTCGTGTATTGTGGATTTACTGAGGTACCAACTGAAATGTTAAAATCCACACCAAATCTTGTTGAACTGTCGTTTGAAGAGAATTATATATGTATCATTCGTCCGGATGCTTTTCTCCTCTTAGAAAGTCTCGAGTACCTATATTTGCAAAATAATGACATAATTAGTCTTGAGCTAGGTTGTTTCAATGGCCTTGACAATTTGAGAGTGTTGCTCCTATCGAATAATCATTTTACAGCAATGCCAAGTATCTTCGATGGCCTCACTAAGCTTATCCATCTCTATATAGATAATACATTCAGTGAAACTGGATTCAATCTTGACATTCTTCGACATGTACCAGCTATTACCACCCTCGAAATGGGGCGTAATAACATAACGTCTCTGAAGCCTGACATGTTCGATATTGTTCCTCAACTACAGTTTTTAACATTATTTGAGAACCAGATAACTAGTATTCCAGAAGGTGTGTTTAACAAACGTGAATCACTCATGTTCGTCGACTTATCCCGCAATGATGTCAAAAAAATAGAACCAGGTGCATTTTCCGGATTGAATATGTATTCTCTTCACCTATTGGATAATGAAGTGGATAAAATCATTGAAACTGGTACGTTCAGCAATCTTACTACGAAGTATTTACATCTGAGGAACAACAATATCACAGAATTGAAAGCAGGAGCTTTTGATGGTTTATCGGCGAAGAAATTGGATCTCAGTAAGAATAAATTAAAACAAATTGGTGCTAAGGATTTTTTTAGACTCGAGACTGAAGAATTGGATTTGAGTGATAATGAAATTGAAAGGATTGCGTCTAATGCATTCGAAAATACAACGGTGAAACAACTGCGTCTTGCTGGGAATCCGATCGATGTGAGAGACAAAGGAAATTGGGGTCTTCCTGAATCAACAAAGATATTACTAGAGTCGTAGTACAAGAGTTAGAAAGGACCTGGAGACCTTAGTATATCAAATCAATTAATTTCTGACTACAAGAAAATTACAATCAACTATTAATCAAATGTCAAATCTCTATAAAAACTTTCTTTATCAATTGTTTGTATCAATAGATTCATTTAGTTCTAGTCGTCGGTCATTAGCGGACACTCGGTCCACAATTTCCTGCGATGAACTGATGGTGTGAGGACAATCATTGTAATCAATCTCATTACAGATGTATCACCCGTACAAACCAGAATCACGTGCAAACTCCATCATTGTCGAATTATTGATTAAAGAGATATTGATAATAAACTAATTTGGTTGGTGATTTATGATTTGCCCTGTAATATCCTGTTATTTTTCTCTCGTATTCATCATTCTTGTCCAAATAACAAAGCCTCTAAAAAATCATTATACATAGATATTCTCAGAATTCCGTTAGTTAAGAAGTCATGAAAAATTCTGTTGTTTCTCAAGGTTATCTGAGTATTTTCGAAATGGACTTATCGAAGACTCATTAAAAATTTCGTCATGTCCAAAAGATAATAGGCAGAAAAAAGAAAACAGGTATGTATAAAATTATTATGTAATTTGTTGAACTCTTCTAGAAAATTGTAGACATTTCCTCCATTATTCTTATTAGTGATTAATTTACTGAGGAAAATCCATCACTGATAAAAATAATGTTTTGTTCGATTAAAATGGAAGGTACTACATTCTAATGAATTGGATCTCTCTCAGTATATAATTCCCGAGGGGCCATTCATTTGTGAAATCACTGTGTCACTCCGGAATGAAATCAGTCTTGAAATCACATGAAATCGGTCGAAATTAGTGAAATCGCGATTTCAATGATTTCGGATGATTTCAAAGGAAATCACATGAAATCAATTGAAATCGATTGAAATCAGTAAAATCATGAAATCAAAAATGGATAAAAAAGGAATGGAAGAGGTGAAAAATTTTTAACTTAAATTTGATGACCGGTCGTGCTCAATATTTTTCTTATCTCTTTCTTCTTGGGGGTATTTTACCCCTAACTTGGAGATTTTTCATTAAGTTGTGAAATATCTCATATTTGGGGGTGATTTACCCCTAACTTCGGGTGATAACATCATTCTGTCATGGGCATGAATGATCTCAATCATGGTAATAATGCATGCCCAAATTAGAGATCAAAGGGACCAGAAAACTATTATCTGCAGACGATTCTCAAGACATTTGATATTTGTATATTGGGAAGGTGAGAAATTACGATTTTTTCCTTAGACAGAATTCTCCGACGAATATTTTCTATTACAATCTTGGAAATCAACAGAACTCGGACAACGAAATGAAATTTCATGTGATTATTATGATGTATGTATATATATATATAAATAATAATCCGTGGAAATTCTCTATCTGCGATCTTTAAATAACCGGTATCCTTCATGCGAAATTTAATGTAAAATCGTCAAATTTATCGTATGAGACCGATTTAAAATTGCTTTTCAAAGCAGTTGGAGTGCAGTTTTTCTTTTGCATTTTAAAACAGTAAAACATGATATCCTGTATTTTCTGATGCAATTTTTCCCAAAGTTTGGAAACCAAAATTTTTTGTCACAAGTCTCCAAAAATGATAACGCATTTGACGAATGCTTACACGAAGAAAAAAGTTGAGTAGAAATTACGAGTCTGATGTTCCGTAATCGAGGGGCGGCCTTGAGGTGTGGAGAAAAATTACTTGACGTTCCGTAATTTTTTACTTGAAATTAACGTAATTTTCCCGTGATTTCAAGTAACAATTACGGAAACTCAAGCAATTTTTCCCCAAACCTGACGGTTGCCCCACGATTACGAAACAGACTTAACTTTTCTCTCCGTGTAGTAACCGTCATATGGAATCGGTCTCCTACTCGTCTCGTTTCTCTCTCTCTCTTGAATATTCATTTTCTCTTTTTTCAGTTGTTTCATTATTTTGTTAATTTTCATGAAAAATTATATGTAGTACAAAAATGTGCAACTTTATTCCGGAATTTCAGTCAAGGACATTGAATCAATAAACTGCACTGCTTAAATATTTGGGTTAGAACTCATCATTTCAGGAAACAAAGATCTCAGGGTTATTGGAAGTTTTGAAAAATTCGATCGATAAAGAATTGTAATCGTTTTCTGTAGAATATTAAATATTGCTTGCAATCCGTGAGACACGTGGCAAATATTGTGTTGAAAATATGCGGAAACCTGGACGGTTTTAATAATTCAGTTTTACAATCAATAACGATTTTCCATGTCGCTGAAATTAAATTCAAAGTAATTTATTTTCTCTAAAATATGAGAAATGCCTATATTTTTCATTACTATGTCGCGTTTTGATAACAAGAAATTGAAAAATTGCAGAGAAAGTCGACAGAGCCAAAAAAATTGATTTTTTTAATGGCACCGCAAAACTTAAAAATCTTTGTTTCTTGGTGAATAGCGAAGGGAGTCCTGTGAATTCGATTTTTATCTTTATTTCTCGATTAATTAAATGAAAAAATAACTAATGATGCAAATCAGAGATGGAAAATTTTATGGGATTATTATTATGCAATGATTATATTCTGTTTCTCTTTTTCTTTCTACCAATTCTATCAGTAGTGAGCTTCCAGATGGATCTGTAATTTATCCTGTTCTGAAATTTTGTACTCAACAGCAACCTTTAGTCGATTTGAAACAGGAAAAAATTGATTGTCTGTATCTCGGTAAATAATGGACACAACGACCTTAAATTTTCCCCAGGAGTGTAACTTGACAATATATCAAGTACTCGCCCAAGGAGGATTAACAGAGCATTTTAAGAGAGCACCGGAATCCATCCTATAGTTCTCAGAAAGGTCCCACATTTTGACTCGGGTGCCTCCGAATTCGACCTATTTTGACATTAAATATGTGGTAAATCAACCCATCTAGAGAGTAATTCAACCCTTCAAGGTGGCAATTCAGACCTTGAGTTGAGGTAAAATACTACATGGCGGAGGTAAAATATACTTTATCAACGGTGAATCACTCCTCAGATAGTGGTAATTTACCTTTTAACAGATGGGGGTAAATCGACCCCTACAAAAGGTTAAATAGCTCTAAGTTTTTTTGTGTGTACGTAAAAGCTCATAACAATTAAACTGCATTGACAATTTGGATGCATTCTTCCATTCCTCATTTATTTTTTACATATTATGCATGGGTTATTCTCCTCATCTCAAAGCATAAAATAATTACTTATTCTCAGGGTTGGGCAAGTAAATTACATAAGATAAATTACTTGGTTTTAGACACGTCAGAAACAGGTAAATTACTTCAAAGGTTTCTGACAAGTTGTGACACTATCTGATGGTCTATCGTCGCAATGGATTTTTTCGGAGAAAATTCATGAATTTTCGAAAGCTTTCGACAATCCTCTCCATTTCGATAATTATTGAAAGTCTCTTATGATTTTTTCAATAATTCTATCATTTAGACTCGTGTTGAAAATATCTTGAACAGCTTGGAAAACCACAAAATTCTTGATGACTTTTTAACGAGCGAATTCTAAAAAAATCTACATTGTAATGATTTTTTAACGTTTTTATTATTCGACCTAAAAAAACAACTCTACCTAAGTACGCCGAATTCCAATCTAACAAATCATCATTTTTATCAGTGATAGATTTTCTCCGGTGAATAAATAGAATGAGAATAAAATCGAATGAAAATTGTTGAAAAGCAATGTATCTGATACGGCTATTCTGGTAAAAATTACCATGCCATTTTGATGAGTGATTGATTCGTTTTGCTGGATTAATCACTAATGAGAATAATTTCAATCATACACGATTTGACTCAAAATATTTATCCCACGACATGTCCGGTCTTTATGTCGAAGAAAAAATAGACCACGCACCGATGTGTTGAAATGCGCTGTATTTTTATTATTATTTTTTTTTCTGGGGCTTTTTTTTTACATCCTTACCGGATGAAAAAAAAAATATATTGTTGTATTGTCAAATTTCAATTAAAAGTTATGTTCAGAATTTTTTTGAGGAATATGTTTCTATGGAAAAAATGAGCATGCGCTTTTTGCGTATTTTAACGCCATTAAATCAATAAGATTTCACTCATATGATTTAAAAAAAAGAATAACTCGGCCTTCATAGGTGGCACTTTCGTTTAATTCAAATATCTGACCCTTATGCTTAATCTTATGCCATCTGCCTCATGTGATTCCATCCCCAGAGGATTTTTCCTATACAATTGTTTTAATAGCAAACTGAGTACCGCCAATCGCGTTTTCTTATGTTTATGATAATTCTGACATTTTGAACGTTTTAGACGTAAATTACCGGTATTTGACCATGTCACGTCGAAAACTTCCACCTGTGAAATATGCCCAATCCTGCTTATTCTAGATTTAAATTTTAATTTTTTCATCCCCTTGTCCCAAAGTGTCATGGCACACTTCTCATGAGCAGTTTTTATGGGAATTCTCATGAGAACCCACACAAAAATGCATGCGCAGCTGTTTGCGGCCGCGCCATAATGTTTTACTAGTTTTACTCGGTTTTACTAGAAATGGGGAATTGTCTAGGGACACTATGTCGCTTCTAGTGGCCTACGTCACAATTTTGAAGGCCAAGTCCATGTATGCCGTGCCATCTATCGGCATTGCTTATACCGCTACAACTGGGTAAGATCCCGATGGATGGTAACTACCCGAGGATTTAGCTGTCATTTACTTCTAAATTTTTTCTTCTAATCATTAACAAGTTAATTCGATAATTTAAAAAAAGGATTGAAAATAAAATCGAAATTAAATTTATGGCGTAATATTTTTATTAGTAAATTCATGTATTTATATAACAATTGATCCATATAATATACAATGAATATTATTCTCCATTTCGCTTCATTTTTTTTTGTAAATATATCTAGCAATATATTTAAAATTTGCATAATGACTCAAAGTAACATTGAATACTAACAGCCATTAATTAAAATTGTACAACTGGAAGTTTAAAAATCCAACTTCGAACCTTAGCTAGCTCATATCCCTCGAAAGAAAGCTAATCATTTATTAAAGTCCCATTAGTCGTAAAAATTTTTTCGATCAACGATTCAATTGATATTTATTCATCTTTTTTTCACATTTGCACGCATTTTTTTACGCCATATTAATCCTAATCATTTCCATTACCTTAAAACCTTAATTGCGATAATTGTTGGGATGAGAAAAAAATGTGCAGATTCTAGTCGATAAATTGATGAAAATTAATGCCAGGAAAAATTGATTAATTGTGTATAAAAGCTTGTTCATAATTTATCGTTGATTATCTCGGGAATGAATGGAGTTAGAGGAAAATGCCAAGAGGCATTTTTGTTGGAAATTTTATGATCTACAAAAAAGGTCTTCTGACATTTTCTTCTAAAATCACTCGTTAACAAGATAAACGAATGATTGATTAAGCAGTTCATTGAACAATTAATTTCAGTGAGATCAAATCAGTTTTTAGGAAATATCTCGTGATTTGAGAGAGATAGCGAAATTTTTGAACAAACCTTTTTTGTAAAGAAGGAAAAGATCTACAAAAAAGATCCTCTTGAAAAATTCACTCTCTTAGATTCTTAGATATCATCAAAAAACTAATCTCTTCGATTTCACTATTTACTTAATGAGATAAATTATGACTTAAATTGTTCCACAATTTATCTTTTCATTGAATTAATGAGAAATAATTAATGTTCATGGAGTCTTTTTTTGCCACTGAGTATTTATGCATTCATAGATGTCCTATAAAAGCCATTTTCACTGAGAAAGTTTGTTATTGAAAAAGAAAATAGCTAGAGAACTAGGCCGCTTTCTTCTATACATAAATATATGTTCTGTTGATTTTTGCTATATGTAATGAGTACTCATGAGCAATTATCATTGTAATGAGACATTACCAAATTAAAAGGAAGGAAAACTTCAATTTTTAGTGGTAAATTCATGAAAGGAGATAGATCGAAAAAACTATTTTGTGAATATCTCATTAGATCTAGAGAAAAATGTAAAGAGACATTTTTTGTGGGCAATAAAATTCTCTACAAAAAAGTCTCTTGGCATTTTTGTATAAATCCATTAGTTTCAAAGATATCAACAAAATGGTTTGGATTTTTTTTTAATCTCCTTTTATTGAATTAATGACAGAAATGAAAATTTCACTAAAGAAATTTCATTCTCATACTTTTGTCTCGTTTTCAGTGTTCAGGCAGTTCTGGAGTGACTTTAATGGAAATAATGAATAAAGTAGAAAATTAAATGAGTGCGTACTGTTTTCAGTGATTTATTCTTCCTTCTCTTGATCATCAGATTTCTCTTCATTTTTGTCGATACTGTCCTCCATTTCACCATCATCGGCATGAGATTTTGTAGATAAATCATCGTCGACTGATTTTGATTGTTCCTCAGTGTCTTCCATTGTCGAATGTTGTCTTTCATTCATTTCACTAATTAAAACATCAAGAAAAATTATAAAATCATCATTCAATTCAAGGAAAAATGTTTCTTAATTTTATATTTATCTCGAGACCGAGTGGTTTTAGGACAAAATGTCAGAGAACCTTTTTTGTAGAGCACAAAATTTCCCACAAAAAAGGTCTTGTCACATTTTCTTCTAAAATCACTCATTACCGAGATAATTCTATTTTTGAAACCAAAACAACAATTTTTTTATAAATTCAAAATTTAGAATTTTGAATTCATTAATAATTTTTTGAAAAAATATTATTCACGCTTTTATAAACAATTTTCACCTTTCTGAGTGAACTCCACTGACGTCTTTATCAGTAGATACCTGAAAAAAAATTGTAATCAATAAAAATAAAAATAAATTTCATGAAGAGTTTAGTTTTTGTTAAATATCTCGAAATCCAAGCAAAATACAGAAATCCTTAAGAATACCTTTTTTGTAGAGAAAAAGTAGAGCTACAAAAAAGGTCCCTATGAAAATTCCCGTATCTCCCATGGATTCAGAGATATTCATCATAAAACAAGTTGACTCATATGTATTTTCAATTTTTCGAAAATTATGATGATTTTTACCTCTCGACTCGATGTATTTCCATTCTGTCTTATATTTGTGGATACCTCTGCATCCTGATCCACTGTTTTTTCCGCTGAGCTATCCTCGAGTTGAGTAATTTTAAGGAATTTTTCTAATTCATCAATTTCATTGGCTAGATCAAAATCCTCGTAATCCTACATCGACAATCAATGGATTACTGAGTTATCTCATCATTTTAATTGAAAGTGTAACGAGTATCATCGATCAGAGGTATCATGATAGCATTAGAAAGTCTATCCAACATCCTTGATTCAATAAATTTATGATACCAACTAATCAATTTTTTACGCTCTCATAAATATACAATTATCTCGTCAACGAGTGAATTTATCAAAAAATGTTGAGAGACATTTTTTGTTGGAAATTTTCTTATCTACAAAAAAGGCCTCTTGACATTTTCTCCTAAAACCATTCATTAAGGAGATGATTGATAATTTTAAAAAAAAATTATAGTAATTGAAGAAATGTGTCATTAATTAAATAATTTACCCCGCAGTAATCCTCATCATTAAAAATCTGAGGTGGTAATGGATGTTTGTTGTCTCTCGCATTGCTCATTGATTGCATATACTCTTTGTCATCCTCTTTACCAGGCTCTGTGATGTCAATCACCTCGTACTCGACATTTTTACTGTCGAGAATCATCATCACTCTTTGCTGACGTTTTTTCACCTGATTAAATGAATTAAACATGACTAATAATTCCATAAATATTTATTACGACTCAGTGACAACCAATTGCTATTTTCTGAAATTTATTTTTTGATAAATTCTATTCAATTAGCATAAAACAAATTTAATGAGTCATTCACGGAACCAACGCCTTAAATTCAAATCAATTATATGTGCAGATCGAATTGAATAAAAATGATTTGCCCTCCAACGAATGACAAAATCAAAACTTTAATAGTTGACCTAGACAATTCGATCAATTACGCAATGATTGTTTATGTTATTTTTTCATTTGGAAACTTTCACATTTTGTTAAACATCAAATTATCTCGATAATGGGTGGTTTTAGAGGGAAATGTCAAGGGACATTTTTTGTTAGAAATTTTTTCCTCTACAAAAAAGGTCTTCTTTCTCTAAAATCACTTGTTTCTGAGATAAATTAACAATTAATAAAAATGTAGAAATTCAGTTATTGAAGTATTGGCATATTCAATATTCAATAACACGACTTTGGCAGAGTGAAATTCAACGAAATTTGCGCAAATTTAAAGATATTTTTTTAGGCTTAAAAATGAAAAAAAATCATGTTAATCTTATCGTTTGTTCAGAAGTTATCAAAGATTTACTAAAATCCATCTCACTCTACCCTAATCTCATTATTTTGCAAATATCTCCAAGAGAACGAGGTTTATCAGAATTTGTCAAAAGACCTTTTTTGTAGGGAATTTTATTCCCTACAAAAAATATCTTATGACATTTTCCCCTAACTCTACTGGTTCCAGAGATATCAGCGAAATAAGCAGTTTGAAAATTTTTTGAATACCAGTAAACTAATAAATAAGAATAATAAAAACGTTAAATCAATTTAATCAGCCTTGCACATGATTCTAATAAACCCTGACATTATCATCGATGAATAATACGATTAAAACACTCATCTAAACCCTCAGAATTAGAAAAAAATCGAAGAATAAAATTTAAAAAAAAATAAAAAAATCATCTCAATTAATTAAACCATTACTGTAACATGATCCCACCCATGGAAAAATGTCATATGTACAAATCCCCACTCATACCCGAGAGAGAAAATTGGCACTGTTCAAGGTTTTCCACTATAATGGCCAAAAAACAAAATTTTCCCTGCAAAAAAAAGTGAATAAAAAGTCTTCACATACTTCTTTATTTCCACTGATCCCAGATATGTAAACCTTCACAACCATTTTGCCCCGTGAAACTGTTTAAATTCACTGAAATACACACAATCAACACCACAAAAATATTTTATTTATTTTATTTATTACTGAACTAAATAAAATTATTTCGAGTTATTTTTTATTATTAATTAAATCGTAAATCTAGAGTCACAAGACAACTGGCTGATTATGGTCCTCTCTGTATCCGTCGAGCAGGTTATTGTATATATATATGCGCACAGAGGGAGCGGGGGGGGGAGACCTACGTCATCGGACGCTGAACTACTAGGTGATTAGATGGAGAGATGAATCGAACAATTTTCAGGTTTTGAATCGCAATTATCGAGGAAAAATCGATATTATCGATGAAATCGACTAGTCGATATATCGATTTTTTCCTCCCCTCATTTGCTTTTTTTTATAGAATTTTTTTTTCTTATTGTTTTTCGATCGATTAATCGATTCTCGAAAATAAATCGATCTATCGATTCTTTTCCACCTCGAGTCAATTTTTCCTATCGAATCGATTTTTTACGATTAATTTCGATGGGTAAATTGATTTTTTTAAATAATTTCGATGAATGAATCGATTAATTTCGATTAATAAATTGATTTGTTCGATTAATTCCGATAGATAAATCGATTTCGCCTCTCAAATTAATTTTTTTTCGATGAATTTCAATTGATAAATCGATGTTTACTATCAATTCGATTTTTTTTCGATTAATTTCGTTTGATAAATAGATTTTCCCTTTCGAATCGATTTTTTTCGGTTAATAAATCCATTTTTTCGATTAATAGATCGATTTTTTTCGATTAATAAATCGCTTTTTTCGATCAATCTCGATTAATAAATCGCTTTTATCGATTAATCTCGATCAATAAATCGATTTTTTTCAATTAATTTCGACCAATAAATCAATTTTTCCTCTCAAATCGATTTTTCCTAGTGAAAAAAAAAAAAAAACTAATTCTCTATTCCGGTATTTTTCGAGAAAAATCGAGTATCGCGAAAAAACTCGATACATCTGCCTATCGATAATCAAACTTCCCGGGGTATCGTCGCCCATTGCGCACATACCCTTAACCCCAACTGCGGTTCATTATAAACGCCACCTTTCAGTATTCTGTCAAATTTCATAATTATACCATCACATATCACTTCAAAAAACCACTCTCCCCATGTCATTTTGCCCCATAAAACACTTCTGAACCCCATTTAAACCCTCAAAATCCCAAAAATTCAATGAAAAACCCCATAAACCCCGAGTTTAGTTCATTAAATGAGCTCAAAACTACAATATAACCCCCAATTGAGGTTATAATTCCTCAAAAATCTCAATAATGAAGTCCCTGAGTGATGTACGAAGACCAAAAGACTTGAAACGTAAACGTGAAGATACTCGCGATGAATTGCGTATCGATAAACAATTAAAAGTAACTGATTTTGATACAAATAATACTCAAAATATAACCCTAGACAATAATGTTGACGAGAGTGCTGGATTTTTTGATGAATACTGTCAAATATTATTGAAAGACAGTAATCAGGTGCAACAAAATGTGAGCATAGATGATGATTTATTAGGAGATAAAGAACGAGAGATATTTAACGCGATAACCCCATCACTGGGAAGGGCTCCATTGGCAGTTAGACTTAAAAATTGGGCTGTGAGAAATGGTGAGAGCCTTAAGAACCAAGTTATCGATGAATTATTAACAATACTGAGGGACGAAGGATATCTAGATCTTCCTGGTACTGCTGAAGTACTTCTTGGTGGTGGTGAGAGCTCATCAGAACCTATTCAGGTGCATAAAGTCACTGATGACCCACTGACTGAAGGAGAATTGGAGAGAGTTGATATTTGGATTAAGAAGGAGGAGTCGAGTGAGTCAATGTGGGCTAATGATGATAATAATTCATCAGAACATTTGTCTCATGATGAGATTGAGGGGAATATAAGGAGTGATGTTATTTGTCCTGATTTTGCTGTTACTGATTTTATGAGTGAGGAGAATAGTAAAAGTAAAGAGGATCATTGTAATTCTGGGGATAAAGGGAATAGTTCAGCTGTCGTAGAGGCACATGGGTCGAAATTGTGCTCGGTTATTAAAGAAGAATTGCAGAAGATGGAGCAGAGGTGGGCGAGACAGTTGGAGAGCACCAAGAGGAGTCTCCTTTATGATATGGTGAGGAAGTATGAGGATTTGAAGAATAGAATTGGAGTTTCTACGAGACCTCTTGGGACTAGTTTTACGGATGATAAGGAGATTCTTGGTGTTAAATTGCCGTTTTTAGAAGTGGAGACTTTTAGGGATTTTGATGAGTCTATTGCTGATAATCCGGAGAAGGAAATTGCAATGGTAAGGGCTATTTTTGAGGGTTTTTTGGGAGAGGAAATTTGATAATGTGGAAGTATCTTGGGAAGGAGTGGGTTTAGAGGAAAATTGAAAGAGATGTTTTTCGTGGGAAATTTAATTTTATAGAAAAAAGGTCTCTTTACATTTTTCTCTAAATGCTTTCATTAACGAGATAATTGAAGAATTAATGAATAATAGAATTTTGTTTTTTGGAAGGAGAATAAAAAATATTTGTTGAGTAATTGTTGATTATCTCTGTAATTAGTGGGTTTAGGGAAAAAATTTAAGAGATATTTTTTGTAGAGAATTTAATTCTACACAAAAAATATTTTTTGACATTTTTCGTTAAACCTTTTTGTTCTCAAGATATTGGCAGAATAATTTAGAAAATGTAGGAGTGGAACGAAATAAGTCGATTTTATTTAAGCATTAGTTTTTGTGGGATATCTCCTGATCTGAGAGAGATGAAGAAATTTTCATGAGGACCTTTTTTGTAGCTCACATTTCGCTCTACAAAAAAGGTCTCTATAAAAATTTCTCAATTTTCCTCCAATTCCGAGATATTCAGCAAGAACTGAACTCTGAAGAATTGATTTATTTCGTTTTATCACTTAATTATAAAATTTATCTAATTTTGTGATAATTTTTTCATAGAAATCACTGATGACAACTCTATGTTTTGGAGCTGCATCACTGAGTAACAGTATTGGCTGTATTTTATCAGCATTTTTGACGAAAGATGTACAAATGCAGTACAGTGCTTGTGGAAAGAAGATCAGAGGAGTTAAAAAACGTAACTTTGGTGATACGAATACATTCAGATATGCCAAAGGTGAAAACCTCTTATTTTCATCAATAAACCATCGAAAAAGGAATCTTTGATTCATTACTTAAAACGAAATTTTGAGAATATTTTGCAACTATCTCTGGAACTATCAGGTTTATCAAACTTGATCAGAAGACATTTTTTGTAGAAAATTTAATTCTCTACCAAAAAGGGTTCTTGACATTTTCCTCTAAATCTCCTAGATTCCGAGATATTCATAAAATTCTACCAGTACTCAAATTGCAAAACAATTGAAAAATTAATTTCCAGATTTCCAAAAACTTAAATATCTCAATAATGAATTATTTTAGAGAAAAATCTCAAAAGACATATTCTTTTTCCAAAATTTCCAGATCTGCAAAAAAGGCCTCTTGACATTTTCTTCCAAATCCCTTCATTACCAAGATAAACGCACAATTATAAAAAAAAAAAAAATCGTAAAAAATTCTTTTTACCCAATTAAACAATGAATAATCAACAAAAAAATATTTTCCAGACGTTCTGAGGGAGAAACATGGTACAAGTGATGCAGAAATTGTATCAAAAACCAGTCGTTGGTTCACTGGAGCTGGTGATCGTGACGGAGGCAGAAAAGAGCGCAGAAAATGAAGAAAAAAAATCCTTAAAAATTAAAAAGCCTCAATTTTAATTATTAAGACATTTTTTGTAGAAAAAAAAGAAACAATAAAAAAAATGAAACCTTGTACAGAATAAAATATTTTACTTATGCAATATTAATATTTAATTGTTGCTTCAATTCGTTGAATCAAAAGTTCGACTTTACCATCAAAAAAAATAATATCACATATATTTTTATCTTTTGCATCTTTGATTAAACTAATTAGTACAGATTTAGCCCGATGTACATCGAATAGAGTGTGATTAATACCCAATTGCCACGTGTCAAAATTAATGCATGATTTACGTGTTTTTAAGGCCTCCAAACGTCTTTCAATAATAAATGAGAGAAATTTATAGAATTGTATATAATCCATTCCATGAGAGGCCTTTAATATCAATTGACACTGGGATGGCCAATTATCCATGTTACTGCAGTCATCAATTTCTTTCATTACAGCTAGTAATGCCTTTTTTAATTCCCTCCAGATGTTCCATATATTACAGCCGTTAATCCAATTATGATTTATTGAAATTGTGTCTTCCTGGAAGAAAATTTTAATTTTTGAAAAATTTAATTTTTTGATTATTTCGAAAACGAGGGTTTATAGAGAAAAATGTCAAGAGACATTTTTTGTGGGAAATTTTGTGATTTACAAAAAACGTCTTTTGACATTTTGTCATAAAATAACTAGTTTCTGAGATGAATTGATAATTAGAAAATATAATGAATTCAACTAATTCGTGTCTCCGCTAATTAATTAATTAATTAATTAATGAAGAGAGGTAATTACCAGATTCCAAACTTGATGATGCCATCCAGAAGGTACAAATACAATTTCTCCAGGTCCCTGTACTATTTCTAAAGACTTATTCGAACGTTTTGTAGGTAAATTATTGTCTGGGGAGTCGATGTCATAGGGCAGATGTCCATAAGCATCACAAAGATTGTCTTCCTCACCTGGAGGAAACAAAAGCCAACGTTTCTTTCCTACTATATTGGCAGACCAGCTGTATGATGCAAATACGTCGACATGAAGTGGTGTCCTAAGATAATTATGGATAACGGCTGACTTTAGAAAAAAATGTCAAAAGACCTTGTGACAATTGTCAAGGTCACAGTCGGTAGAGTCAGGCATTTATTGAAGTTAATAGTAGTCAAAGTCTCGGGGGGAGCTCACACTCCCTCTCCTTGAAAAAGAAACCATTGGGATGGCGCAGAAGACCCCAGAAACACCAATACTAATTCCATATAATTATACATGGGAATGAGGTTCGGTAAAGCAAGAGGAGACTCTGAGAAAAATCTCTTGGAGTCAAAAGAAGAGAGCCTGGACCAGGACCATCCAATACCTGAAGGAAGGAAGGAAGGAAGGATGTCCAAACTATCCGTACATCAAGGGAAATTAATCCCGAAGAATTATTCAACTTAAATGAGAATATTATATTTTGTACACGAAGCTCAAGGTCCAGGGTCGTTCGTCAGTGAGTTAGAACAGTGTGTGTTCATGTAGGGGGGATTTACCCCGCCCCTTTTTGGACGAATTTGTAATATCTGTGGGCCTACAGGAATAATTGTGGGTACCGCAGTTCCACCCGAGACATAGTCCAGGCAGGAGCTCATTAATAGAGTAACAGTAATAGATTGTCGAGTAATAGATTGTCGAGATTAATAGATTTGTTGGGAATTAATAGATTTTCGAGAGTAACAGATTTGTCGTTAAGAATAATAGAGTTTTTGGAGGATACTGGAGAGATTAACAGATTATCGAGTATTAGAATTAATTATTGAGAGGGGTGGACAATCCAGTAGAAGGAAGCCACCTGGACAACCCAATCGAGACCCTGGACCTTTGCAACGAGCTGAGTGAGTTACGTACAATTCATAGCTTCTCAATTCATTCTGCCTATTGTCTCGAGTCCAGTGGAGGGAATTTTCCCTCCTTCTTTTCATTTTTTCTAAAGAATTATTTTGGTTTATTTACGAGTTATTACTATTATTTTGAGTTATTCTTGGTTAATATTGCATTGCAATCGTTAATTATTGCTAAAGAGGCAATTGTCCTCATTAATTTTGAGTTTATGATTATATAGAATCCTGAAATTAATTTTCTTTATATTATTATTATTTTGAATATTATCTTGAATATATTTTATTCTTTGGAGCATAAAATTGGTATTTTGCGTTTCATTTGGTCAAACCCAGGAGTGCGAAGAGGGAGTATCGTCCTCCCTTCCCCTTGTAAAGTAGAGTACGGGTAAGTTTAAGTTTTTTCAGTCATAGTTGCAGTCCGTCTTTTGTCTATTTTCTCCGGGTTGAGCAAAATAGTCTGGCGTCCAAGGCAAAGGGCGTACATAATTATCTATAAAGTATTAATCATTAATATCGTGGAAATCGTCACAACCTTTTTTGTAGGAAATTTTATTATCTACAAAAAAGGTCTTTTAACATTTTCTCCTATAAGCACTCAGTAACGAGATAATTTGATAATTGATAATTTATGATTACCAAGATCCTTTAGGCCCCATATAAACGAACATATAATCATCCTCAAGGTGAGGATGAGCGAGGTAGTATTCATTGAGCCAATCAGACCCAAAATACTTTGGCACTTTGTAGATTTTAGTATTGGGATGATCTCTCAAGCAATGCCAATCCTTCAAGTATAAGAGAGGCATTTCACATGGATAATTATTGTTTCTATACTCTTGCCAATAATCTACAAATTTTTCTATCTTCATTGTCTCTTTTAATTGAGCATTGTAATATTTTATTCCACAGTTGGCTACAGGTACTTTGGATTCTCCTGTAATTAAAAATTGTTTATGAATTATTTATTCATTTGATAGAATAAAATCTGATGACTTGGAAAAATTATTAGAGATTATTTTGCAATTATCTCGAAATTGGAGAGGTTTAGAAAAAAATGTCAATAGACTCTGTTGACAAATTCCTCTAAGCCCCATAATTACGGAGATATCCCCCAAAAAAACGCAGATGAATATTTAAAATAATGTAAATACTCACCATACAATTGTTTTAAGCATTTGAAATTTGGCGCTCCATCCACTCTCCACTGTTGCGCACACGTCCACTCATTGATAATTCCCGATTGAATAACACAAGGCAAATTTGGCAGAAGATGCTCCGAAAAAAAATCATCATACGTCATGGAAGAACTCACAATTTGATTATTCTGTATTTTACATTCATTGTTACGATTATCCCATATTCTTGGACTATTTTCCTCTATCTCGATAACCTCCATCCTTTCAGCTGATCCCACATTTTCGAGGGACTGGGAGCTGGGAGAGACTAGTGAGTAAAAAAATCCCTAGATTTATATACAGTCGTCAACATGAGTTCTGTCCACTTTTACCATTGAACTTATATGGCTGAGTGTGACAGAACTTCTGTTGAGTATAGTTGTTGCCAGAAAAGAAGGAACATCGGGTTTCTTCGGCTTTACATGCATTCAGTAGGGAGTTGGGCAGAGTGGGGGTAACTCGGCTGGAGATCCGATGTTCCTTCTTTTCTGGCAACAACTATACTGTATGTGACGTCCTTGTCACGGTGTAACTAGGATGAAGGTGGGGTCCCTAGGTGGTACACCTTCATCACTAAAAATGAGAAATTATTTAAATCTAGAATAGAGGTCATATTTTTAGACATGAATTTAATCGAGAATAATTAGTAAGAATAGAGATAAAATAAGTGAATATTTTTCTAAAATAATTTAAATAATATTTTAGTTATGATTCTAGGAATGTTTCAAGCGCTCATGAGGTCCCGTTATTTCATTATCCTCTATTTCATTGTCGATTTTTCCAAAGTAAATTCTTATCCCACGATTTATAACCCAATGCTATTAAACAATTACATTTTCTTCTAAATATTCTTAAAATTCCTCGACCAGATTAAACTTTGCTTGGGCTCATTCCCCAATCAATTGTATTACCTTGGGACTCTGCCCCGAACCATTATAAAACTATAAGTTTTTGCAGGATTCTTGAGAATTCTATTCAACCCTCATTTCTTCTTTCAATTTTAATCTCGACCGTCATAAATTATTATTCCCTTTTCTTTGTAATTTTCTTCTCAATACATTTCTCTCCGTGGTTAATCCGTGACCACCATAAAACGCATTTTCAGTCTCCAAAATTATAACAGTAGTTTTGTCATATAAATGTTCCACTTTATGACTTAATCCCTTTGGGTCGTATTGTCTAGATGTCTGGGCTCTGGGCCTTTCCCCCAAGATGTCCATTCAATGGTGCCCCATCGTTCAAGTCGCGACATGTCTGGACCCTGGGGCATTCCCCAAATGTAACGAGAGGTACCGAGATGTACCGAGAGCACCAGCCCCTCCTCGCTACCCTCACTGACCACCGCCCCTCGATATTTGAAGAATTCCCTCGCATACGATTTGTTGAACCCCCTCTTTTCTTGAAATTAGTTTACACCTCATGGACGCTTGACCAAGCTATCGAAAGACGAAAAATTGCCGATGTCTCATCAGTTACTCTCCAAGTTAGGAGTTGTAGAGTTGAAAATTACTCAGTTGTACCTGAAGCCTTCTGCTTCGCTCTTCGAGTTTAATTATTAAAACATAATTGGAGTTCAAAGTGTTTTGTAGTGAAAAGTTAAAAGTTCAGTTAAATAATAAATTGTTAATGTGCTCTCTTAACCACCCGAGTTGAATTTTTCCAACATTTACCCCTTTTTCATCTCCTATCATCAATCAAATCAACTGGACATCGATGGAGTGCTCTTCAGGGCTTTAGCGGCTAACGAATCCACATTCAAAGTTGGCGCAGAAATACTAACTGGCGCTACTGTCCTGCTAGTGGAAAACGGTAGGACATAACATATACTATTATGGAGATATTGAAAGCATGTTGTCGTAATGATATAATATTGAAATGAAGGACTTGTCTATAGATAAATCAGTTTTTTTTTCAATAGAATAGTTATATCATGTAATCATTATATATTACATTAAAAAATATCAACAACGATTAACTTTGAATTGGTGAGTGAAAATTCAGATTTTGAGGTTAATCAACTTTTGAAGAGATCAGTTTTTTGTGAATATCTCAAAATCTAGAGGATATGGTGAAATTATTGTAATTACCTTTTTTGTAGAGCGCAATGAGAGCTACAAAAAAGGTTTGTTTGAAACACAACTATTTTTCTATCAATTTTAATAAGTCAGTTCGAGTAAATTCGGAAACAATCGAGGCCTTCGGGTCAACACTCAGTCCAGGAGTAAATCACCCCACTTTAAACAGTAATCATCTAGCCTTCGGGCAAGCTAGTCGTCACCAAGCCTTCGGGCAAGCAAGAAGTATCAAATTAGCACTCAACATGTAGTCACGTAGCCTTCGGGCAACTAATCAATTAGTAAATTCACCGAGTAATTCAACAAGTAAATCAATTAGTAAAATCACCGAGTAAACCATCAACAATTAATTCAGTAAATTATCGAGTAAATCATTAATAAGTGAAATCATCGAATCAGTGTTATCAAGTTATTCAACCAATAGTTCAGTAATTAATCCTCAAGAAATGTATTAATTTAGTATGTCATCAAAGTGTTTCTCAATAATGTGTAGAGTCATCAACGAGTAAATTATCTAATTAGTTCTCAAATAACAAGTTTTCAATTTAAGCAGTTTTTCGCCTAGCAACAATTCAAGGCCATTTAACAGCTCAATTCAAGAGTTAATTATCAGAGACAATTATTAGTGAAATTCAACGATATTATTTAATAGTAAAATATCTCAGACTTTTACCGACTCAACTATTATATTCAGTAATTCTCAATTCGCTTCAAGGTCATTCAATCTCAATAGTTTTTCTCAAGTATTTATCGCAGTTTAGTTAGTCAGTTTATCAACAATTATTTCAAGTCAATTCAGTGAAGTTAATCAACAGTTATGAGACAATTATCAACCTTGTACATAGTGTAAATCATTTAACGTGCGATTCGATTCCGTCAATAAACCTTTGTGAGTGATTTTAATCAACTGTGTTATCAATATAGTTTTCCACAAATAACCACTTCCCTCACACCACCCACATCCACGGCAAAAACTAGTATCCATCTCAAACAAGGTTTCTATAAAAATTTTACTATCCCCTCTAGATTCAGAGATATTTATGTAAAACTCAGTTTAAAGTTAGATTGCCTCATCGAATTTATAATTTTGATGATATTTTTGTGAATATCTCGAAATCAGAGGGATACCTACTTATACCGAAATTTTTGATATAATAATTTTTGAAGCTTTAATTCTATTTATTTTCCGAAATGGCAGATCATGGTCTCCTTGTTTATCACCCAGCTGAGGAGGATGTGGCATTAATTAGAATGCCACCACCAATTGACTCACTAATTTTAGTCATTTTCTCAACGATCCTGATAATATTTCGGACGTTATACTTTTAGTGGATGGCACTGCCATGAAAGCCCATAAAGTTATTTTATATCAACGATGCCCAATATTGGCAGAAATGTCCAATAAGGTTTCGGTTCTGGAACTGAACCACCCCAGTGCCGACGCATTCAAACTGTTTCTTCAATATTTGTACATTCATGACTGTCCTGGGATACATGATCCCCGACTCATTATGGAGGTTTACACATTAGCAAGAAGCTATGAATTGGAGGGTCTAAGGCTCTTATGCCTTAATAAACTTTGTTCTGATTTAACATTATTAAATTGGATGGAGATTTTGGATTTCGCTAAAAAAATAATGAAGAAGCGTTGATAAACATTATTGTCTCATTTTGCGTCAGGGATGGGGGCAATATAAGGCTGTTTCCTCATTGGGACAGGCCCTTTGATGATGACGCCATAGCTGGACTCTTTGAGTTACTTCGACAAGAGTGTAAATTTATGATGAGAAAATTAATAAGGAGTTTAACGAGTTTGTTTACCCTAACGGATGGCGCCAAGAGCTGTCCGATTCTCGGATTTGTCCTCGGTCCGAGACCGATTGAGGTGAATCCGAGAGTTGGGATGGCGCGGTGCCTTTCGAGGCATATCTTTTAACGAACGTGAATCTGCGAATTATTATTTCGATAATTAATCAATTTATACATTATTTGTTGGAAATATATTATTTTTCAATATAATTCATACTCCATCGGACCAGCTCTCGACCAAGAGAAAATCCGAGTTAGTCTAAAACGATATAAAATTATAAAAAGAAGGATAAATTAGCGACCTTGAAGATAAAATATCACACCTATTTTCCACCATTATATTGTGGAGGATCGCACAGCTCCTCCACAATTCACAACTTTTTCTGGATCATAGAGCAGCACGCGATCTTTATGAAGGCATCTGAATGTCCCTTTCAACATGCCAAAAACTCTCTCTATCGCACATCGTGTGTGTGTGTGACATCGTGTATATCAATATTCTGGCGTACCTTCTGCTGCCTCTACTATGGGTGTCATAATTATTGGAGAGAGGGGATATCCAGCGTCACCTAACATATAAAGTATCTAAAAGTTATCATATATTTTCAAATTTTATTTTTTCTTATCATTAGCGAAAAGTATAGTGAAGACGATTCTGTCCAAAGATATAAAAAAAAAACTTATAGTTCAAAAGTTTACTTGAACTCATATAAATTTATAAGAAACCCTTGTTCAAAAGTTGAGAATGAGAATAGTTGAGTACAAATATATCTTTGGTAATAGCGATAGTAGCAAAAATTATTAATAGTAAAGACAATCCTGTCCAAAGATTGTTCAAAAAAAGTTATAGTTCAAAAGTTTGCTTAAACTTACTTAAATTTATAAGAAAAACTTGTTGAAAAGTTGAGAATAAGAATAGTTGAGATCAAATATATCTTTGGTAATAGTGATAGTAGCAAAAAGTATTAATAGTAAAGACAATTCTGTCCAAAGATTGTTCAAAAAAAGTTATAGTTTAAAAGTTTACTTAAACTTACTTAAATTTATAAGAAAAACTTGTTGAAAAGTTGAGAATAAGAATAGTTGAGATCAAATATATCTTTCATAATAGTAATCGTAGCAAAAAGTATTAATTAAGACAATCCTGTCCAAAGATTGCTCAAAAAAACTCATAGTTCAAAAGTTTACTTAAACTTACTTAAATTTATAAGAAAACTTTGTTCAAAAAGCAATAATAAATATTGTTTGAGTCAAATATTTCTTCAATAGTTTATTTACCTAATAGAAAATATTGAGTCTGAAATTCTCGGTTTAAAGCTACTATGGCCTCTTTGACGTCTGATTGTCGCCATATTCTGGTGCCATGCACTCTTCTAGGATATGCATCAATGGATGTGATTCGCAGCTTGTGATTGCATGTGACTTGGACATTAAGGGAAAAAAAACCTTTATAATTTTTAAAACTCCATGGCTCTCCAATGGGTGCGTGTATTGCAATGTGAGTACAATATATATACCCAAAAATACCCGGAAACCGTGATTCCGCTTGGAACCTGTAAATAATTGACATCATATCTGAGTTAATTTTCTTTTTATAATGAACTGGATCATTACAATTAATACTCAACCCTTGGGAAATCATTTGCATTTGTCCACGGGTCTCGGGAAATTTGATGTACTCATCATATTATAGCATTAGTTACATTGTTGATTATTAGGCTGACCATGGGTTGCGAAAGGCAAAAAAACTTCATGTCACCAATACACATTTGAAAGGAACCTGATGCATAAAATCGCAACGTGACCAAAATCTGTAAATAATAATTAAATTATGATGTATATAATTCTACAGCTAATACGTATCCATTATCATTCATTATACCTGTATCCTTTTAGAAATTCTCGAAGTTGCTCCTTCATTATTTAATAATGGACTGATCCTTCTGATCAACCATAAAGCCACTGGTTTCGTTAATCTAATATGAAAATTATACATTTTTTAACATGAATTCGAAGCAATTGAATTATGAGGATTTTGAAGTGTCAAGCAATAATGAGTGTTAAATAGCGCATTCTTTCGGGGATTTTATATAATTAGCTCTGTGATGTGCAATTTCAAACGATAATAAAATAATTATTATTCAGCTTCCAACAATAATGTTCCTCGAAAATTAATCCAAAAATTACTCATTTGGAGCATAATTCAATCGTCCATTATGTAGGAAACCTTGACATTCTCTCTACCACAAGGGCTCTACGAAGTTTTGTTTTTTAATGGGGCAAATTAAATACCTGAATCTTTCTCTGAAAACATCATCAGTCAACGTTTCTAATGGGTCAAGATAATTTCTAACATTTTCATACCGAACACGATTTTCTTGTTGCATTTGTCGCTCGTTAGCTGCTTCAATTTCATCTGCAGCCATATCCGCTGCTATCGCCGCAGCAACAATACCAGGGAGAGCAAACATTGGCACTTATTAATTTTATTGGCACCTCCTCAACAATAAAAAACACAGTCACAGTCACTTTTTAAATTAATTATATCAAATGTAAACATTCCCCTGTCTCCTCCCTTTGTTGATCTGACACAAAACGTTCCGAAACGCAACCCTTCGCGAGTCGCGTAATTTGGCATATTTTGCCTTTTATCACTCTCCCCCACTTTTGACATAGCCTGGACACTTTTTTTTCGTTGCCCATTTAGGGAATACTTCCTCAGGACCCCCCGATGAATATCCAATCGGAAAATTGCAGCCATAAACCTTTTTACATATCAAAAAGAAATTTTAAATTCGGGAGCTCCGATTTCTCGAGTCGCGTAATTTGGCATATTTTGCCTTTTATCACTCTCCCCCACTTTTGACATAGCCTGGACACTTTTTTTTCGTTGCCCATTTAGGGAGTATTTCTCCAAGACTCCCCGATGAATATCCAATCGAAAAATTGCAGCCATAAACCTTTTTACATATCGAAAAGAAATTTTAAATTCGGGAGCTCCGATTTCTCGAGTCGCGTAATTTGGCATATTTTGCCTTTTATCACTCTCCCCCACTTTTGACATAGCCTGGACACTTTTTTTTTGTTGCCCATTTAGGGAGTATTTCTCCAGGACTCCCCGATGAATATCCAATTGAAAAATTGCAGCCATAAACCTTTTTACATATCGAAAAAAAAATTTAAAGTCGGGAGCTCCAATCTCTCGTGTCGGGTAATTTGGCCAATTTTGCCTTTTATCACTCTCCCTCACTTTTGACATAGAAGGACGTCAGCCATTTCGCTGAAACTTTTCTAAGTACTTCTCTAGGGCCCTCTGATGAAATTCCAGTCGAGAAGTAGGCGACCAAACCACTTTGACACATTGAAAAAAAAATATCAAAGTCGAAATAGTCAGAATGAATCTTTAAAAAAATCTCAAATAGTGATCAATTTATTTAAATTACAGGCAAATATTGTTCTTGATACTGTAGTCTATGCCTTCAGTCAATACTGCAAAGATAAATTCACGATTGAAAAGATTCACGTATACCCAATCCTTTCAAAATCAAAAAGAGTCTTGGTTCAATACCCAACATTGACGTACAGAAACGTTGAAATTAACAATAGTGATGCAATTCATTACATCGGAGTGAAGTGTTTCCCTGAGGAAGTTACACGATTGCGATCGAAAATTGGACTTCAGATGACAGTAAAAATGCCAAAAATTCTTAATGTTTAAGTTGTTGAAGTTGAAGAAAATAAATAAATTTCCTCAATTATGCTCCTTGTTCTACACATTTATGTCATTAGGGGAAGACATCACAGTTGGATGATGAAGCGCATGTATATCCCAAAACTATTTTCTCTTACTCAATTATTAGAAAATAATTATTTTTTCAACTGCTCTTTTTAAAAGTTTATTGTTTTTCAGAAAAAAAAATCAAACAGCTTACTAATTTTTTTCATGTTTTTATTGCGTTCGCGGTAGAAAACTGCTGGCGCCCTCAACCACAGCACTTACAACTATTTTTTACCCCCACTCCAAGCTTCACATTTTTTTATGGAGTCGACACCCTCCTGTCCTTGTCGCGTAGGGGGTTAGTAGCGACGTAAGATCCCTAGATTATCGATATCATCACTAGATTGTAGCGCCAACATTCAAATCTTCAATTAATCATTTATCACTAAAAATAATAAGATAAATAAATTTCATAGAGTAATACATGTTTAAACACGCTTGAGACGGGGAAAGTTCGTCGAAAGATGTAAACAGGAAACTAGTAATAAAGCCATAAATTTAGAGATTTAGCAGACGCATCCAGGACCACCCGAGAACAAAAGCACTTTCGAATACTTTTTTTTCTTATAGATTTTTCAAGTGCAATTCGAACCGTAGAGTCATAAAACCCTTTCCCGGCGACAGTTTATTTTTCTAGACTCTTTCCAGGATTTTTCCTCTCTCTCTAAACACATATCGAAGGGCCTTTGTTCTCGGTCACGTAGGCCCAAGACGCTGGGCTGACCTCACGAACGAGAGGGTGGGAGAGTTAGATCAACCCCATTGACCCAGGTCAGGGTTATGATTGGATCCCTACTCCTTTTAAGGGATGGGACTTATGCGCGCGACACTTCATACTTCACAAATAGTTTTTAAGTTACAAGTTAAGACAGACCCACCTTGGGTGTTGAGTAGAGCAGACGAGTTATTGTTAATCATTGACAAATACTAAAATATTCAAGTAATTATTGTGAAACCAACAAAAGAGAGATCAATTATATTTTACATCAGTGTGCACCTAAATTCTGTGTTTGTGTTCTCTCAATTATTTCACCTCCTTTTAAAAATTCCCGCACTTGTGAAGCAGTGGTTTAGCACTCCACGGGCAGTGGACCCGCCACCTGGATACAACAGAGAACCAGCTCGGTACGTAACATCCTAAAGCTCCCAGCGAACCCGTCACTGGCAGGGGGCGCGCCAAAAAGTCGTCACTGTTTCATTGTTTATATTTACAAAAACAATAATTTTCCTGCTCAAAGAAAAATAATTTTTAAAGTAAATTTTGAGTGATTATCATCACCATAACAATTAAAAATGGGTGGAGGCGATTTGGTGAGTAAAAAAATGTGAAATAAATAATTGAAATTTAACCTAAAAAAATCAATCAATTTTCATTTATTAATTATATTAATTAATATTTTGATTTTAGAACTTGAAAAAGTCGTGGCACCCCTCGACAATGAAGAACATGGAAAAAGTCTGGAAGGCAGAGCAACAAGATAGTCGAGAGAAGAAGAAAATTGCTGAATTAAAACGAGATATTGAAATGGAGAAAGACAGAGAAGATATGACTAAATATGCGATGCAACAGGGAGTTATTGCTAAGAAAGATGATAAAAAATTAGACTGGATGTACAAGGGACCTAATCAGGGAATTAATAGAGAGGATTATTTAACTGGAAAGGCTATTGATAAGACATTTGAACAACAGGCACAAGCTGAGAGAGATGCTGAGAGAAATAAAATGCCCAGTAATCATGTTGAATATGAATGTGTTCCACCTTCGTTGAGATTTTTTTCTGGTAATGAACAAGTGGATCTGCAGAGAAAACTACAGGAAGATCCTCTTTATGCTATCAAAAAAAAGGAAATGGAGTCGAGGACACAATTATTGAAGAATCCAGTGAAACTCAAACAGTTGAAGGAGTTGGTTGTGAGTATGAAGATCTTAACATTTTTGTTAATTCAGGATATCTTGGGAATGAGGGGTTTTAGAGGAAAATGTCAAGTGAACTTTTTTGTAGCTGAGAAGATTTCCTACAAAAAAGGTCTGTTTGCTGAGAGACTTAATTTTGCTGGCATTGTGGGTGGTGTGAAGGAAGTGTTTAATTGTGGAAAATTATATTGATGACACAGTTGATTAAATTCACTCACAAAGGTTTATTGACGGAATTGAACCGCACGTTAAATGATTTATGTACAAAGTTGATAATTGTCTCAGAAATGTTGATTAACTGCATTGACTTGACTCTAAATAATTGTTGATTAACTGACTGACTAAACTGCGATAAATACTAAAGAAAACACTATTGAGATTGACCTTGAAGTGACTTGAGAATTACTGGATATAATAATTGATTTGATAAAAGTCTGAGATATTTTACTATTAAATAATATCGTTGAATTTCACTAATAATTGTCTCTGATAATTAACTCTTGATAAACTAGCTCGGTGAATATTATAATTGGATAGTTTACTCTGATAAATAACTCTTGAATTGAACTGATGAATGTCCTTGAACTGTTGCTAGGCTAAAACTGCTTAAATTGAGAACTTGTTATTTGAAAACTAATTAGATAATTTACTCGGTGATGACTAATTAGATAATTTTCTCTCTGGTTGACCGTTGGCCCGAAGGGCCCCGAAATTTCTCGAATATTCTCTGATTTAATTTCTCTAATATTTTGACTTTATTTTTGTCGCGTTTCCAACAAGGTCTTTTGACATTTTCTGCTCCAATCCCTCGTTTTTGAGATAATTCCACATTAAGAATTGACTGATACATTTTTCTTCGATTATTCTTCTTAAATTGATAAAAACAATATCTAGGAATTGATTTTCTATTACTATTTTCAGAGCAAGAGAAGAGCAAGTCCAGAGCCATCATCATCAAAGCACCACAAGTCATCAAAACATCACAAAGATTCCCACAAATCGAAGAAAGATGATGGTAAACATCATTCGAAGAAGAAAGTGAAACTAACTGACGAGGAAAAAGAGAAAAGATTAAAGGAGATGCTGGCAAATGCTTCCTGGAGAGATAAAGAACGAGCGAAGAATATTAAGAAGTATCGAGAACAGGATAAGAAAGAGCAGAAGAATAAATCGTATGATAAAGATTTTATCAGGTGAAAAAATAAAAATCAATATTAGAACTTGATATATCTCTGCATCTAACAGAGATAGCGATATTTTCATAAGGACCTTTTTTATAGATCTCATTTTTTTATATATAAAAGGTCCTTACGAAAATTTTTATATCTCCGATAGATTTTGATATATTCATCAAAAATGAATTCGTTTAAAGAAATAAAAATTATATTATTATCATAAATAATTTCAGAAAACATCTGGTGAAAGCAACAGAGGTGGAGACCGTAGCTTCTCGAATAAAATCGAATATAAATAACATCCAACGATCTGGACGTGCAATGGACACAAACTTTGCTAGGAGGTAGCAATAAATTCCTCAAAGTCAATCAATTTCAGAATTTTTATTCTTTTGAATGTACAACAATAAGTTTTAATCTTACATTGATTTAGTAATATTCATAGAATGACACATAATAAATAAATTAAAAGAATATCGTTGTTATCATGAATTAGACACTTTTTTGGGGGAAATATTGTATTTTTTTTCAGCTTCCATTGAATTCGCTAGTTTCTGTTGGATCATTAGTAATTCATTACTGATCAGCAATTGATTTATTGAACATTAGACATATAAATATTAGATTTATTGAATTGAGACATTCCAAATGGAAATTAGATATTTATATAAAAATAGTAAGAAATCATGAAGAATGACACAACACAAGGGATCAACGACTCCAGAAGGATTTCTGTCGTTGAAAGGTTGTCTACTCTAGATAAAATTACCTTCATTATGTCCATCTTAGATGGATCATCAGCTTCTGGCGATGATTTATTGGAGAGATTTTTCATATCCTGCGGATCTGTTGCAGCAACATGGGACGTGATTTCCAATTTCTCTAGATAAAGCTTGGCATCTTCATAAGTATCTGTAGAAGAAAACATCTGAGGCTATTCCGTTGATATACTCATTCAGAAATCGAAATCATTTTTATACACACCAGCTTCACCCTTAATTGTCACAGGAAAAACTGGCCAGTTATCATCATAGCTTTCCAGATTTTTAACCATATCCTGGAGTCCATTATAATCGGGGCCTGGAGGAAATTTACATATTGCTCTTTTCTGCTCTCCACTCTCTACAATCCAAGTCGATGGAATGATTTCAATAGGTTTCGTGGGGGGTTTAGGTCTAGTCAAAAAAAATTCCGCTAATTGGTAGTTGAGAATTGAAACTTCAGGTGCTCCGTCTTTCAAGTCTGCCATGGCTGTAATGTTAGAATTATATTGAGATTCATGAGATATTTATTTGAAAAGAATATTCGGCACAATTTAGAAATATTAAAGTTTATTTACTGCACTGGAATTGCGTATAAATTGAGAATATTTGAAGAATTATCGAATACTATCATCTTACCTGAATTTTCTTCTCAGTGAATCCGGGAAGAGATTTCTTGTGGGACGAATTAACACGACAATGATACACTCAGATGCTACCCGACTGAATTTTATGTTTCTATTTCGAGCTCACTTGTCGAACGAAGTGCTCAAGATCCCGGTTATCCAGGTAATGGACAGCCCTGGAATATTGATGGGAAAACTTCATTCCACTCACCCTCCCCTCCAGATTTCACTGGGAGTGATTGGGCGCAAACTCCCAGGATGAAGGATCGTTAATATGCAAACATTATATGTAATATATAATATGAAAACATGCATTTAACGCAGCATACTTTACATGAGTGAGCCATGTATCACTGAATACATTTTATTTTAAATGTAGTGAAGGATGAAGTATTGTTTATGATTATATAATAATTGTATAACAATTATATAATTATAAAATTATACAATCATATAACAATTATGATTATATATAACTGCTGGCCTTAATCTGCTCTTGAGCAAACACCCTGAAACTGACCTGATCTGTAATTCTCTTGACTCAATTGTGATCAAATCACTAGAAATGGTTAAATCTCTTATGTAACATATTATATTCTCTTTATCTTTGTTAATCTTACGTCAATTCATCTTGGTTATACTATTGCTGCTATATCTCATACGGAAAAAAATATATCTCGTGTGCCAATTTGATATATTTTCTGTTTTTAAAATATGTAAAATTCGAACCATGTATATATAGGTATACGCCAATTATGTTTGTGAATATCATGGACCTGTTATTGGCTAAGGCTGTTGGTCTTTTGTTAATTTAATAAATAAAGAATGAATAAAATAACGAATGATGATGAAGTTTGAAATGCAATTATGGTTTGATAAAAGATAAACACTTTCAACTCTCTTATACATGACATTTAATTCAGCAAAATTCTCAAAATACAGCACATATGGTTATTACATCAATTATCTTTACATCACTAGATTTTTTAAGTTGATAAATTTTTATGTGCAGAAGTAAAAGAGAAGAATGGAGGATAATAACAAAAGAGACTGTTTTAAAATTACGTGAAAGAGTTTTATGAGAAGGTTATTAGAATGCATACATTCCAAAAAGGGATATTAGATGTTTATTATAACTCATAATAGGAGAAAAAGATGAAGAATTGTAAAAAAAAGGGGATCAACTCCACATAAGGAAGTGTTGAAAGTCTCATCAGCTCCATAAAATTTAACGATCATTGGAAATTATAAAGAATGAGGGAAGCGATTTCTTGTGGGACGATTCACACGACAAGAATACACTCAGATGCTACCCAACTGAATTTTTTGTTTAAATTTCAAGCAAACTCGTTGAACGAAGTGTTCAGCATCCCACTCTTCCAGGTAATGAACTTTCCTGAAATATTGATTGGAAAACTTCCCTCTCTTTGTAGGTTCTACTAGGAATGACTCGGCGCAAACTCCGGGATGAAAGGTCCTCATGGGTATGCATCAAGTGTCAAAGCACTAGCATAAATTTTTATTAATTTTTTTTCCCCAGATCATGACCCCGATTAACAATTTTTCTCTCGAAAACGTTACAAAAATTGTTTAATAATTAGTAATTAATTTTTAAAATTTTCATATTTCAAATTCTCTGAAATCCCTTGTGACGTCACAAGGTCTCTTGGACACTAAACCAATCACAGGACGTATCCAAGTAAATCTAACTTAATCTGTGGCCGTGTCTCAGCCAATGAAGGACTACGACTCCCCACCCTTGGAGATTCGGCCAATGGGAAGCTACCCAAGGGACCTCTTGATGTCACAACCTAAAAACTGATCTCAGTAATGAATGATTTTTAATTAATCATTATAAATTATCTAGGACATATTTCACAATATTTTTGGCTATTTGGCTATTCATTTGTTATGAAGAATGCATAGATGAGAAGTTTAAGGGAAACTTAGTTCCATTCAAGTTCCCTATTCAGCATTCTTGGATTTGAGTCCGATCAACCGTTGGCCACGCTGGCTTCTTTTGACTGTATCATTGAATGTATTTTGAATCGTAACAGTGAACAATAATTAACTCCTCCTCCAGGGCCATTAACGGTCATAAATTAGCAAGAATTTATTCAATTCATAGGTATTCTGCCAACGTTTCGAACACTATATGTGCTCCTCATCAGGGCAATTTTTATTTCTGCTATAATACATGCAAACACAGAAAAGATTTTTTTTTTTAGCAGAAAAAGAAATTATAGCAGAAATGTGTTCGAAACGTTGGCAGAATACTTATGAATTAAACAAATTCTTGCTAATATATGACCGTTAATGGCCCTGGAGGAGGAGTTAATTATTGTTAAATATTTAAACGGTTGGAAATCATCTTAATCCTAACAATGAAATAAATATACTTTTATGATCTGTTTGCAAATTCCTACCCAGGCTACTCTGATTTCCATTCAGGACTGGAGAGGAAAATTTTTTGATAAAAATTGTCCTCTCTAAATCATGTTTATAATTCTGGGCATTGAAGCGTAGCTATTATGCATGATTTATCACTATCATGCAGAAGTATTCATTTTTGAACAAATAAAGAGGTAATTATTGTACCCAACGGATAAATGTTTGCAAATGTTTACAAATTGCAGAGGTATGAGGAAAACTGTCATCTCTTATTTATAAATATTGAAGGCTGTTTGCAACGTTAATTACTCCTTATACTTCCTTAGCGAATAATCAATGTAAAAAATTGTGAGAAGTATTATTTAGTTGTAAAGTGTTGTCAATCGGTTAAAGTCAACTTATTTCTGTTGAGTTTTCGAAGAATATCTCGTGCCGTAGGAGAAATCGTGGAATCTTTGTAGGGATCTTTTTTCTAGCTTTTATTCTTCTTCATGAAAAAGAAAAATTGTTGAGGAAATTCTGTTTGAATTTTTCAATTGCATCATTCGCTAGTTTTTACCTAAGATATCTCAAATTTTATTCGGGACAGAAGAGGGTAGTATTTTGCTTAAAAAAATGTCTTCAGTCACACTGATCTATAGTACTAAAAGAAGAAAAACATATCCTTAGATGATCATAGATTTTGACCTTTCTATGAATTTAATATTATACAGAACTTTTTATTTTCAAATACGAAAATGGCAAATAATTTTACCCAACGGCACAATTATTCACCCGAACGCTTCCTGATAAGATTGTAAATTGGAAAAGTAGAAAAGTGGAAATGTAACAGTCATCGTTTATCGATAGACATTGCATACGGCAGCGTGAACAAATTCATAATATTGTTAATATATTTTTTTAGAGAATGGTGAATGTGAAAATATCAAGAATCATAATCCAGTTGTGAGTTTGTTAATCAGTTTGAGTCAACTCAGTTTCCAGTCGAGTTTTCGGAGAATATCTTAAACCCTAGGAGAGAACGTGAAATCGATGTGGGGACCGTTTTTTGTAGCTTCTATTTTCCTCTATGAAAAAGAGTTGTGGAGGAAATTCTGTTTGAATCTCGAAAATTTTTATCGAAAACTGACCTTTAAATTGATATATTCCAGTTGCCGAGAATGGAAAAAAATGTATTTGCATTATTGGGTGTGATTTTATTCAATCCAATAAGTACTTCCACGGAAAATCAATTGACAGAAGTTGTGGAGACGGATAAAGGACCTGTACGTGGTGTGATAGAGAGGACTGTTCAAGATAACGTTGAGTATTCTGCATTCAGAGGAATCCCGTACGCTAAACCACCGATTGGTTTCCTCAGATTCAAGGTTCGCATTACAAAAAAATTTCTGCATGGGAATGTCTCCGGTTGATTATCTTTGTTTATGTATTGTTTAGCCACCTATTGAGGCAGATAGTTGGACGGTGCCATTGGATACCATATCTGACCCTAACTCATGTGTTCAAGTGGGGAAAATAGGTGTAGTCGGTAGCGAGGATTGTCTGTATTTGAATGTTTATACACCAAGGGTATGAATTGAGTACAATAAATACAAAGTTATGGATTGTACGCCATGAAATAAGACGATTTTTCATATAGATAAGCTTCAATTCAGTCGAAGATGGGCCGTTATTGGCGGTCATGGTTTGGATCTACGGTGGAGCTTTCATGGCGGGAGAAATTAATGAATATGGCCCAGATTTCTTGCTTGAAGAAGGTGTCGTTGTTGTCGCAATGAACTATCGACTAGGAGCAATAGGTAAATTCCAGTATTCTTCAGAGCTTCGAAAATCAAAAAAATTCCGCTATCTGTCTTGAATTCAGAAATATTCATCATGAACTCACCTTTAATTTACGTGAAACGTAGATCTTGTTTTGTAAATCATGCAAACAGTTCTGCCTCAGTATAATCATTATCATTTGTCCAGGATTTTTGTCACTTAATCATCCAAACGCAACGGGTAATGCTGGACTGAAGGATCAAGCACTTGCACTGAAATGGGTCGCAAGAAATATAAGATATTTCGGTGGTGATCCGAACAGAATTACAATATTTGGAGAAAGCGCTGGAGCTGTTGCAGTTGAGCTTCATAAAATTGCAGATTCATCTCAAGGTACGATTGTAACATAATATCATCAAAATTTCGCTTATAAAGCTTTTGATTCTCGTCATGGATCATTGCAGGACTATTTCATAGATCAATTTCTATGAGTGGATCGCCCTTGAATCCTTGGGCTTTTTCCTCCATCGATGATGCGGTGAAACGTGCTTGGGATCTCGGCAGAAGACTTGGTTTAGTCAACGCAAGTGAAGATGAATTATTGAAGAGATTGTCTGAAGCTACTGCTGGAGAACTCGTAATGGCGGTTGCTGATATCTCCACATTGGATTATTTGCCATTCATACCGACGTATGAAAACACAGACGTAGCAGTCGACGATGTCTTCTTGTCTGAATGTCCTGTGCGCAGGTATAAATCGAGACGATTCCCACAGCTCCCTCACATAATGGGATTCACAAATTCCGAACTGATTGCTTTCGCTGCAGGTACATAATTTAATGAAAACTCAAGAGAACACCAATAATTTCGATTTTTCCGCCAGATGTTCCGACATTTGAATTCATGGCGAGAATAGCTCTGCATTATATACAAGTAATACCTCTCAATCTATCATCTTCTACCGACCTTCTCCTTCAAATGGCCAACATTTCTGAGAATTCAACAAATGATATCGATAGAGATCTTATATATCGAATGATAAATGTGAGTGATTTATGAATTCAGTGATCGAACGAGTTAAGTCAACTCCACTCGACCATCAGTTTTTGAAGAAGATTTCAGATTTTAACGGAAATTTTCATGAGGACCTTATTCATAGAGGAAGCAAAGAGTGTTCTCATGAAAATTCCATCATCTCCATTGGATTCCAAGATATTCATCAAAAACTCTAATTTCAGTTCATTTATAATACTAAAAATATGAATGTAATATATATATACCTGCAGGTGAGTAGTGATCTCCTTTTCATCGTTGGTATCGATGGAGAGCAACAGTATTTAGCTGAAGGCCCGGCACCTATCTACTATTACCGAAACTCTTTCGACTATAGCAATTCACTTCATCGCCAATGGGGAGTCAATTTGAATGGTCTTAAAATATTCATTTTTTCCAATAATGTATACAATTAAATCAGCAAATAGGAATAACTATTGTACTGTATTTCAGGAACTGCTCATGCGGATGACCTTGCGCATATATTTTGGAAAAAACTTGATAATCAAACACTCGATCCAAATGCTGAAATATCAATTCAGCGAAGAAAGATGGTCAGACTGTTTACGAACTTTGCGAAATATGCGTAAGTACATGTAATCAATTCCATTAATTATGGATATATTCTTTAGATTATTTCGGTCTTATTACTCTTGTTCACCCAATGATAACTGTATATCATCATCAGAGATCCCACTCCAGATGGAACTGCAGATGATCTCCTCAATGTTATGTGGAATCCTTCAGGAAAAGAAGGGTCTATTTTAGAAATCTCGAACGATGATTACAAAATGGGCCCACGTCCTACTGACGATATTGTGAAGAATATTCAGCAAGCTATCGAAAATAACGCAGAGTCCTTCAACGGATGTGACTGCTGAAGAAGTTGATGGTTTAAAAGAACATTATAATATAAGAATTACATTGATAAACTAACTCCCTATATGAATTTGGAATCCTGCTAATAAATAGAATTTTCCAATTGGATCATTAGATAATTTTTACTTAAGATATCTCAAATTTTATTTAGGACAGGAGGGGACATTATTTTCCAATAAAACTTCTCTCTAGATCATATATTTATAATTCTGTTATCAATATAGAGAACAATTCATACCTTAACAACCTCAACCCACATTTCTGTTCAAGAAATAACTGATCATCTGCATCACTGCAAATATCAGCCTCTCATGATGTAAATTTCTCATGATCAACATGTAATTTTCTAAACTTAACTTTCATCTGTCATTCAGGATTTCATGGAATAGATTCAACGGGTTCACCCTGCGCAGATTTCACTATGGAGGACACTTAAGTAAGAAACTAGTGAATGGGTAACTTTTTTAAAAAAATTCTCTCATTTCTGGTTGATTGAAGGTCATTCCTCCGTCAATCCAGATAATCAATTTAAAGAAATTCATTTATGATGGATGGTTTCCGATTTTCAGCCATTCTGGTCCATGTCTAGAATCAAAAACATATTAAAAAAATAATTTATTATAGTATACATATGACTTAGTCTCGTATTTCAATCCATTCATAAATAATATTCCAGGTGTATCCATGATTCTTCGAACCTTTATTAACTGTATTTTTTTTCTCGATACACAATTTTAAACATTGAATTATCTCACGATAAAGTACCTCATCAAGACTCCCAAATTACTTATGAATGGTGCATGACCCTTTTTTAAGTGTTTAAATCTCGTTAGCATTCTAATTTCAACTCTTGCATACATTTCTTAAAAATAATATTGTATTATATATCATTAACAATTATCCTCCATTTTTAATTTGACATTGACTAGAATGATTTTTTTTCAAATTTGGGAGCACACTTCATGAGGTTTACATAAGCAAAACATCAATTATATTTTTGATTGTCTAACGAGATTTAATTGCACTTCATTAACTTTATTTAAATAATAATTTTAAAAATGGTGCAATGGTTTTCCTAATGGAATCAACATGCATTTTAAATATCTATTATTTCAACATCTTCAGTACTATTATTTGTGCATTTTCTGATTTTTTTAGGAATTACCGATGAGTTTCAATTCTCAATAAATTACTTTCTTTTGGACCCAAATTTTTTGTGGTAAAGAAAAATAATTGAATTGTGGAAAATTCGTAAATTGTGATAGTAAAGAAAATATATTAGGCCAATTTAATTCCATAAAATATTTCGGCCTTATTTTATTTTTGATTGATTAATTTTGGCAAAATTTTTATGGATATCATGCATTAAAATTATTAAAATGGCCTTGAAATTTTTTTTTTGTACTACCGATTGATGAAAATTTTTGTGGAGATCATTTTCACCCGTAAATTATACAAAAATAATTAGAAATTTGTAAAGCGGCCTTGGCTAAAAGAATGAAGGAGTAGAAAATTTTTTTTAATTATAAATTTAAAGGTATGATTCAGAAAATTCAAAATCAGATGCTGATGCACGTGAGGATCTCGTATAAACGGATATACCCCCACCAATAGCACTATCTGATGTTCCTTCGCCTGTTACGAAATCAGCTACGATCAATGAGTCCTTAGGTATGTGGCCTGTACCTCCTCGTGACGCATCTCGCTCTGCTAAACGCTGTTTCAATACTTTTATCTTTTCTTCTTTCTGAAACAATCGAAGGAAAAATTCGGTTTTTTTAACAACTTTCAAATTTTATTATTTTTTGATTCATTATGAAAGTGAATGTTGATAGAAAAAAAATAGATCATCTTTTGAAACCTAATACCTGAGCAATGAGCTTCTGAAGTTCATCATTCTCAACAACAAGTTTTTGATACCTCTCTTCATCCTCTTTCGACATTCCCACATCGGGATTATATTTTGATTCAGCCTTATCCTTAGGATGTCTAGTGACTTCAATGACTTTAGGCACAAAAATCAGAGCCATGCTCAAAAAACAGCAGAATATAATTGCCAATGCCACAAATGTAAAACTTGCATCTTGCTGGCTAGCAATGACCATAGTCACTGGTGCTGTTATAAGACATAATACGACGACATTGTATATTGACATTCCCACATAACGTGAATCGTTGATCTGTTTGACTTTGATACTCCTTGTCTCATAGGCCAGGAAGAGTCCGAATACTAAGACGACACCCTTATATCCGTAAATTAGACCTGAAAATTGATTTATCATATTAATTTTTTTTTTTTTTTAATAATATTATTGTTCATGCATACCTAGCCATACTCCATTATTTTCACTCTCGCAATGCTCAAGTTCTGGACGAATTCTAGCATCGTCCTCTCCATACAGTGGCAATTCCAATTGAAATACTTCAACTTTTCTCTGGAGAGGATCCAATGCCTGCCATGAGCCTAAAATAATTACATCAACGACTAATAATGCACTGACCATAGTATATAATTTCCAGGGTTGTACATTTTTTTGTACTGAGGATACTTTCTGTTTTGCCATGAACAACTGAAAAATAATTTATTAATATTAAATTCTGTTGTCGATAATTTAATCATTAACCCATTGAACAAGCAAACGCACGAAAATGTATGGGTGTGAGGTTGGTGGGAGGGCCGTCAGTGTATTAGTACGCCATAAGAGAAACCCAGCAGCGCACGCACACTACCACACAATGGCGGAAAGTAGGAGAAACATTTGCTCGTGAAACGGGTTGAGTTACTAGTTTTTTTGAAATAACTCCGAATCTAAGAGAGATATCAAAATTTTTATAGAGACCTTTTTTGAAGATCTTTCATTTCTCTACAAAAAAGGTACTTATAAAATTTGTGATATCTCCATTAGATTCTGAGATATTGCAAAAAAATTCCCTTTGCAATTCAATTAATTATTGATAATTACTTTGGCTTGATCAGCTTTTGTTTTAGTTGTCAGTCTATGTACTCTCCATACTTTACTGAACATTGCACCAAATGCTAGGGTGAATCCTATGGACAATACCCAAGCCCTTCCCTGACAAATACCAGCATATTCGGAAGGTTCGACAAAGCGGCCGTCAATACCCAATAGAAATACTGATACAAAGCAGGCAATAACACCGGCTAACATTATTGTGTTGCAGACTGGATGCGATGATATAATCACTCTATAAACAAACAAAATTTATCCTATGATTCAATTTGAAAACTATTTGCATCCAAATGCTGAAGAAATTAATTTAGTAATATTTCGATTTTTCAGATCTCGTTAAATATCGGATTATCTCGATAAACAGAGATTTCAGCAAAAAATGTCAAGAGACACCTTCTATTGGAAATTTTCTCACCTACAAAAAAGGTTTTTTGACATTTTTTTCTAGAATCACTCATTATCGAGATAATACGATATTTAATCAGATGAGAAGTTTGAATTGAATGAGAAATTGCAAGTTTACCTTCTGTGACGATTCCACATATTGAAACCGATTAAAAAAATGGCAACACTGATACCAAGAGCTGAAATTGCACACATACAGATGAATAATGGGAGAGAAACAGTTCTCAAAACAGTTCGCACAATAGTTCGATCTTGGGGAACTTTTCCAGCAATCCATCTTTCCATGTTTTTCCAGGTCAAGTTATCCATTTGGGTGTCATAATAACCGAGTTTTACGTATTTTCCATCGATCACTTGTTCAATTTGGGTGAGTGCTATTCTGTCACCTTGAGAACTGAACGCCACGTATCCCTGTGTAATTAATTAAAAATGATCAATTATTCAACTTTTGTCTTCATTTTATAATCATTTTGGAATGTTCAAACTCACCGAAACACCCAAAAATTGTGTGGAATTGATCGCCGAATATATCTCATCAGCAATTTCTTTTTCAGTGTAAGTAAAATTCTTCAAACTCTTTCCAGATTTTGCCAATTTCTCCATCGTTTTGTTGAAGGCTAAAATGAAGAATATGCGCTCATTAATAAATTTTATTAATTATTAATTTATCTCAGAATCCATTGGATTTAGGGTAAAAAGTTAAAAGACATTTTTTATAGCTGACAAAATTTCCAACAAAAAATGTCTTTTAACATTTTTTCCTAAAACCGTTAATTCAATTTTTAAAATCCATCGAGAATGAATTTTGTATTTTAATAGAAAAAAAAATTAAAAAATCAAAAATAATTATTAAAACAAATTAATTTTACCTAGCGCAACCGACCAAACAGCATCATAAGCCAACGGAGCTTCCTGATACCCCTCAGGATACCGATTACCATCAATATCATATCCATCCTCCTTCAGTAATTGATTGAGTCTCTGTCTAAAATCCTCCGACGTCATTCCACTGATAGTCGTATCATTATTCTGATTCCACATGAGAGCTTCAGTGGTCAGATGGCCTTCAGCGGCCATTCTCATCTGTTCCTTCGTACAAGTGATCCCCTCCTTATCCAGATTAATTTCGAACCAATTGTCCTCATACCATCCAATGAAAAACCAGACATAACTCTTTCCATAAAGACTCTGGTGATAGACTTCGCAGAGGACACGACGTGCAGCGACAACATAAAAGAGGCCAATTATGATTCTTGCATCCTGACGTCGAAGATTTCTGACTGCATCTGCTGGATCGGACAGGAAACTTTGACGTGTCACAATTTCAATTCCTGCTTCTTTACAACGGGCCTCCAAGTCTTCTACAGTCTATGATTAACAAGAAAAATATATTCTTAGGAGAAAACATCAGAAAACTTTTTTTCGAAGTATCAAATTTCCAATGAAAATGATTCTCTGGTGTTTCCTTACAAAATCAGTCATTATTGAGATGATCCAATATTTGGATGGAATTGGGTAAAAATTCGACTCACCGATATAAATACTTCCTCTGCCTGTTGTAGAATAGCAACTCTGGACCAGCCAAATTTTTGCATCAATTTTATTCTAGTAGGATTGTGAACTGTCGCTGATGGATGGGTTCGGAATAATGTTGGAAAACGATTTCGATCAGAAAGTGCGGGAGATGATGCACCGTAACATAACTGTAATACATAACATGTATGAAAAAATTCAATAGAAAATCCTAGCGCTTTCGCACTGAAATATTTGACAAGAGGAAAAATGTGAAATTTTTTATTTTTTTTATTTTTTTATAAAATACGTACAACGACCAAATTCCACATTTTTGAAGCTTCAGCAACAGTCGTACAAACGGTACTACATCCTGCCAGTAACATTAATTTTTGAGGTGCATTGTAGAGTAGATTATACATGACAGATGCTCCTAGACCGGGTTCACACTAAAACCCAAAGATTAAATTTTTTATTTAGAAAAAAATTATATATAATTATATAATTCAGTAATTAATGAGAATCTAATTTTCGAAAAAAAAATAAACTTAAACCGTTCAATCATAAATTTTCAGGATTGATTTATGAATTCATCACCTCGCTATCATTAGAATGTAATTTCAATTCAAATCCTGGCAGTAGGTCCTTCGCCTTATTGACGTCCTCCAAGGCAAGATTGGCCGCAGGCATGCATGCCTAAAAAAAAACATTAATAACGATTTGATAGATATTGGAGGGGTCTTCGATAACTTAAAATAACCCGACTATAAAAAGTGTTAAATTTACCTGACCTCCCTGCCAGCCACCCTCACCGCCGATCGGAAAAATACCCCCAATGTGAAGGATATTATCGTCTGGCACTGGTAGCGATCCATAAACCACAAAAATCATGGAAAAAATCGTCATTAATTTCATCATAATTAATTACCAAAATCACCCCCTTCACAAAATATTAACACTTAATCAGGAATAAATTTCTTCACGATGACCCCGGCCAAGGAGCAGCAAATTTAATCATATTTATTGATAACTTCAGATTTCTTCACTTCATTATTTCCAATTTATTTAATCCACTCACTATAATTCATCAGTCACTTGTTGCCTACCCAAAATCGACATAAACACTTGACCCACATTTTTTATTATAATTCACTCAATTACAAAACATAATGATGAGTACAATGCATCAGTTGATGAGGAAAAATTTATAAATTTTTCTAAAATTATCATCAATATTATGATTTTCTGGATAAAGTCAAAACGATGGTGTACGTTGTGTGAATCATATTGATTCTACTCCAGCAAATATTCTTGAGGGTCGTTGTAGAGAGGTCTACCCCCTCTACTGAGGGAAGATATGAGAAAATCGATATGGACACCCCCAAAATAATTTATTACTATATTTTTTTGCTGTTCAACTACATTTTTTTCCCTCAGAAAGAAATAAGACAAAATTAATATTTTTTTTTCCATTCATAGTTTTAATAATTATTTAAAAACATTACTCCAATGAGATATTAATCCCTAATCAAATACTTATGTTTGTTTACAGGTTCTTGTAATCGCCATGCTTCGGCGCGCATTTGACCATCATCCCTTAATGATCATTCTGTTGGTAAAAAAAATTTCTACCTTATCGATAAAACCAAGAAAGAGGTGTCTTCATCTCCATCAGTTTATTGTAAATATTTAGAGTTGGCTCGGAGTCGTCAAGCGAGACAGTCACTCGTCTGTCCCGTCTACAGGATATCTATCACACTACCTGTAATATCCTTTCCTATCATCTATCATTTCTTTTTCTTTTCCTCAAGTTACTACCATATTTTAATTGACACTCCGATAATTAATAGCGGTCTTGGGTGCCGTCAGCGGACTCTAAATCGACCACCCGATTTGTGAAAAGTGTAGTAGCAAGTGTATTAATTTTGAATATTTAATCTAGACTCAAGTTACCGAAAGTTTAATTTTTATACCAGCCAAAGAATTATCTTTGGTTAATTTGGAAGTGAACTATTAAGCTGGAATTTCATTGTTGAATTAATCGATCTTAAATATGAGATTTAAGATATCTTCGATGAGATCATACATTGGAAACCCTTTGAGAGCAGATTCAATATCAAAGGCTAAATACGAACCAGAACAATATAGCAAGGTCACGGAACACAACAATTTTTACCTCGATTTGAGAGAATGCTAACGAGCCAGAATTAAAGTGAAGGAAAATTCAAAAAGAAAAAGATGAGTGCAATGGCCCTCTAAAGGGCTAATTCACAACTTCATATACTACGAGGAGAAATGGTGCTTGCCTCAACATTAGATAGAGAATATAACCAATAACGAAAAGTTTATTGTATTTAAAATATTGAAATTAGGTTATTAATTAGATAAATATGTCTGCACCAAGAGCAATGCCACAGAGTAAAGAAGCTTTATTAAAATCCTACACAACAAGACTGAAAGAGGATGTTAAATCAATGCTTGAAAATTTTGAAGGTACCTAACCTATTTGTATTGTTTATCATTGTTTTTTCATGTGAATAATTCTTTTTTTCTTTTCTTTCAGAAATTATTAAATTGGCAAAAGGTGAAAATGATTCACAATTATCTAGAATGACACAATGTGAACAAGATACTTATGAAATGCACGTGAGAGCTGCTAATATCGTGAGAGCCGGTGAATCATTAATGAAACTTGTTTCTGATATTAAACAATATCTTATTCTCAATGATTTTCCATCTGTTAATGATGCTATTGCGACAAATAGTAAATTATTTAGGCAAAAACAGGCCGAGTGTGATCAGAAATTAGCGGCACTGAGGGATGATATGGCTGCTGATCTTTATGATTTGGAGGAGGAATATTATACTTCGATTTATAAATGAAATTTAAATGTTGGAGATTGTATACTTGTGTACTATATGATGAAGATAGATAGGATAACAATAAATATTTTTTTTTACATAATAATCAAATGAGAGTTGTGATTTTAGTGATTGCATGGATTCTAGTTTTCACGGTTTTTAAAATATCTAAACATCTTGGTAAGAAGTGGTGTTGGAATAAAATGTCAAGAGACATGTTCTCTAGGAAATTATGTCAGCTACAAAAAAGATCTCTTGACATTTTTCTTTAAAATCAGTCGTTTAAGAGGAAAAATGAAAAAAAAAAAAATTACGTTTACATGTACTTTATTCCATTAATTTCCATTACACGGAGATTATATATGATTCATAACTTGGTAAATAAGTAGTTTCACAATAATCAAATAATTCAAAATTCGAAATTACATTTCTCACTAAAACTAACTATTAAACGATAAATACATTAAATTGGGTATTACAGTTACATCATCCATACTTTGACATTGAATCATTTATTTCCTGTTACATATTTTTACGATTTTAGAGATATACTGTACAACAATAATTTACAAATGATAACCAAAACACATTCACAATATATAAGTTGAAAAAAAAAATTGCAACTATTCCAATTATCAGAATGTCACGACAGTCTGAAAATATTTCCTTGTTATTCATCAAACATGGACAGGAGAGGAATGCAATGTAGAAGTAGGACAAACGTTTGAAATTATTTTTCTTTCTAATGGATATATCACATTCATAATATAAATTAATAACAACACCGAATTAAAAAAAAAGGAAGGGGGGGGGGGGAGGGCATAAAATTTAAATAATTCTGAAAATGTTTTGGAATAATTCACAAATTAATGGATTTTTTCGCGACTAAACAGACAATTTCTAAATAAAATCTTCATTTTTGATACAAAAACTACTCCAAAACTAATATAATTGCAATTTTACAGAGTGTATAATTGGTTTTTTTTTCGCTCTTAAAATGAGAGGAATGATTTTTTTAATATTTGAAATTAATCATAACTTATAATTATTGTATATACAAAATTCATCGGGAGAAATTAAAATTGCAAAAAACAGTCAATGAGAATTATTAAAATTTAATCCTCATTATTGCAATAAAATCAGAACACAGTAATTTTTGAGCAGTAAATTAGAAATAAATCATAAGAAAATTCAAGGGAGGTGGAGAATAAAATACAACATTAAAATTACTTACTTATTTATTAGTTATTTTATTCTCCACCTCCCTTGAATTTTCTTATGATTTGATAACATCATGGAGATGAATGCCACCATGGATTAGAAATAAATGTTCGTGATAGGTAATTTTGGAATTTGATTGATTGAATTAAAATCAATCAGTTTCATAATTCTATATTAATTATTCAGATGATCTCATGATCATTTGAATTTTTTCCATGACTCGATTTATTTTTAATTTCCTTATTCTATTTCATTTCTGATAATACAAATGCTGGACGATTTTATTGTATATTAGGAGTATATTTCCCCAACAAAAATATGGAAAAAATTTGCCTGGACAATTTCCATGATTCCAACCAAAAGGAAATTTGGAGAAATTTGTCCGGGGAATTTTTGTTGGGGGAAAAAATTCCAGTCACCTGCATAAATGTAAAATTTGAACCCCTAAATTGAAAATTTGAGGAAAAAATCTACTGGAATAATTCATAAAATTCGTAAAAATGTTTATCATATTATAATGATGAAAACCGTACAAAAATGAGTTTGATGTACCTCCTCTCGACTAATATTTCACAGTAGAGTTGAGCCAACAATGCGAAAAATTGTAATCGATAAAATACGAAATTACCTTGAATTCTACAATGTTAAATTGTTCTCACGAGATATTTTTGTGGCCTGCAATTTATTTTCATGAGATAAAACTGTCATTTTTTTTTTTTTCGATGAATAGAATTGACAGAGTTTCCGATGTTTTGGCAGCTTTAGTCATCAATGGATACTTTTTATTAGCAAAATACTTGTTTTTATTTTTTCTGAATGATCAATTATTTCATTTTGAAACAAATTTAATCATTCAAGGTATTAAATTCACTCTTTACTGAATAATTCCAATATAAAATTCACGAAATAATGGATTTTGAGGGCTTGGTCAAGCATAAAAATTCCGTTCCCATGCCTCATAAAGCAAAATTTCTCATTTTCTTGTGAATTTTTTCCTTTCCCATTTCTACAAATTCAATTTTAAATGGAGTATTTATCTTACTAATAAAGTAGATCAGCGGTTGCTTCAGCACCCCAAGCAGCTGCATCATGAGGATCGGTGAGATGTTCTTGGTCTTGTATTTTGCCATCAGTTTCTTCACACTCCCATTGTTGACCGGGGACACATGATGGATTTACAACGGATCTGGTAACGCCGAGTTCAAATCCGTCGGATTTAAGGTCTACTTTGCTTGGTGTGTAGCTTGCCAGACCACCTCCACCTTCAATTCAATGGAGGAATGATCATCATTGATGATTTATTAGTGAAATTGTAGAACAAAATCAGAGTGATTTTACTTCATAAAGAGTTCTCTTACGAATATCTCTGGATCTAAGGGAGATAGACGAATTTTCATAAGAATCTTTTTTGTAGAGTAAAATGAGAGCTACACAAAAGGTTCTATTCAAAATTTGAATATCTCTATTGGATTTCGAGTTATTTGATAAAAACTGATTTCATCTGAAGTAAAATCAATTTTTATATTATTTCAAACAAATTCCTACTAGTTTAATATCTATTTTATGAATAATTTTAACAAACTTACCGAGAATTGGTGAAGCAGCATTCCCCGTCGTAGACATGGAACACGTGGATTTATTATTAACACCTGGATAATCATCGTTACATCCTGTTGCAGATGTTTCTCCACCTAGGCAACCGCCAGCGTCATCCTCCAGCATTGATGCCTCACTTGGATATTCAAAGGTGCGTGTTGCATCATCATCAAACTGTATCCGATTCTAAAAACAAAGTAAAAATACCTATAAAGTTCTAAATTTCAAATCTGTAATGAAATCGATTTTTCACGTACTTTTTAATGTTGAATTATCTTAAAAATCAGTGATCTTAGGAGAAAATGTCAAAAGACATTTTTTTTTTGAAATTTTCTCAGCTACAAAAGAGATCTGTTTGGTGAGGAACTTAATTTTGCCGTGGATATGGGTGGTGTGATGGAAGTGGTTATTTGTGGAAAACTACATTGATAACACAGTTGATTAAAATCACTCTCAAAGGTTTATTGACGGAATTGAACCGCACGTTAAATGATTTATGTACAAAGTTGATAATTGTCTCAGAATTGTTGATTAACTGCATGGACTTGACTCTAAATAATTGTTGATTAACTGACTGACTAAACTGCGATAAATACTAAAGAAAACACTATTGAGATTGACCTTGAAGTGACTTGAGAATTACTGGATATAATAATTGATTTGATAAAAGTCTGAGATATTTTACTGTTAAATAATATCGTTGAATTTCACTAATAATTGTCTCTGATAATTAACTCGTTGAATAATACACTTGGATGTTTTACTCTGATAATTAACTCTTGAATTGAACTGATGAATGTCCTTGAACTGTTGCTAGGTGAGAACTACTTGAATTGAGAACTGACTACTTGATGACTAATTAGATTATTAACTGTTGAATTACTTGATAACACTGACTCGATGATTTTACTTATTACTGATGTACTCGATGATTTACTGAATTAATTGTTGATGGTTTACTCGGTGATTTTACTAATTGATTTACTTGTTGAATTACTCGGTGAGTTTACTAATTGATTAGTTGCCCGAAGGCTATATGACTACATGTTGAGTGCTAAGTTGATACTTCTTGCTAGCCCGAAGGCTAGTTGGTGACTGCTTGGTTTAAAAGTGAGGTGATTTACTCCTGGACTGACTGTTGACCCGAAGGGCCTCGATTGTTTCCGAATTTGCTCGATCGGACTTATTAAATTGATAGAATACTTAGTTGCGTTTCAAACAAGATCTTTTGACATTTTCCCGTAAAACCTCGCGTTTCCGAGATAAACACACAATATTGAAATACTCTTTATTCTCGACATGGTTGTGATCCAATAAATTAGTCATAATTCTCTTTTCATTCTACAATTAACGTTCCATCCTGATTATTATCAATAATTGATCCCTCCGAATTTCGTCACCCAAACTAGATGTCAAAGCCCGATAGATTCTATGGGTCATGAATACGAACAATTGCTCAAAAATGACCTTGCCATCATTTTTTTACATTCTAATTTTTTTTTTTCAAAATTTTGGTAAACTGGTACCTGGCCACAGTACAGAGGGAAAGAGAGATAGAAAGGATGGAGCTGACGGCACGGTATGTAACCTCACATAACAGTAACCGGTCACACTCGTTGAGTATCGAACTAGGGAGCGCACCTACCAGCGTCATCCTTGTGCCACGTTGCTAATATGAATAGCAAGAGGAGCAAAAAAAAATTTATGCTAAAACGAATGATAAATTCATCAAGTTTTACTAGAATCGAGACGACAATTTTCCATGGAAATTTTTTCTCACTAACCGGGAAGTTTATTTAAAAATTTCTCGAGTTGATTTTCTTTATTTCTCAGTTTACCTTCAACGGGAGATAAAATAAGTTGAGAAATCGAGAAAATGATAAATTCTTTAAACGTACATTTTTCCCAGGTTTATCTGTAATCTCCCACTATCTCGGAAAGATGTTAGAAGAAAATAGAAGAGTAGATAATCCTATTGTTTTCATTTTTTAAGAATTTTTCTGCTGACTAACGGACGGGCGTCTGTCCGCTAGTTTAGATTCTATTTTACCCCTTGCGTCTTTCCTTTTTTTGTGATATTAAATTAATTTCATCTTTCCTATTGATTTTATTTCATCTTGTACAATAGCAAGCGGAAACGAAAGAATGGCCAGAGGACGATGATCTGAACACGGTTATAAATTTTAATCTGAATTTTTCATGGCCAAATGCCGGAAATTTTTAACAAATGACATTTCCACTGAAATTTCAGAAAATTGCGGAATTGAAAAAAATTATGTATTGCATTGATTTTTTCATAAGCGGATGAAGAAAATCGATGGAAGTTGTGAATTTCAGTGCAATTATTCCGTAGGAATTCAGAAAATGTGGAAAATTCAGGTGAATATATTCATGAATTCATTGAAAATTTGGGTAATTTTGGTACTGAATATTCATACTCAATTGGAAATCCAAGTCATTTACGAAATTTCAGTGTTACTCCTAAAACTTGGATTTTACTTGAAACTTCACACGCGTTTCTCCGCTGAAGCGAATTTAGTGTCACTCATATGAAAATTATTACCAAATTGTCCATGAAATTTACATTTTTTTCTAACAGTAAACAAGAAATAAAAACTTTCATTTTTTTATGTCGCCAAACAAGTTGAAAATGATATTTTTCTTCAAGTACTGTCATCATTCTTATATTTTGTATATCGTTCATACATGTCACTTCTGCGCTGTTCTCCAAATTATTTTGTATTTTCTATTGCTTTTGTTTTCCTCTTTGTAATGTATACACTGATAATGTATTATATGATTTGATCCTATAATTGGTTTTATGCTGTTGGACCTTTATACAGAATAAATGAATAAATAAATAAATAAATAAATAAATTTTCATAAATTCGAACCCTATTACTGTTTTTTGATGGAATCGGATAAAAAAAATTGCAAAGGATGTGAATTGGGGATGGAAAATTTTAGGCGATTATTATTATGTAATAATAAATTGGCTATCCTTTATGAGAAATATTGTTCATCTTCATTTGATCTGAAATGATGTAGTTAAATAATCTGCCTCCACATTTTAATAATATCAAATGGGTAGAGAAAAATTGATTGATACCTTATGATTTCTCGGAGTTCTGATCAGATTACTGCGTCCATTGATCAGAATATTGTCATTTGTGAAGAGAACATCGCAGGGTGATGGAGGTCCTCTGGAAACTTCCCAATCACTTTCGTCTGTTGTTGAGGCATCTAAGGTGGCATCCAGAACAATAATTCCACCATCGCCCACCTGATGACCAAATAAAAAAATCATGGTTAATGTCATCATCGATATTTTTAGTACTTGCTACAGTCAGACATCTCCACCAGACTGTTAAAGTAATGTCAGAGGGTCACGCAATAGCATTGGAAAAAAATATCGCCATCACTCAGCGAAAGAGAAATAAAAATTAATCAATAACGACACGAAACTGTATTCTGAAATTCTTCAAGACAGTCCAGTTAAAAGAGATAAAACATTGTCGACCGAAGCGTTTCTAAAAAGGGGATAACGGATCTCAAGAACTAAATTTCCATCTACAGGTTGTATCCTCCGTAAGTTGCTCTACAACGGCCATATTCTACAGTGAATTCCACGTAATCATGTGGAATGCTGCTGATCAAGGTCGTTTTCCCGTCTGATCCCCGCGACTAATTTTTTTTTATTTTTTTTTTTTACATTACTCGTTAATTGGTTTTTGTTTCCTCTGTATATCAATTTGTTTTTATTCAATAAGATTAATATCACCATTAGGAAATTTGGAAATATTGCGCAAGGAATCAATTTAAATGTGTTGGATGATATAGTAATTTCAGAGAATCAATTTAATTAGAAGGTGTCAGAGAGTCGTCTGAGAATTTACATAAACAATAATTTCATAGGGAGAACGAACAGGGAGTCTTTCATGAGGTGACTAATATTCTTTTGGTCTTTATGATCAGCTTTCAGTCTCCTCGAGAGATCCGTAGAGTACAGACGTTTCTCCCTCGTGTGATAAATAAATAAAGTTACAAGTTATAGTATAATCCATTGCATTTGCAAATTCATTTATATCTCCCATATCCAATAAAATGGGTCGGTATTTAGAGACTATCTATTTTGTGATTATTTTTTAATTTTTTCACTGACGTAGAAAAATCAACAACGAGAGGATGTGACGCATTGTTTTAACTCTCTCCTCCATCCTTGCTAGTTATCTATATTGATAGCTGAATAGAATGACTCATCGATAAGATCATTACATATTTCATTTTATATACTATACTTTCTTCATAATTCATTTTATACAAAATCAGAGGGCCCCTAGCATTTAAAATTCCCTTTCGTTCAAACCTTGGATGATTCTATCACCTTATTGTTATGGAAATGCCTTCAGTTATACACATAATATAGGTTACCGATATTATCTTTAAATATTCAATAAAACTTTCCTTCTTTCAGTGAGAATAAAAATCATCACTGTAATTCTATGAAGTACCTTTATTTTCCCAAGGTTAGGCTACATTAACGGTGCAGTAACGACCGGTCTGGTCTCAAAAATTCCACTTCAGGGGAGTCTTTCCCCCCCCCCCTTTCTACAGTGGACATTGGAATGCACATGGGACGGGTCCAGTGAGAAAATCATAAACTTTCGAACGTATACACATATCAGCGGGAAAAAACAAGTTATTAATTGAACGTTAATCACGTAAAATTGAAAGAAAAAAATCAAAATTTTGCAAAGAATTATGGGATATTAGAAAAGAGAAAGGATAACAACTAAACAATCTATAAGGAGTGATCTCCTTAAAGGTGAAAATCTATAATAATTGTTTAGTATCAGGAAGCCACGCTCCATTGCCGATTCAACGGCTATTCAATTGCCTCGAACGACACTAAGAGAAATTATGAGTACTCTCATTCCCATTAAATATAATACCTTTGGTTTTTCTCTCTTTCTTCTAATTATGAGGCCATCATTCTCGATGTAATCTGGTACGTCCTTCCTGTTGCTAAAGTTGAATACCATCGTATTATTTTGCTGATTCCATGGCTTGGTGTCCCAAAGACCACCACTACCACCGCCATCACCACTACTAGTACCACTGGTACTAGTTTTTTTCACTGGTTGTATATCATCGGCACATTTAAGGCTCACAACAACTTTTGTTGGTTGTTCAATATTTTTAACTCGATTTATCAAATTTTTCTCTAATTCACGATTACTCAAATTTTGCTGGGGTAATTGAGTTTTCATTGAAACCAATGGCCGTATTATACCAATTTGTTTTTGAATTGGTGATGTATTTTTTTGACTCTTGTTCAATTTAGACTCTTTAGTAGATGGATAAGAGGGTATCGTAGATGTTTTTATCAGTCCCAAATTTGATATCGCACCAATAGGTTTATCATTCACCTGAGGCAATTCTATTTTTATTTCTCTATTGCTTGTCTCGAAATCTGGCATCTCCTGTATTCTAGAATTTTTCTCCATATTAGAATCTGTGGAGTCTGAATCAATAGATATATTACTAGGTACAGGACTCTGTGAATCAACTGACTGAATATCTGTTACACCATTTGATGGCTTTGATGAATTATCAATTTCTGGTGAAGATTTTGATAATGTGCATTCATTATCGAAATTAAGTTCCAACGATTTTGATAAAATTTTTGATTCATCGGTTGATTCCTCTTTAGATACATCAATTTCCACGGGTGTAACAATTTTATCCTTTTCCTCCACAGATTTAGTCTCTTCAAGTGAAAAGATTTTATCTTCCACCTGAGAATGATTCTCTGTTATTTCAACGATCAAAGGATCACGCTCCTTTTCCACTTGAATCAATAGCAGAGATTCTGACTTATCCGAGGCTAATATTTGACAAGTATTTTCACTCAATGTTACTTGACAAGGTAAATTTGTATTTGAGCGAGACGAGTCTCTCTTAGATGCTAACGGGCATAAAACTATTGGCACAGCTTTGGCACAACCTTCTGTGCTAGATTTCACTTTAACTGACAGTGGTTCTGGACTTGGGGCTGGTGAAAATTTGAATTTATTGTGAATTGGTTCGGGCGATGATGATGATGATGGTGATGAACAAGATTTTTCAATTTGCTGAAATTTTGAAACAACTGATGATACCGATTGGACGATTGGATCAGTAGCTACACCATTATTTCTATGTTTATCAGGACTCTCAGTTATTTCAACATCAGCTGTTAATTTTAATGGAATTGGGGCTTTTTTAGTCAATCCTAATGCCTTAAAATTACCATTAACAAATGGCTTAGGCTGTAATGGTGGTTTTGGTAAAACTTTTCTTACAGTTTGCGCCTTAAATGTATCATTAATTGTCTTGAATGTAGCAACTTTAACTGCAACCTCACCCTTGGGCTTATGTTTTTTAACCGAACCCTCGAATATTCGCATGGTTGTTTTGACTAGATCAGGTGGTGGTCGTTCAGTATCAGCCAATAATGGCTTTATTCTCTTCGGTTTATTAATTGCCTTTGGATGATCACTCTTCATTAATCTATTCTCAATATTAACAGTTGTTCTATCAATCAGTACAATATGATCATTAACTGGTTCTTGTCGTGAACCAATAAATTTATTAGTCAAATGTTTTTCATCATCAGATGTCTGATATCTCACAAGTGCTTCAACACTCCTAGCACGTTTAATAGAATCATTACCACGTGATGTATTACGATATCTCTCATTTTTAATATTAGATCCTGGTGTTGTCTGTTTTTTAATAAATTTTCTTGTTGTCTTTTCAGCATCATCATCACAATCAAGTAAATCCTCTAAACTCGCTGCACGACGAAAACGTTGTACAGTGGTGCGTGTTTTATTCATTTCCCTGAGTGTTAAATTAAGATACTTGCTCTTGAGTTTATTAACAATACCCGGACCATATTGTAATTCTTCTGAACTATCACTTTCACAATCATCAATGGTACCACTATTATTATCAAAATTAATATTTTTATTAAATTTATCAATTCTCGATATTCGATAATCACAGATACCAGTTTTATTATTAATTTTTCTTTCAATATCATCAGTAATATCTTCATTATTATATTTTTTATCGATATAGTTACGTGAACCAATATTACACTTATCAAATTCCATTTTACGCTCTAGGCTGTGATTTTTAAACATTTTCGGAGTATCCTCCGAGGTTGGACAGAGTGAACCGTTCACTTCTAGGTGCATGTTGCACGCGACTGCTGGATCACAGTCGTTCAACTCACGAGTCATTGTAGTTGTTGCTGTGGTGATGACAGCGCCACTTGTGATAATATTTTGTACTGGTGGAGTAACCTGAACAGCATCGTCCCTTGACAATTCTTGTATCAAATTAGATGTATCAATTGTTTGTTTATCATTAATATTATTTAATGACTCTGTTGTATCATTTATTAAACTTGTCTCTGTTACAACAGATACTGCTGTATAAACACCAGTTACATTATTAACTAATCCTTTATTCTGCTGTCTTCGTCTCTGTATCAAATCCCTTTTCCATTGTGGTACCTTTGCGGTGTTGTCAGCTGCATTAGTACCACTGACGGAGGCCATGTTTCCTTCAATCATTAAGTACTTTTTTTTCCAATCCGATTCCCTCCCTTTTTCACCCCTCTCCCCCCCCCCCCTTCCCCCCTTCTACACCCCTTCCCCAATCACAGTTATTACACTCAGCCGGTAAATATTGGATACTATCCAATTTCCACAATTTAACTTTCTCACAATTTCCTTATCTCTGGAATTTACGTCATTATTTAAATTAAATTATCACTTTATTATGCAATTATTTCACTTTTTAAAAATTTATTAATTAATTGTATTGATGAAAATAGTATTGATTGTAGTGAATGACCGGCAATTCCATTGTGGGATGATGTCTTTTAGGGTAATGAAACACACGTAACGATTATTTTTATTCCAGGAATTGGAGTGTATGGGAAATTTTGTGAGACAAACTGCTTTGTATACGCAAGGTGTAACGTGGATACGTTCGGGTTATTCGTACAATTCTGACTCCTGACTTTCAGCCTACCACGCTTTCCATTTAGCCGCCCCACTCTATGTACTTCTCGACCCTTTCGCGACGATATTTTCCCCCCTTAATGTTTCCCCTCTCACAGACATATCTATCAACTTTAATTTTTTCAATCTTCTCCTACAACTTGTTTCATTGTATACCGGCACCAGGGGGTTTATACACTCGTTATAATTGGTAGAACCAGACATCTACGGTCTACGGTAGAATGAATACACTTGTCGTTGAGATACTTGCGACAGGAAATCGAAATGTGTTTGTGCAGTGGTTGCGCGCGCGACCCGTGCAGTTCCCGATCTCTTTGACGACATGAGGGAAGGTTAACGCAATTGTCAGGAGAGGGGGAAACATGTCTGTGTCTCCTTCATATTTTATTTTTTATTAAATCATTTGATGATTTTATTAAACAACTGATTTAGCATTTGAAGTGATGAATTTTTCAACAAGTTCGAAATCCTTGAGGATCTCAGGCCTTTTCATGGGGTCAAAAATATCTACCTCTTTGTTCCATCTTTCTCACGCATTGGCATGGGAGTCTTTTTGTCTGGATAATGTGGGGCGAGTGTGGATGTGGACGACCATGATATTCATTCAAAAAGGGTCGGATGTGGCATTGAGAAAAGGGAGACCAACTTCTGCACAAGTTTATCTCTCTCTTTCTATTCCGGATGTGGAATTAAATTTTTTTATATTGTAAAGAATCAGTATATATGTATGAAACTAATTTGTTATGAGGAAATATCTAACATTTATAATTTTTTTTTATTTCAATAAAAATTCTTTAAAAAATTCTATAATTTTTTTTTTTTTCGGGTATCCGTTAATCATGATTCGAATTAACAATTTTCCGTTCGAAAACGTTCCAAAAATTGTTTAATTGTTTAATCGTTTGTGACGTCACAAGGTCTCTTGAAGGCTAAACCAATCACAGAAGATATCCAAGTCAACCTAACTTAATCTGTGGACGTATCTCAGCTAATGAAGGACTACGACTCCCCACCCTCAGACACTTGGCCAATGGGAAGCAACCCAACGGACCTTATGATTCCATAACCTAAAAATTGGTCTCAGAAACTACTGACTTTTAATTAATCATCATAAATTATCTAGGACATATTTCACAATATTTTTTGCTGTTGGGCAATTCATTTTTTAAGAAGAATGCGTGGATGAGAAGTTTAAGAGAAATTGAGGTCCATGCCAGTTTCCCTATTGAAAGAAGAATGGCGAAATTTTTGTTTTAATTACATATATCGTACATCCCGTAGTATTTTTTTTACCCTTTATGAAATTCAAACCCGATTCTTCCTTCCCGCTTTCCAAAAAAGCAGCTATACTGTCGTTCATGGAAATATTCCTAATGCCCATCATGCTGTAATTCATAACCTAAAAATCGCATTAATTCTTTCAAAACAGTTACATTGTTATTAATTAACAATGGCATTTATGTTCTTCGATGCCGCTGGTGATTCAACCCTCGAACAACGAGAAAAATTAGTGGATAGTGATGATGATTTAGATTTTGATGGATGTGGTAATTATTAATTAATCAATAATAATTGAAAAAAAAATTAAATTTGAGGTTATGTAACACTCGATAATTGTATATGATATATGATATTAAATATTTCAGATCTAGATCCAGCGAAAATTACCGTTAAAAAATTAAGGAAAAAAGAAACTAAGAAATCTGCAGAAAATGATATCGACCTTGATGAATTTGAAACTGCTATGGGATGGAAAAAATCAGAAGAGAAGAGCAAATCTTTAGTCCCAAAGACTCTTGATATCGGAGAACTTTCAAGCGTAATTGATCCAGTTGATAAAGTATTAAAAAAATCAACGATTAAACAAGGTTTTGAAAAATTAATGCACGTTCCACGTTACGAAGTAAGCAGAAGACTGAGGAAAGCTAGAGCTGAACGTGAGCGTAATCGAACTAAAGGAAAAAAATGGTTTAATCTACCTGCAACAGAGATGACAGATGAGATAAAACATGATCTTGAAATTATACAAATGAGATCTATTTTAGATCCCAAACATTTCTACAAGAAGAATGATATAAAAGCATTACCAAAATTCTTTCAAATTGGTAAAGTTGTTGATACTCCACTTGATTATTATCATGGACGATTGACCAAGAAAGAACGAAAACGCACAATTGTTGATGAATTGATGGCTGATGCTGAATTTTCTAAATTTAATAAGAGAAAATATCAGGAGATTATTGATGAGAAGAGAAAGTCACATTATAAAGCTCATAAACATGCTAAAAAATTGAAGGGAAAGAAGAAATAAATAAGTTTTTCGTTTTCTTTGAAAATTGTTAATTTATAAAAAATACAGAAGAAAATAAATTTTATATTCAAAACTTATTTGAGGTAAGTTTGTATTTTTTTAATGCAATCCTCCTGTTATCTCTATCGATGCTCCATTGATATAAGAACTTCTTGGAGATGCAAGAAATAGAACCAACTCAGCAACTTCTTCAGGTCTTCCAATTCGTCCCAATGGAATTCGCTCTAAAAACATTTGTCTCACTTCGTTGGGAATTGTGTCGATCATGGAGGTGTCAATGATACCAGGAAGAACGGCATTTACTCTCACTCCAAACCTATCGATGATAGAGAAGAACAGAGTCAATTTACATTTGGAACACGTGAGTTTTTTATGAATATCTATGAATCTAAGGGAGATAGCAAAATCTTTACTATGACCTTTTTTGTAGAAAAAAAATGAGAGCTACAAAAAAGGTTATTATAAAAATTTTGATATCTCTCTTAGATTGCGAGATATTTCATAAAAACTGATAGAGTAAAATTGATTTTTTTTTTTGTTTTATCACTTCAGTCAATTCAATATTGAAAAATTAAAATCACATACCTTCCAAATTCCATGGCAGCACTCTTAGTTAATGCTTCAACTCCAGCTTTAGATGCACTATAATTGCTCTGTCCAATATTTCCAGTTTTTCCGATAATCGATGCTATATTAACGATAGAACCCCCTGGGGAAGGATTTGCAAGGACCATAGAATTAACACATGTTTTAGTTACAAGAAAAGTTCCTAGCAGATTAACATCCAGAACCTTTTTAAAATCTTCAACAGGTATTTTTAGCAGAAAATTATCTCTGGTGATACCAGCGGCATTTACTAGAATAGTTGGCGCTCTAGTAAAATGCTTGTGTGTTGTTTTGAATGCATTTTCTACACTCGTTACATTCGAAACATCTATTTCAATGGGTAAATGGTCTGTTCTCGTGATATCAGAAAGAGTTTCCTCAGCAGTTTTTATATTTGAATCGGCGGCTATAACACTTGCACCTTCTTTTGCTAGCAATCGACAAACAGCTCGACCAATACCTCCGCCGGCTCCTGGAATTTTGGGGAAATTTGTAAGATTTCAATAAATGGCAAAAAATTATAATTGATATCCGGTAAATCCTGGAAAGTTCTGGAAAATTGTAGAAGAGTCCAGACAAACTCTCTAATTTTTGAATCCTTCCAAAATTTCAAAAATTTTCCAGAAGATTTTTGCATTTTCTTCTAGAGTCACTGATCTCTCAACTACGAAAAAATTAAAGCTTGATTTATTGATTGAAGTTTATTTACTGTACATTATGTTGTACAAAAGAATAATATAACACAAGGTCATGAAGCAGAAAAGCATATGTATATACATAAATAATCAATTTAATAATAAAATGAAAACAGAAAATCTTTTTTATTTTTCATTCAAACCTGTGATGAAAGCAAGGTGTCCCTTCAAAATATTCGACATTTTGTGTCGGTAATTTTTTTTTTATTTTCTTCGAACCGAAATATTAGTGAAGGCCCCCTCCTGAGAAATTCGTATTGTCAGTGATTACAAGGTTAAACCTTGAATGGCTGGAGTAAGTGAACAATCTACGCATCTCAACAAGTGATCAAAGTCCATTAGATTATTGCGAATTCCTTGCAAATATTGTTATCAGATTCCATTAGATATTAATCATTTAAAATTTCATGCTAATTATTTTACATTTGAGTTTTTTCCAAAAAACTCAATTCTGAGGGAAAATAAAACGCAATATCGTGTCAGAAAAATCTTCATGTTCACTATTTAAATTTTAGCGCTGAAATCTAGAAAATATGGCGGCTATTTTAGAGAGACCCTAGATGGGAGAATTGAGAGAGGCAAAATTAATTTTTCTAAATCTTTCCTTGCAAGTTATCACTTTTTGCTAAATTTTTCGTAACGATCTTTTTTTTGTAGATCTTATATCGCTCTATAAGAATCCCTCCATCACTCCATCACCCTCAGGTTCCAAAATATTAATTAAAATTAATATGCAACTAACTAATTCATTAACATTACGGTAAAATAACCATAATTTAATTCCATTTATTTAATTAACAACGAAAAAAAAATTTACCCCCTCATCCTTCCCAAGTAGGTACTAGGGATGTGAAATGACTGTCATTTTTCAATTCAGTCAATCACATTTCATAATTGAAAGTTGATGTTTATTGGAATGAATTAGATAACAATAATAAATTTAACGCTCGAGCTAACTCATGAACTGAATAAATGTGAAAAAAATAAATGAATGGAATATACGATCAACAAGTAATAGGGAACTTGCATGAATTTTTATTAATTTTTTTATTTCAATATCATGACTCCAATTTATGATTTTTCATTCAAAAACGTTCCAAAAATTGTTGAGTAATTAATAACTAATTTTTGATATTTCCATATTTCAAATGCTCTGAAATCGCTCGTGACGTCACAAGGTCTCTTAGAGGCTAAACCAATCACAGGACGTATCCAAGTCTGTGGGCGTGTCTCCGCCAATGAAGGACTATACGATTCCCCACATTCTGACTCTCGGCCAATGGGAAGCTACCCAACGGACCTTATGGTTCCATAACCTAAAAATTGGTCACAATTTTTTTTGCTGTTTGATTTCCAAACATGGTAATTACCCGTATGACCACGGTAACTGATCGTCATTTGACCGGTCATTTTTGTCACTTGTATCCTCCCTCCCCTCCACTGCAGCTATCGCCCACAAGAGTAGTTGCGCGTGAGGGGATCGACGCAGTCCCTGGATAAATCGCCCACAATGGTTGACGAAGTTGTAATATGGCCGTAATCGGCATATCAAAATTCAACCCGGTCAATGATAACCAAATATCGTCAAGATCGTACGGTACGTGGTGTGTTGTCGTCTCCGACAATAATACGTCAAACCGTCAAAAAAAAATCAACAATTGTGACAAAAAATTGTCACAATACAATAGCTTTGTTGAATGCGTTATGTCTTCACCATCACATCACACCAACAACCAACATTATGAGGGAGATATCAGTGATCCTGATGATTCTTATATCGATACTGATCCAGTCAGGTATGAATTACGAAATATACAAAATGTCATACACGTGACAAGACAGAATATTGATGCGTTGAACAGCCGTTTTGCTGCATTCCAGCATCCACCATCAATATACCTGACTGAGTATCAAGAATTAACAAGTAAATTACATGAATTAGAATCCAAAGAGCACAAGCTCAATGAACTTATTAATTCAGCAATTGGTGGTACATCTGGTAGTGATGATTTGCAATTATCAGAGCGTTACAAGTGTCCAAGAACACCCCTAAAATCACTCCTCCGTGCACACTTGCCCAATCAACAGAGGACAAGTGTACAGGTAAGCTAAATCATTATATCCTGAATTTTTCTATAAATTATCTAATCCAATGATTATTATCATCATCAACAGGTACGTGAGGGTATGGCTCTACGTGATGCCCTAGCAAAAGCCATGAAACTACGAAATTTAACACCTGAATTGTGTGTTGTATACATTGTTGATACTGATGGATCAAAGCATCCAATACCATGGGACACTGACATATCATCACTCGAGTGTGATGAAATATCCGTTGAAATATCAGATAAATTTCCAATAACAACATCAATATCCCATAATTTTGTACGAAAAACATTTTTCTCACTTGCATTTTGTGAGTGCTGTAGAAAATTACTATTTCAAGGTTTTTATTGTCGAACATGTAACTACAGATTTCATCAGAGATGTGCTGGTGGTGTGCCAGCATTGTGCCATCAAGTAAGAATGCAGGATGCATATTACAAAGCATTACTAGCACATAATCCTGAAACAACTGCTGGTATATTGCAATTACCACCTGGTTATGCATTGAGCAGAAGTATGTCACCATCATTGGCACAATCTAGACAAAAACATCCAAGAACATTGGCCCAACATGATCGTTCAAGTTCAGCACCAAATGTATGTTTCAATATGGTTAAACCTGGAAGTGAACCAATAAGTGTTGATGATTATACTAGATCACAGAGTCTTAATCGACCAATTGATGCTAATCAATCACCAGTATCACCAAGCAGTAGTCCAACTAAACACAGTCAATCAACTCAGGCAAGTCCGACAAGTACATTGAGGCCTAAACGACCTAGGGCAAGATCAGCTGATGAATCATCAAAGAATCTTCTTGCTCCAAGGGAATCAATTGAAGATTGGGAAATTCCAGCTGATGAAATATTAGTTGGACCAAGAATTGGTTCAGGTTCATTTGGAACTGTTTATAAAGCACATTGGCATGGGCCTGTTGCTGTTAAAACTCTAAATGTTAAAATACCAACAACAGCACAATTGCAGGCATTTAAAAATGAAGTTGCTGTTTTGAGAAAAACACGTCATGTTAATATACTATTATTTATGGGATGTGTCAGTAAACCACAATTAGCTATTGTTACACAGTGGTGTGAGGGTTCATCTCTATATAAACATTTACATGTTATTGATTCAAAATTTGAATTACTTACACTTATTGAAATTGGTAGACAGACTGCACAAGGAATGGATTATCTTCATGCTAAAAATATTATTCACAGAGATTTAAAGAGTAATAATATATTTCTTCATGATGATTTAACAGTTAAAATTGGTGATTTTGGACTGGCAACAGCTAAGACAAGATGGTCTGGATCACAACAATTTCATCAACCGACAGGATCTATTTTGTGGATGGCACCAGAAGTTATTAGAATGCAAGAGGAAAATCCTTACAGTTTTCAATCTGATGTTTATGCATTTGGTGTTGTTCTTTTTGAATTATTGGCTGGTGAATTGCCATATTCAAATATTAATAATAAGGACCAAATATTATTTATGGTTGGTAGGGGTTACTTAAGACCAGATTTAAATAAAATACGTACAGATACACCGAAAACATTGAAAAGACTCACTGAGGATTGTATTAAATTTTCAAGAGATGATAGACCTGTTTTTCGTCAAATACATGCTTCTTTGGAGGGGCTTATACGTGCATTACCGAAAATAACACGTTCAGCGTCTGAACCTAATTTAAACAGAACACAATTACAATCTGATGATTTTCTTTATGCTTGTGCATCACCAAAAACACCTGTTAATTTTCAATTTGGAGCATTGTTTTATCCAACTGGTGGAAATATTTAAAAATAATAAAAAATTAATTATTGCATAAATTAAATAAATACTAAACTTAATTCTCATTGTACATGACGAGAAAATTTTTAATTGAAAGACTATTATCAGACATTAATGGGGAATTTTGTGTACATAAAAAATATATTCAAGTGTTTGTTTATTTTTCTCTCTTTTTCAAATTTTTTTTTCTCCGTTTTTTTAATTTTCGGAGGGAAGAAAAGGGAAAAGATATTCATATAATCATCTTAGCGGTGAAAACAGCATTCAATTGAGGGACAAGAATTGTCATTTACTTGTGATATATAATGTTATTCTGAAACAAAAAAAAATACATCAAAGTTCCTGGTCTTGAATCATTGTTTTTCTCATTTTCTTTACTTCTTTGTGAGGACATAATATAAGTATGGGGTATACAGAGAAGATGTAGATTTTTTTACCCAGCATGTTGGTGGAATATATCAAGTGCAAAATAATATCTAGCATATTCCCATAATGATAGTTCGTGGGAGGAATATTTTTATTTTGATTTCAGAACAAAAACTGAAATATTATAAAGAAAAAAAAAATGCAATTATTGAACTTTTATTTTCAATTATTATTATTTATCACATTTAAACTCTTCTTTTTGAATCAATTTTCACAACCTATAGAAGGCCTAAATGATATAATGGGTTATTTAAATATAAGATAAAATTAATGAGAGAATAAAGAAAACGGAATAATGCTCGTAAAAGTGAGAAATTTCATTCCCAATTTTTTTGCTAATTATTATTATTTATTTATTTATGTAGAATAATTTTTTGTTTACCCATAATAAACATGAGTTACTTAAAAATTTGAAAATGATAAAAACAATAACAGAGCAAGCCCTTATTGTATTTAAACAGAAATAAAAATTCACTTGATCATATATTTATTGTTAGATTTTTTTTTTTTCCTTTCATCCATACATCATGATTATGATCATGTTGATGTTGATGGATTTGATGGTAGATTGAGGGATATGGAAAGAATAATAATAATAAAGTTGATTAAATATTCAAAAGTGTGACATTTTGCTTATAATTTTAGCTTCCTGAGGGGCTGGAAAACAAAACAAAAATCATTGTAAGTAAATGAATGAGTTGTTATAGGAACGTAAGTATAACATACCTATCAGATTTGAATTGATTTGATTTCTCAACTACCACTTGCATGAATTTTTATTAATTTTTTTATTCCCAGATCATGGCCCCAATTAACAATTTTTAAAAATTGTTCAGTAATTAATAATTAATTTTTAAAATTTTTGTATTTCAAATTCTCTGAAATTGCTCGTGACGTCACAAGGTCTCTTGGAGGCTAAACCAATCACAGGACGTATCCAAGTCAACCTAACTTGATCTGTGGGCGTGTCTCAGCCAATGAAGGACTACGACTCACCACCCTCGGACACTCGGCCAATGGGAAGCGACCCAAGGGACCTTGTGACGTCATAACCTAAAAATTGATCTCAGAAACGACTGATTTTTGATTAATTATCATAAATTATCTAGGACATATTTCATAATACTTTTTGCTGTTTGACTATCCATTTGTTATGAAGAATGCGCAGATGAGAAGTTTGAGAGAAATTAAGACTTAGCTGTCATCTGATTTTTTGATGAATATCTCAAAATCTCAGAAAGATAGTGAAATTTCGATCTGGACCTTTTTTACAGAGCAAAATTAGAGTTACAAAAAAGGTCCCCATAAAAATTTCGCTATCTCTGCTAGATCCTGAGATACACATCGTTAAGTGATCTCATATCAGGATGAAATTGACTTGAACAGTTCTACCACTTTGCTACTGAATTGTTGGGTTAATGAGGATTGAAGGATGGCATATATCATCTCTTTCTCTGTTAAAAAATTGATTTGTGAAAATAATTGACTTTTTTCGTTTTATAAATTCACTGTATATTAGTGAAAAAAATATGCGAAATATTATGATAAACCCTCATTGTAAACTCTTTTGAATCTTGTACCTAGAGCTTATCTTCTTATTGAGTACATTATCATTACCATGCGTGAAAGCCTCAATCTAACATAGAATAAACAGGATAACGCATGCGTATCGGCACCACTGTTGCAATTAGATACAGCTTTCAGCAGTCAATGTTGAATCTCCGTCAAGTGAGGGTGTTTTCTGATCAAAAGGGACATCCCTTGCTGATTGCTATAACATCCGTAATATTCATATTCTACACCAAATGCTCAGGGTATCCGAATCAATTTTCACTATGAAATGATGGAAAAATACAAAAATTATAATATTGTCATTTTGTTCGTTTTTTAGCAAAAAAAAAAAAATTACTTGTAGTGAAAATCAATTGTGGCCATTGCGCTTCAATTTCAATGAATTATGTGAATGAATAATCATGTCAATATTTACGAGAGAATTTCTTGACAAAAACATGTTGATTAACACCGTTTTTTTTTTATTGTTTTATAAATAAAGGATTGAGTGAATTGAAAAAAAGTGCAATTTTTAGTTATGAAAAATCAGAATTGATCAATAGGTAAGTCAGCAAATATTCCATATTCATAATTATTTGTGTCGAGTTGACAATTAATGGAGAAAAAACATAATGGAAATGTCATAATCAAATTGCCTCTCTTTTATTACATTTTCCGAGTTATATTGAAGTTATTGTGAACAGTAAACAATGAATTGTAGACGAATGAACGATTTTTATGTCATCAATGTTTTTGTTTTTATGTCGTACAAATTTTTAAAAGAACCTTTCTGATATATTATACCCGATGAATATGAAATTATCTCGTTAATGAGTTATGCTAGATGAAAACATCAAAGGACCTTTATTGTGGGAAATTTCTTGGGCAACAAGAAAGGTTTTTTTCATTTTCTCTTCTAAAGTGACTCATTACAGAGATAATTTGATATTTATCAAGACGTGAAGAATCTACTTATTATTACTTCGCTTCTGAATTGAATATTACGTGCGACAGCTCAACCAAATATTGAAGCAATTATGTTTTATTGAATCCACAGTGAGGAGAAATCATTCACATTTACGCGGATGGAATTCCAACCAGCAGAAAATAAAATTGGCAGCTCGAGGATGAAAATAAGTGAATGAAATGAAAAATCTAAAACTACAATGGAATCTCAAGAATGGAACCATCTCACATAATCTCAATACCCGTTAAAATACATAATATTAAAAGATGTATAAATTTAACTCAGTCTATCCTCAACGTCCTCGACATTTCACATATAACTCGGATCTTCTCATTTGAGTTCACGTCATTAGAAAGTTTATTTTGAGAATTTGGAACGACTAACGCGGAGACCCACAGGTTCCAGACGCAAAATTCTTTGGCGTTGAGAATTATGATCAGACATATCATTCTACATGTAAAGTGATTGCTATTGAACATTCGATAAGATTGAAATAATTTAAGAAAAACATCAAATTATGAAACAAAATTGGAGAAACCTGGATTTCCCCTTCCATCTCTAAAGTCAGACTTCTCTTTGGTGAAGGCCTTCGATAACATCTATTTGAGGGACAGATAAGCAGGCTGAATTCGACATGGGGTAGTGTGCGAACTGATAACATCGTTGAGAGGTGAAGACTGAGAGAAAAAAGAGAGAGAGAGAGAGAGAGAGAGAGTGACATATCCAAAAATGGACTGGTTATCATACCCTGACAATGAGACAATCATCAAAATAACAATATATCTTCTACATTTAGAATTATACAACAATATTTATTTGATGAAATAAGACAAATTTGGATATTCAAAGACTGATTTTAACTCTCATTCCTCATGGATATCAGAATCTACGCAATGATTTTTCTTAATCTATACTGGACAAAATGATTGGATTATCAATGTGATACTATTTTGAGAATTGTCTTCAAATCTCAAGTACGTGGTCTATCGAAAAGAGGTATATTTACGGGAATGTCGGACTCAAAATAAAAATTTTATGGTGAATAATGTGATCTTTAAGCATGTGACTATAAGATTTGACTTTGATCATCAGGTGATATTTTAAGTTTAGGATTATATGAGTGAAGTGTTGAGAGGAGGCCGTACGGAGACAGGATGGGTTGTGGACAAAGCAAAATTGGGAATATATACTCGAAGAATAGAAAGAATAAGGATAACAGTGGACAGAAGAACGATTCAATAGGTATGTTTTTGATATTCTGTTTTTCAATCATTTCTATTGATTCTATTGAGGTAGCTCATTAGTGACGGCATGAATTAAACAATTCCTAAGAATTATTCCTTTCATCTCTAACTTATTAATATGAATTATAGAGGTTATCAATATAAGAATTATAACATTTTTCGATTTTTAAAAATTGAAAGATCAATAAATAGAAATCAATACCTCATACGTAACGAACGCACTAGTGAGACAACGACCGACTACCCCTCCCGAAATGGTCTATCGTTGGGGTACTAGTTCCGGAGGGCCCGATTTCTTGGCCACCTCCGATAAAATATTTTTTATTTAATTATTGATAAGTGTTAGAGGATTCTAATCGATCTCAGAAGAAAGGGAGATAGTTAATTGAGGTATAAAAAAAGTTTCATTCGAATATTTGCATTTGAAGGGCAGATGGTTTTTATCAATATCTTCTATTATTTTTTTCATATTTTAAGCAAGAAAATTCAAATTTTAACATTTAACATTTGTCTCTCATTCTTTGTATTTTTCAAAAGTCTTCAAATTTTATGGTATTGATGAGCTACTTTAATTAAGTAGTGTTTAGACGATTTATAAAAAAATATTCAATTACAATATTCATTCACAAGCACAGTCCGATTGGACAACTTATTCTTTCTCAATGACCCTTCCTTCAGATCCCCCTCGCTTTTAATTCCAAGGTCAAACCTCAATGTTCATCTCAACACTCGTTGTCCCCGGGACACTCGATATACCCTTTCATTGGTAATTGCGTCACACAATTCTTTGTATCATCGAGAACCAGAAGTCGATCAAATGATATTGATAAGATTTTTTTTCAATCCTCTGTGAGTTTTTTATAAAAAAAAAAAAAAAAAATGAAATAAGTAAGTAAAACATGTTGATACTTACACGCTCAAAAATTTTAATCTGAATTTTTATGCCAAATTCCGGAAATTTTGAATAAGTGACATTTCTACTGAAATTTCACTTACTCAACTGTAATTTTGGTACTGAATATTCATGCTCAATTGGAAATCAAAATCACTTGCGAAATTTCAGTGTTAAGTACTCCTACTTGAAAATTATAAACCTACTTGGATTTGAATTTAGTGTCACCCTTCTGAAAATTACTACCAAATAGTCCATGAAATTTCCATTTTTTTTCTAACAGTTAACTATTTTGAACTTGGTTTACATTATGTTGGATTGTTTCCCTCAGATTCCACTATTACAGGCTTATATAAAATAATCTTTAGGGGCTCTAGTTCCATTGCGACCAGGAATGCACCAATGGTAAACGGGGCCTGGGACTTGTTAGTCTTATTAATTTGTTTATCATTTTCTCTCTCTCTCATTCGAGTATATTGATAAGATATTGCTCCCTATCTTCTTGTTACAAAGTTTTTTTCTGATTGACCAGTGTTGGAATCTTGACACTTCAAATTTTGAAATTGTTGGTTGTCAGATAGATTAATCTCAGTGAGTTTGTGGATCGTGATGAGAAATAATAGGGGAATATACCGATGTGTGTACGTGCTTCGGCACACGTAGGCCATTTAAAATTGAAACTTTAGGCATGTCAAGGTCCATTTTATTCTTCAGCGCAAATTTAAATACAAGGAGTTGTTGTTGGTATTATCTTTTTTCCTCAGCGTACAGAATAAAAGATGAGATCGGAGAAAAGTGTGCTATTGAGGTTTCCAGTCCTTTCCGATCGATACAAACTATCATATATGATGAATCTATTGATATTTTTAATGATTCCATTGACGTATCGAATTCGCAAATTCATAAATATCTTATGAATGTGAGAAATAATCAGCTTTCGTAAATTGACCCATTTAAAAAATTCGACTCTCCAAAAAATGAAGATAAAATTTAGTTTTTGTCGATTATATGTTTATTATCGCATAATGTGCAAAATGAAAAAAAAAAAAAACGTAATTCGCACATAAAGAGCACTAAAAAAGGAGTAGCCTGCGCGCGCATGTTGTTTACGTTAAAAAGCCGGTTTTCTACATATCAGTCTGAATTGCAATGTTGCCAATCTGCAAATAGCTGCGTGCGCATCTGCTAATAATAAATAAATGTACTCTACACAGACTCTGGATACGTATGTATTAGTACTGCTTTATCAATGCATGCGCATTAAATTTGAGCGGTTATACGCAGAAAAAGAAAATACATTTATTAATTTGTGTATAATCGTACTGTGTAAACTTGTGGGAAAAACGTACAACACTCGAAGTAACTGATATTATTGATATTTGTGTGTGTGTTAGTAGTTATGTACAATAATAATGTGTAAGATTGTGTTGGCGTGGCGCCTCTTCAGTCTCGTCTCCATCTGTGTAGCACTACTTGGCCTACGTGATCAACTCTGGAGCCGTATAAATACGTATGTGCCATACCCACTCGGGTTTAGTCATCTTGAGATACTGAGCGTCGGAATATCGATATAAATTCAATAATTTCGATTGATCAAATATAATATTATTAGTGAAGTTGAAGCTGTGAGAATTTATTGTGAAGTGAAAGTCAATTTGAGGGTCTATGAAATAATAAAAATTGTTTAATATTTTTGGAACTGTTGAATTTTGCAACTGCAAAATAATCGGAAATTAAATTGGCGAATCAGAAGAAAAAAGTTGAGCCCAAAATGTGGCTGAAAATATTGAGGCAGAATATAATTCAATTGGCGAGGCGGAATAAAGGTATGATTTTAGGTTTTTTTTTTGGGTCAATATTGGAATTAAAATGGATACAATTGAATCAAGGATCAATTTTAAATTACGCACCCTTGATACTTGTGTACCTGACTAATAATATAATTAAAAGTGATAAAATGCAACTGTGGGATGAATTGATAAACGGATAAAAATGTCGATTGTGAAATTTTTTAAAATTATCTTCAACTTTCTACATTTTTTAAATTCATTTCATCATTCAGAGTTGGGAACGTATTGATTCATTTTAATCATGTGCTTACACGTCAATGAATCACGTCATCATCATTGTATTTTTACGCGCTGAAGCATGTATACTACAGATTCGTGCCAGAATTAACTTTTCATGTTCAAAAAATAAATTTCATCGTCCCGAACCAGTTTATACGGTCATGAGGCTCGGACCCATGATGGAGATGATAATGATGATGAGACCTTCATCGATGTCGGCTGTCCACGCTTACGTGGATTTGTGGGGCTCATATCCAGCAGCGAAAGATTAAATCACCTTACTGCACAAATTTAATTTTATTCCGAGTAATACCTCATGCCTCTTAATGACCATCTTGACCAATATCAGAGTGCTCACAGAGGTAGAAATTATATTGCGTTTCACTTAAACTCCCGATTAAATAAAGTTCGACGATTCCTCTTATAATACATAGCGCCAATGCTAGTAGGTCAACAAGCTCGCTCCCGAATTTGGGTACGTTGAAGTTGGAGTGACTCTTTGAGGTTCACAACAATAACTTCCCGGTTCTCACCCCCTATATAATAATAATAATAATAATAATAATAATAATAATAATAATAACAACTGCTAAAATTGCTGAAATTTTCCATGTTTTTCTGGAAAAACTGGAGAATTACTGGATCGATTCCATCCAAAATCTAATCCGCTCTAAGTTAGATACAGACGTATCGATAAAAAAAAGTCAAATTGGACTATTCGTTCACGAGAAATCGTTAACCAAAATTTTGATACATACATACCTAGTAACCCACAAACACACATGACATTTTATTTAAAATAGTCGAAAAACATTCAAAAGACCTTCAAACGTGGAGATATGATGAAAAATCGAATTTTCATTTTCGAAGGCATTACAATAACTTTCCTCTTCGGGAAGTTAATAAAATTGGTTTCTACTCACACAATTTATATATAAGTTATCTCTAAAATTCTTAAAAAATTGATAAAATAAAAATTTAATTATTCCCAGTAGAATCTATGTTCCTCAATATGATTGGGGCCATACCTATTAAGATTGAAATAAGATAAAACTCTTCTTTAGTACGACTAATATAAACATACACAGGTTATATTTAGATATTGTATATCGACGTCATCGGAAGCGTTTATATACTTTTCCGTGCATTGTTTCACGATTGTTAACCTCGTGGTGATAACATATGTATAAGCAAAACCATCAATTATCAATGAATACAGATGTCCAGGAGTGGGGGTAGGAGCTAACGACATTTTAATTTCACTCTAATATTAGTAATAAATTAGGGAACTCTGATTAATTGTATTTCGATATCAATTAACGGAAAAATTCGATCTAACAGATTAAATAAATTTTTAATTTTTTTGAAATATTGAATTACTCAGTCATGAGTGATTTTATGGGAAAATGTCAAAAGACTTTCTGTAGGAAATTGAATAAACTATAAAAAATGTCTTATGATATTTCTTCCTAAAGTCATTAGTTTTCGAGATAAATGGAGAATTATGAAAAAATTAAAATATTTATCACTTTTATTCTTCATAATGTACTTATTTTTCTCAAAATATGTGTTTTGCAAGTTGATATGTGCTTTGTAGACATAACAATTAACACATGCAATCCATCTTGTTAAATAAATCAGTTAGAACACCTAGAATACGTGTTTGGATCAAGGTTTATGTGTCGATGAAATTCTGAAGTTTGCTATTGCATTGAGATGCCAATAGATATTTAACATTTGTGAATCATATTTTCGAGAGATGCGTCATACAACACATGTGTGTAGAATCTCGAACCCTTCCTCTGAGCATTCAATTGCGTTTTCAGCCACTCGCGTGACGTGAATTAGATTCTACCTTCGTATTTTCGATTTTTCCTGTTTTTCATTCACATTTTTCCTCGGTAATTAACTGTTCTACATGACGCATTTCAGTAACACTATTGAGTTCATTATCCCCTCGTGATACTGAGAAACATTTATTTTTCTACTTTTTTCCGCATTGATAACATTCAATTCTTCAGTCGATATCAGTTTTTTCTAAATATCTCTGAATCTAAGAGAGATAGCGAAATTTTTATAACAACTTATTTTATAGCTCCCATTTTTCTCTACAAAAAGGGTCCTCATAAAAATCCCGCTATCTCCCGTAGATTCACGGATATAAACCAAAAACTCTTATCTCATTTTACCACTTCTTCAACAATATTTTTATTAACACAGTCAATCGATGTAATTTCATTGCATTTCTAACAAAATTTCAAAATTCATCTTTCAATCACTACTACGCCTCTGATTGAGATAATTCATGTTTACCAGAATGAGAATCGTTAAATCACTCGAACTTTGACCATTTGACTGATAAAAATAGCTCAGACGTCTTTTTTTTACCATTTATCAGCACAAAAATAGAAGATAAACAGGGTATTTAATATTCATTATGCAAATACATGCGACAATATCGTTGGATTATGAAATACACATATTTTGAGTACAATCCTCACGTGTCCCTTCTCTACATGCCTTTCCTTATTTCCAAGGTCGCAGATTCAATGTCACATGACCTCATGTTTTGTTTTGCGCTTCGAGAAAATAAAAATCTGCAAGAAATGTCACATGTTTTTGATTTAAATTGCAATCAAAATTTTATTCTGCTATTTTAATTTTTATTTTTAAAAAAATTTAATCATTTTTATAATTTTTGTTATTTTTAATATCAATAATTGTATTTTTGTTATTGTTCTAGGTTCAGCATCGATTGACCCAAAAAATGGTAATGTTAAGAGTAATAAAACTAATAGCAATGGTATCGAGCTCAATAGAAATGACGATAATAATGGTGTTGATGTGAAGAATCAGACAAAGAAGAAGACGGGTGGACCGGGAAATGGACCTCTTCTACAACAAGCGTAAGTTTTTTTTTTAATTTTTAAAAAATAATTGAGCAACGAAATGGTGAAACGAGAAAAGTTGATGTGATTTTAGCGAATATTTTTGGGGGATATCTCCGAATCTGAGGGAGATAGCGAAATGTTTATAATGACCTTTTCTGTAGAACGGAAGTAGAGGTACAAAAAAGGTCCTTATGAAAATTTTCATAGCTCCATTCAATTCTGAGATATTTCACGAAAACTGAAGTCTGACTGAAACTGATTTCAAAATTTCGTTACTGAATTTTTTATTATGAAAATTTTATTTCATTATTGGAATATTTGGTGTTTTCAGAGAGGTATCATCTAGTCAACTTGACTTCTTTCGTATGCTGGACGAGAAAATAGAAAATGTAAGATTTAATTACTATTTTTCATTTTAATTAGAATTCATTAAAAAATCGAATTTACAATTTTTGTTAAATATCAAAATATCTCAATAATGAGTGACTTTAGAGAAAAATGTGAAAAGACCTTTTTTGTAGCTGACAAAAATCTCCATAAAAAATGTCTTTCGACATTTTCCCCTAAATTCACTCGCTATCGAGATAATCCAATGCCAACACAAAATACAGAAAATCAACTTGTTTACAACTTCACACTTCAATTACCATTGGAATTTAATCTCCAACTATTTTCTAGAAAACTTAAAAAAAAGTAATTACGATTTATCACAATTGCTCATCAAAACACACGAAGATAACACAAAATAAAATACCTCAAGATAACAATTTTCCACAGTAAATGACTTACATTCAATTATTAAATTGTTCAATTGAATTCTACGAAAAAAATTTACAATAATTTATAAAAAATTAGCATTAACAAAATTATATTTTGCAATATATCAATATAAATGAATAATGGAAATTGTTTAGCAAACAATCAATTTTTCCATAATAGCACTATAATATAATTATATTAACAATATAACTATGTCATTATATTATATCATAATTCCTTAATTCATGATTATAATTTTCTTAACAGGGGCCAGATTATGACGAAACATCAGACGAAGGTATAACTGATCTTCTGCGTCATTGGGAATTAACAGGGATGAGTTGGTCAAGTGTAACAAACTTAAAAAATTCATCGACTACATCAACAAATAAAGAATTGCTCAAAAGTGGACGACACAGTCTGAGTGCTAAAGATCGTGAATGCATGAGAAATATAATAGGTGGAAGACCCGAAACAACTCCAGTATTTATAAGAAATGCCAATCGTACCGATGGTTTACAAGAAATCAATTGTCCATCACCAACTATGCCACGACATGCATTAGAATCAATAAGTCAGAGTCCAACCCAAATTGTTAAAAATTCAACATCACCTGGAATGTCACCGACGAGCCTCCGTCTCCATCAACACAAAGAATATAATGAAAATAATGAAGAAGGTAATAAAATAAATAATTATCAACAGAATGGTGATTTTATGACGCAACAGGCAATTTATCGTGAACAATATCTGCAACAGACTGGTATTATTTCTGGTAGTGTATTGAGAAATAATTCTTATGTACAATATCAAGTTGGACAGGAAAATTTTTCAGGACAAAAGAGAGGTTTCAGTTCTGTTGAATTGACGTGACCTGCGATTAATGAGTTGTTCATGAGATAAAGAGACTGACTATATATGGAATGATTTGGAGAGAGGTTGAGGATTTTTTTTGGGGGTTGTACCTGATGTCCAGAGGGAATTAACACTAGGTTGGTCGCGCTAAACTCCCGAACGTCGTTGGTCGCGCCGTTAGCATTTCCCCGCAATACTTTTTGTTGCGCAGCGTTGCCAGACGTTGCGTCCTACACTCGTGTGCTCAGCGTGCTTTACCGCCACTCGCACTGAAATGGCAACGTCGCCCAAAAATTTTCACTTATGAGTTTGGTCGCGGTGTGAGGACGTCCCCGCATTTCGAAGTCAGCTGCTCGTTACATTTTTTTATCTCATTGTAGAGGTCGGATGAAAAAAAAGTCAACAGTATCATTTTAGGGACTTCGAGCTATAATGTCAAATTTTTTCAGATTTTTTGGACCCACTTATTTCATTCTATAACGAGAATTGGAAAAAGTACAGAGAAATGACCATAGCGCGACCAACCTAGTGTTAGTGTCTCAATGTTGATATATTTTTGATTGTGAGAAATCATGGATTTTATGGGGGATTCTCATGTTCTTTGAATAATTTTTACCAAAAATATCGATGTAAATGTGCATTCATCTTGGAAATGAGGAGTTTTAGGGGAAAATATCAAAAGACCTACTTTGTAGTTTAGAAAATTTACAATAAAAAATGTTTTTTCACTTTTCATTCTACAATCACTCATTATCGAGATAAATCGAAATTCAATGAAACATGAAAAATCGACTTATTTAGTCCTGCGAGATTGTACCAAGTCTCTACCAAAAATAAACTTCCATTATATCCAACATCTTCTTTCGCAAGTATTTAAGCTGAATATGAAGAGTAAAAAGTTGATAACAACCCCTGGAGGGTTGTATAATTTCTTCCGATGTAAAAAAAATCCGCAAATAAAAAATTAACTAAACTGTTGCATAACCGTTACGACTTGCGGAATTTCTCAGCATAAAATATTCATGTATATTGTTGTTATATTAGAAGTATATATACGTGGCTGTTGATAAATATAATTGAGTGTAAACATTGAAAATAATGGTCAATATCTGATGTTCAAAAACATAAATATTCTTCTATTCTAAAATATTATTCAGTAAATTTGAGGAGACAATATGGAATTATTAAATTCAGTACATAAATGTGGAATTGATGATAATTTTAGAGGTTATTTACCTAAATTAAATTCATCATTATTTCGTTAATCAGAGACTAGTATCAGCCTATATAATAAACATGTGTTCTTCCCATGTATACATACAAAACTATTTTAAGATTGAAGTAGAGTTCCCTTATTTTTCCCAATCTTCCCCTCTCGGCCTTTTCTCCCTCAAAAAATTTCTCTCACTCCTCATGCATCGTTCATCCTTGTTCTCGACGTCATGCGCGTGAAAATGCGCAATGTCTCAGAAACGAAACGGTTGACACTAGTAGATTATGTTCCTATTTCCCCCACTATTACAATTTCTCCTACCCACTACTTATCTTCCCTCTCCAAAGCTGCCTAGAGCGATGGAGTGGGGCGATTCCTTATTAGAGGAGATATTAGATGAAAAGTAAGGAAACTCTACTACTGTATCAGAAAACAATTACGATGCAGGCAAATCTACATGCAATGAGCCTAATTGGTGATGGTAGACAATACGGGCATACAATATTTTTCAATTTAATAATAATATTGATATTTTTTCCAGACTCTACCTGTACCTGATTATTTCCTATGTAGGGAGCTCTATTTTATTTTTTAAAAAATTTATTTTCAAAAAATTAAATAATTAATTTCTATATTTAAAACATTTTATAAAAATTTAAAATTATTAATTGAAGTTGAAAAAATTATGACTAAGCATCCATATTGTCTACCCTTATCGTCTGATTTTTTATTCAACAATGAATGAATTTAATTCGAAATTATTATTTTTCCAACTTTGGATTTACATGCATTTAGTTCTACATTTATTGATCACTCTCATTGGGGAAAAAAACATGTGAAAACTGCCGGAATTGATTGATTCAGACATGACAATATTTTCGAAAATTTAGGCCAAGCAAAAATAGTGAAAATCAAAATTGATTAATTTTCGAAATACCCAATGAATATCTTTAATCGTGATGATAATTTATGATTGTTAATCAATGTAATCATTGTATATTTATATGTACATGACCCCTTTTTCAAAAAAAGAGCCGTCATTAAAAAATATAATATGTAGATAAAAATTGTGAGAATAGTTATTTATAGTTATCGACAATTGAGAAAATTTTATATTTCATGTTACATGTATTCAGTTTCAAAAAATAACAAAATTATATTTTATATTTCATTGTATCATGAAATTATAAGAGACTCAATTTTTTTTACTTTTGATTTTATTGATTTAAATCATCTTCATCTTCTCTTCATTTTTTCAATAAAAAAATCTATAGAAAATGAAATATTGTGGTTTATTTATTTTTATATAAATAGAGAATTGGAATTTAGAGAGAAGGAATTTTAATAGGCCCAGCTAGGATTCGAACCTAGGTCTCCCAGTTACGCGCCGTGCACTCTTCCTTTTTTTTTGTAATAAATTTTGTTTATTGATTCTATTTATATTCTTTGGTTGTGGATACAAACAAATTTTATAAAAAAAACATTCTCAAATTTGATCAGTTAATGCTATTGACATAAGAATAGATATTACTAAATCGTTTATGCTTAAAAATAATTGAAATTTTGGTGTTGCTGGGTTGAATATGATTTTTGTGCTTAGAAACCGAGATTGGGCAATCTAATCGGTCTTGACTGGTTATTGATGTACGAGATTGGTAAAAAAAAAAGGATATTTCGAAAAACCCAATCAAAATCCGGGCACTCTTCCAACTAAGCTACCGAGACCACAGTGGAGATTTCTCCTCTCGAAGGACAATTTATTATACAATATAATATTATACGATATTATATTATGTAATATAAAATATAAAGCATATATGATATACAATAATGATACAATAAAAGTTTGCAAAATTCCCTTTCTATTGCATTTTAATTTTTTAAAAATCTTCAGGGGGAGAAATTCAGTTGAGAACTCGAGTAAAATTATCTGGTGGTACCTTCCGGAACCTAACATTTTTAATTGGAAACCTTCGGGAGGAGTAGAATAACCATATTAGTGTAGATGATCATGTAATCCTCTTTGCACGACTAATGAGATTGACCATTGGTCATGAGCAGCCATACCTAGATTTCATGTGTACTCATTCAAATGAGATTTAATACAGCCGTAATCAAAGAAACTTTCAATGTCTCTGGGCAATCCGTTTAAGTCTAGACTTTGGCCGCAATAAGTTTACAATTTTGTGTAATTTTTTTTTTAAAATAGTTTGCAATTCTATGAATTTATTGATTTTCGGAGCCAACGGAAACCTCTGAAGACCATTAATGGAATCAGTACTGAAGGACGTGGTAGAGTCTCCGTCAAGTACACCGTTTTTAAATTCTCAAGGTCAAGTGTTTCTGGCGAATTCGATTTAGCATGACTTTCTTGATGAATATCTCGGAATTCAAGGGGGATAAAAAATTTTTTATAGAGACCTTTTTTGTAGCTCTCAGTTCACTCTACAAAAAAAGTATATTTGAAAATTTTCACATCACGATTTGTTTTCGAGATATTTAGGAAAAACTGTGAACGAAAGCGATTGATTTATCTGATGAAATATTTAATTGAAGACAATCGTGACAGGTGGTCTGAAATTTAACCTCAGTTATGAGGATTGCTTATGCCCTTTGATATGAAAGGTCACGACACAATTTTTTATATTCAATCGATTATTGATTGATCCAGTGGTCAAGTGGTAAAACAAGATGAAACAATTTTCTTCAAAAGAGATCACTTCTTCGATAATATCTCGGAATCTAAGACAGATACAAAAAATTTCACAGAAACCTTTTTTGTAGAATAAAATGAGATCTACAAAAAAGGTCTCTACAAAAATTTCGCTATGAACTTTAGATCCAAAGATATCCCTCAAAAACTGAAATCAATGTCAAATTTACAGACGATATATCATCAATTCACAGCAAAATCACTTTTCTATTTAATTTTCTCCATTTTTATGGTAAAGAAAAAATAATAATAAAAAAATTTTAATAATCAAAATTGAATAATTTCGCGCGCAATTATCTAGTGCCACCACCTACCGACTACTAAAAAAAATAATAATCCAAAATGGCGGCTGCTGTCAAGCACAAAGAATTGGTTCTCCAGTCAACAATCAACTGCACTTTTTCATGCAAAAAAACGATAATAAATCATAGTTCTACAGGTCAGTGAACAATAATTAATACTTAAGTTGTGACCTTAGCTCTAATTTCCATATTTTTCATAATAATTTACGTTATATTTCGTTTAACGAGGGCGTGGCATGAGAATACATTTTCATGTCCCAAAAACTCAACGAGAAAAAATCATTTTCCATAAAAAAATCTCCAATCAACATAAAAATTTAAACAATTAATAATTCCCTCTTGTTTTCAATTCTTCAATAAGAATCGAAATAATTGGAAAAAAATTATAATCACTCGTTTAAATCCATTAATGTCGGTTGTAGGTTATGTTACAACGTCAAAACATTTCTATTCTCAATTTTTGTTCAATTATTTCCCTCAATAATTAAATTATTAAAATTGTCATTTTTTTATTATTTCATGAATAAAGTGATAATTCGAGTTTACATCTCCTTAAATATCGAATTATCTCGATAATGAGGGGTTTTAGGAGGAAAAATAAAGAGACCTTTTTTGTAGCTGATAAAATTCTCTACAAAAAGTGTCTCCTGACATTTTTTCCTAAAACCACTAGTTTACGAGATAAAACTCATGAGGAAATGTCAATTAAAAAAAAAAAACAGTTGTGTTTTGCATTTTAGAAAATAAATATGAGCATTAGTACACACGACACGATAAATGGACATGAAAATAATCAAATACTGTACATTGATCAGGATATCCATGATTTAGTAAATCAATCAAAAGCTGCACCATCCATGTCAAAGACGAGTGAAAAAGTAGACATCTTACCTGTGGTAGATCCCAATAAATCCTTAATTCAGTCATCATTGCACGAGGGGAGTGATAGAGACGGTGGAAATTTAATTTTCATGCACAATGTACGTGTAATTTTATTAATTTTGTCTTGAAGAATATTTTCACTAATTTTAGTCTCTATTTAGCACTTTGGAAGTGATAAAAACGTCAATTCATCTGAAAATGATGGAAATACATTGACGAGACGATTAAAAGGATTGACAGTCATGGAGAAACGAGGCAGTACTGAATTACTGGGTAATGAGCATTCAGTGAAGAATGCTAGTTCAGATTCACTGAATTCTGAGAGCAAGAGTTCATCACTTAATTCCAAAATGGGACAAGAATCGGTGAGTTTTATTGAATATCTCGCGAAATCATGGGGTTAGAGGAAAATATGAAGAGACCTTTTTTGTAGAGGAGAAAATTGTCTACAAAAAATGTCTCTTGACATTTTTGTCTCAACCCCTGCCTTTTGAAGATATCTACAAAATTAGAAGAAATTCATTTTCGATGTTGAGAGAGACTAGAGAAAAATGAAATTTTGTGAATTGTGAATATCTCGAGAATTATTGGATTTAAGTGAAAATATCAAGGGACATTTTTTGTAGATCACAAGATTCTCTACAAAAAATTTCTTTTTACATTTTTGTCTAAAATTCTTTCTTGAGGAGATATTTGAGGATTTATGAAAACATTTTTTGGATTTCATTCTGATAAGCTCGATTTATTGAATATGACTTTTGTCTTCTACTCATGCATACTCAGGAGTGTTGGGAGAAAGCATCAAACTCTAAAAGCTTCTCCACCAGTTCAACATCCACTGACAATAACATTGTATCTGCACTTGAAGCAAAGAAAGATATTAATGGAAAAGTCAGTCCGGTAAATGAGAAAATTGAGACATTAATTCATTGATTATGATTTCAATTGTTAGTTTTCGATCTTTAGTTTATTGAACAGTATTTTTATTCTAGGAATGATTAATAATATTTTTTACCTCTGCATGAAGTCAATAGTCATAGAGAGCATGTGGAAATGAATATTTCAACATGGAATTAAAATCTCGAAAACGAGTGATCCTAGAGAAAAATGTTAAGAGGCCTTTTTTGCAGCTGACAAAATTTCCTGCAAAAAATGTCTCTTGACATTTTTCTCTAAGATCACTCATTATCAAGATAATTCAACTTTTAAAATTAGCTTACCATGGATAAGTCTAATTACCCCCTTCTGTTAATTGCCAATATCTCGGGAACGCGTGATTCTAGGAAAAAATATCAAGAGACCTTTTTGTAGAGACTTAAATTCCCTACAAAAAATGTCTCTTGACATTTTTCTCTAAAACCCCTCATTATCAAAATAATTCAATATTTAAGTAGATGTAAATTTATTTTTTATGTTTTATCATCTAAATCTTTGAATTTCAGAATTTGTCAGGTAATGACACTGGTCCACCCCTTCTGAATGGTGAAAGACGACAGGGTGTAGCACGTGATGTAACTTACTTATGTCCATACTCTGGACCAGCACGTGGTGTTCTCAGTGTAACAAATTTCAAACTACATTTTCGAAGTCTTGATCGTGAGACTCCGTACGTGATTGAAGTGCCACTTGGTGTTGTTAGTAGAATTGAAAAGGTCGGTGGTGCAACTAGCCGAGGTGAAAATTCTTATGGCATTGAAGTTTTTTGTAAAGACATGAGAAATCTTCGATTTGCTCATAAACAGGAGAACCACTCGAGACGAGATGTCTTTGAGAAATTGCAGCAGTATTCATTTCCACTGTCTCATAAACTTCCACTTTTTGCTTTTGAATATTTTGAAACATTTTCGGAAAATGGATGGACTGTTTATGAACCTATTGCTGAACTTAAACGAATGGTAATTATAATTTTTTTAAATTAAAAAATACACTTTATGATAAATTCGATAACTGAGTGGTTTTAGACAAAAATGTCATAGGACCTTTTTTGTAGGAAATTTTTCGATCTACAAAAAAAGTCTTTTGATATTTCTCTCTAAAATCAATTATTAACGAGATAATCACAATCATTGATGAATATTTTTGTTAATTATCATTTTATAAGAAAATGTTAGAAGACATTTTTTGTAGCTCTCATTCCCCTCTACAAAAAAAGTCCTTATGGAAATTTCTGTATCTCCATTAGATCCAAAGATATTCACAAGAAACTGTTTCCAAAATTTTATATTTTTAAAATAATTACATTAATTAATGATTTTAGGGGGTAAACAACGACATGTGGAAAATATCTAAAATAAATGATGGATACAGTCTATGTGACAGTTATCCAGCCATCTGGGCAGTTCCAGCAGCAGCAACTGACGAAGATCTTCAGGCTTCTGCGTCATTCAGAAGTCGTGGAAGATTGCCAGTTTTATCATGGATTCATCCAGAGAGTCAAGCGACAATAACTCGATGTGCTCAGCCATTAGTTGGAGTTGGTGGTAAACGGAGTCGTGAGGATGAACGATATGTTCAATTGATCATGGATGCTAATGCACAGAGTCATAAATTATTCATAATGGATGCAAGACCAATGGCTAATGCAATAGCTAATAAAGCTAAAGGGGGTGGATATGAGAGTGAAGATACTTATCAGAATGCTGAACTTGTTTTTCTGGATATTCATAATATACATGTGATGAGGGAGAGTTTACGGAAATTAAAGGGTAAATAATATGATTGAATTTTCTTCAATTTTGTAATTATCTCCAAAACCAGTGACTTTGGAGAAAAATGTGAGAAAATTTTTTTTGTAGAGAATTAAATCTCTCACAAAAAAGGTCTCTTGACATTTTTCCCTTAAATCACTCATGACGGAGATAATTGTTAAATCGTAATGAGTCAAATTTCAGATTTTCATTAATTTTGCAATTATCTTCAACACGAGTGATTTTTAAGAAAAATGTGAAAAGACCTTTTTGGTAGAGAATTGAATTTCTAACGAAAAAGGTCTTAACATTTTTTTTATAAAGTCATTAGTTATTGAGTTATACGTGATTATGATTTACAAATAAATTGAAAATTTTTAATTTCAGAATTATGTTTTCCAACAATCGATGAAACCAGATGGTTATCAGGACTCGAATCAACCATGTGGCTTAAACATATTAAATGTATACTAGCTGGAGCTGTGAGAATCGTGGATAAAGTCGAGAATCATAAAACATCGGTTTTAGTTCATTGTTCTGATGGTTGGGATAGAACTGTTCAGGTAATTCTAAACAAAAACTGATGAAGGAAACAAAAAAATTGAATTATCCCGATAACAATCGCGTTTAGAAGAAAATGTCAAGAGACATTTTTTGTAGATCACAAAATTTCCTACAAAAAATGTCTTCTGACATTTTGTCTTAAAATCACTCATCATCAAAATAAATCCAAGAAGAAAAAATTATCATCCGAAATTTCGTTAAAAATTGACTTACCTCGATAAGTATTGACTTTGCGAAAAAATATCAAGAGGTATTTTTTGTTAGATATTTCCAAATCTACAAAAAGTGTCACTTGACATTTTCTCCTAAAATCATTAATTCCCGAGGAAAATTAAAAGTTAACAAAACTCAAATTTTCATCCTCAAATTGAATTATCTAAAACAATTAATATCAAATAAAAATAATTAATTCTAATAATTCCTTTCAGCTTACAGCATTAGCCATGTTGATGCTGGATCCATACTACAGAACAATAAAAGGTTTCGAGGTTTTAATTGAAAAAGAATGGCTGAGTTTTGGTCACAAATTTCAACAGAGAATTGGCCATGGCGATGAACATCACAGTGATGCTGATCGTTCACCAGTATTTCTACAATTTATAGATTGTGTCTGGCAAATAAGTCAACAATTTCCAAATGCATTTCAGTTTAATGAACATTTTTTAATAACAATACTCGATCATTTGTATTCTTGTAGATTTGGAACATTCTTATTCAGCAGGTAATTTTATTTATTTATTTATCATAATTTCATAATATTGTATTTATGATCATGATGTTCCAGTGAACGAGAAAGAGTCCAGGAACAATTGAAGCAACGAACAGTTTCATTATGGTCATACACAAACAGCCAATTATCATTGTATCAGAATCCTTTGTATTGGGCTGGTCCAAATTATCAATTAGTGTTGATGCCAGTGGCAAGTATGAGATACATTAAACCCTGGAAGAGTCTTTACTGCAGGTGGAATCCAAGTATGAGACAACAGGTAAATTATTAACAATTAATTTTAGTTTGATTCTTTGTTTTTGCTGGATATCTCCGAATCTATGAGAGATGTAAATTTTTTTCTAATGATCTTTTTTGTAACCCTTTTTTTCTCTACAAAAAAGGATTTCATGAAAATTCTCTCATCTCTCATAGATTTGGAGATATTCATGAAAAACTTATGATCAATTTGACAAATTTTGCTAGCAGATTATTTTATTCTTCTGGAATTTTGGTTTTCGATTGAAATGAATTGTTTTATTGTTTTATTAGGATCCTGTCTATCAACGTACAAGAGAACTTCTAGTCCTGAAAGAACAGCTGGAGAAGCAAGCGGAGGAGTGTCGTCGTGAGCAAGCGTTAAGAGCCAATCGCTCAATGACATCACCGGCTCCACCCCCGCGAATACACTCGCCTGTTCACTCATAACTGGGTATACTGTGCGATCTAGGATCTACATGAACAAACTGGACTGATTTTTTTTTATTATTATTTTCAATGTCTCTAATTACGTGTATGTACAAAACGCCTCTGTTAATAAAAATATAACATATTTCTTATGTCCAATATTTTCAGTGATTAACTTTACGGAATTACGCCCATTTGTTACTACAAAAAATTCCAATTAAAATCGTTCCTGAGAGGTAGTACATCTAATTTCAAAGATGAAAAAAATACGCCTCTTTGTTATTGCAAAAAAAAAAAATCAAAGTATTTTGGCACTTACGCCCCCCTCTACGGCGACAATATATACCCTCCAGGCCTTTCTTAACTCTCGTACCATGACTCCATTAATACTTTGTTGATTCAGGAAGACCCCAATTTCCTTCGTTTTTGATATCGACGGGATTCCCACCAAGATGCAGTCTTTCCACCTTTGTATTCTTGAATGCATTAGGCGCGATCGTTTCAATTTCATTAGCACTCAAATCCAATTCTTCAGTCTCGAGTCCAACAAAATCCTCAGCAGCAATTTGTTTCAATTTATTGTTACTGAGATCTAATAATATCACCGATAAACCATCAAAAACTCGTGCTTTCAATTCTGTGATGTTGTTTTTCCTCTGACCTAAAGCCTCCGTAGTGAGATTACTGAACGTACCAGTTTCGATGATTTTATCGACTACATTATCCGACAGGTGGAGAGGAAAAGAATTCAATCCGGAAAATGTATCTGGTTCTATTGTTTTTATATGATTGTGGGCCAAGTGGACGACATTGAGTGATTTAAGTTTATTAAACACACCTTTTGGAATATTAGTTATCTGGTTTTTAGATAATGACAAAAACTTTAAGTGAGGAACAATATCGAACATATCAGGCTTTAGAAACGTTATGTTATTGCTTCCCATTAAAAGGTCAGTGATAACTGGTAGATTTTGGAGAATGTTCAAAATGAATTCAATGTCATCAGATACATTTTCTATATAGAGATGCCTCAGCTTAGTGAGGCCATTGAAGACACTTGGCACTGCTGCAAAATGATTACCAGATAGGCCCAACAGTTTCAAATTGTCAAGACCATTGAAACAACCCAGCTCGAGACTAATGATGTCATTATTTTGCAAATATAGGTACTCGAGCTTTGTTAAGAGGGAAAAAGCATCCGAACGAATGATATGTATATAATTCCCTTCAAGCGACAGTTCAACAAGATATGGTGTCGATTTTAACATTTCAGTTGGTACCTCACTAAATCCACAATACACGAATCCGAACTTTTTCAGTTGCATGATCGAAAACAGTATTTCTCTATACAGGTTGATATTTGCATATGTGATGATAATTTCGTATGCGTTTGACAAGCCCACGAAAGAATAGGGATATAATGCCAATGTATGAAGAGCGGATTTGTTGCGTTCAGTCGTGGATGGCATTTCGAAACAAACTGATGTGATAGCCAACTTATCCAACTTGATGAATGCATACGTACTGATAATTGTATCACGATAGAATTTCATAACCAAACGCTCCTTGTCATCCAAGAATGATGGATCCAGTTTTCTCACGAGTGTAATCGTAGTGTTAGATGTCTCACAAATATCAAGACCTTGACCAGTGGCTTTACAGATTCCATCGTCCCCTCGCACTGAGCACACAAGAACAATGAAACAGATTCCAATTACTATCTTCATAGTTTCTGGATTTATTGCAGAGCACTATCCACACAGCCTCGAGTTCTGGTGAAAGACTGCACAGAATTACAGTCAATGATTCTGTTAAATAGAGTTTCATATGGTGAATAAATGAAAAATTCGCTGATTAAAGTTTAAAGGATAACGGAAGGCACGGCCAGAATAAAACTGCATAAATCCCGTTCTTAAACGAACTTTATTCGGATGATACTGATTGGAAAATTATACAAAAATATATATACGTATTTGGGGCCTCGTATATTTTCCGGTGATGCTATTGAAGAAAAATAAATAAAAAATTTGATTTTAATATTTGGCAAAAAAAAAATTATTTTTCTTCAATAGCATCACTGGAAAAAATACGAGGCCCCAAATGCTTATATATCTTTTTCTTCATGATTTTCCGATCAGTAAAATCTGAATAAAGTCCGTTCAAAAATGGGGTTTATGCAGTATACCTTCCGTTACCCCTTAAACTGACTATTTTGAGTCTATATTTCAACAGAAAGAAATTGAATGTTTGAGTTTACATAATAAAGTAATTGGACTTACAATTTGACGGTGATTCTATCAAACACACTTTTGAGCTCTACAATATTAGAATTTAAGAAATTGATAATTTTAAAATATTCAATCTATCTAAAACACCAAGAAGTGACAACTTGTGCAATTGTTGGTAGAAACACAAATAAGTCATGAAAGACTTCAAAGAAAAAAGACGTGGAAACTCCAGAGTAAAAACCACCTTAAGGGGTTTGTCTGATCAAATCAAAGATTGGCGAGGGAACTGAAGAGTAACGCTTCGTGCAAGTACTTTTGTATACTTGGAGGAAAATTCGGAGACCAATGAGGCATGACCTCTGGCCGAAAATTTCCCTTTCCGAGTTCACTAGCTGTATGTTTCGGAGTTTTTTCCATCCCTTCCACATTCTACTACTCTCGAAATGGTAGGGTGTGGGTGGACTCTTGCATCCCCAATATCAAAATAACGTGGACATTTTTTACCAAAACAACCGCAATAGGTACATTGATTTCTCATGTCATTTGATTTCATTCACATTTGATTTCTTCAGCATCAAAAATCTGATAAAAATGATAATTTGATAGATTGGAATTCAACGTCCTTGGCACAATTGTTTTGTAGTACGTCGAATTGCATTCTAATGATTTTCCCTTATCATTGATGTCAAGCGGTACCCTCAGGCATCACTAGGGCACAATAGATGAAGGAAAAGAAATAACAAAATCGTTAAAATGTAGATATTTTTGGTAGTTGATCGTTAAACAAGTAGGCCATTATCCATGATGTTAAGAATTGGAAGAAATGCGTTATGTACTATTAGTATTTTATTATTATAAATATTATATTATGTTTCTTTTTTTTTCTAACAATTTTATTGGCAGTAAGATTCCCGACCCACAGGAAAATTCCTTCTTGAATCCTCTTGGCAACCAAAAAAATTCAGTGACTATCGACTACAACCACCAACGCTGTCCGGTATTACCCGCAAATGTCAACTTCAAAATTACATATTTCTAAGGTGAAATTAACACATGAAACTTTCTCGGATACAAAATTCGAATATCAAATTTATTCACAGAATAAAAATAATTTCGATATAAAACGAAAAAATACGTGAGAATGCTTATTTAAAGACATTCATTTCTTAGATGCTAAAGCCTAAAAATGTTAATATTTTTTTTTAAATTTTTATCACAAAGATTTTGTTATGGAAACTTTCAAAATTAAATGACAACAGGGAGAAACAATCATCCATTTCTTAGATATTAGAGTGTCCGGTAATACCCTCTCTTCCCCTAATTTCACTAAAAGAAAATAATTTTTCCAAGTGTAGGCATTAATTATCTTTTATAAATGGCGGAATTTTTAATAATTGTTCAATAATTTTAATGATTTTTTGATAATTCCATTCCGAAAATACCTAGAAAACTTTGAGAAATAAATGAATGTGCATGATAATAATTTTTTAGAGGCTTTGTTATTTAAACACGAATGATGAATAGGAGAGAAAAATAGTGGGATGATACAGAGAGAATGATAAATAACTAACCAGCTTAGTTCATTAACAACATCTCTTTAATCAATAATTCTACAATGATGGAGTCTGAACGCAGTTCTATTTCAGATGGCTTCAAGGGGTGAGGGGGGGGGGAACAAATCCCGGCCTTTTAATTTTTTTTTTTTTTTTTATTCCGGCCTTTTAATGACAATATAATTTGTAAAGTCCACTATGATTCTCAATTTAATTAATCATGTCTAATATTGGGAGCATATTAATTTGAATAACTATATGATAATGCAAGCTTGACAATTTTTGAAGCAAGTACAGTTATAATATTCAGATTTTCCAATATTTTTTTTTCGTTTCGTGTACGAGATGATTGCATACAATACATAGTGAAATCGGAAATCAACCAAAATGTAGTGTGAATCTTTTACTATAATTGATTGAACAGAATAATTTATAGTGAACTCAACTATTACTCTGATAGAGTTGTTTTCACAATAGTAAAAAAGTTAAGGTCTTTTTTAACTTTATTTTTATTGTACTTTTCATTATTTTTTTCTCTCAGTGTTAACAGTGAGTAAGGATTATATGGTTACTCAGTCAATGATTAATAAAAACTTGCAATTTTCTGATTATTCAATTATTACGTCATGAGAACTCAGTTCAAAAAATGCTTTATTAAAAATAAATAAACCCGTATATGCATGTCAACTAAAAAAATTTATTCATACGAAATGAACAATTCATTTATTCCAAATATGTTGTTTATTTGATCCAAATAACTCGTTAAAAAATAGAAATATTGGAAATTCAAATCCTTGACAAACGTTCCACTTGGCTCAGCCTTCCCCCAATATAATAAACATTAATCAATATTTTGTCATTGACTCTATTTTAAATGATTCTTTGATAAACAAATTTGTAAAGTATCTAGAACATTCGGGAGAATAACAGTATTTTTTATGACTTTTGAATGATAAAATTCCGAACATATCTGCAGCCTAATGATTTTTTAAAGGTTTTGTTTTTCATTTTTCTTCAACTCTTCCCCCTGAGCATTACCGTGGGGGAGGGGGGGGGGGGATTTGGGAGAAACCACGTAATGGTTTCAAGGTGATTTCATCACGGAGTGAAGCCATGATTTCAGGAATGAGTAGCCTCTCACGAAAATTTGAAAATACCATTTGGATTGAAAGACGCATCCACAAACGAATGACTCATTACTGAAACACTCCTTCAGAGAGGGGGGGGGGAGGGATTTCAGCGATTACGGTGAACTCAGTGATTTTATTGGATTTCAAGGTGATTTCATCATGGAGTGACGCCATGATTTCAGGAGTGAGTTTGCAGACTTTGTCTTCACGTGATAAATCCTGGGTCACGCTAAAAAAAAGTCTGAATGTTCAATTTGACAAAAAAATTCGTTTTCGTGGCATTTTTCGAGTAAAATCGCAGGAAATTATATAAATGATGAGGTATCTCAAAACAACTCTTCAATAGGAACAAGTTTTATTTGGGTAAAAAATTCGGTTGCCATTTAAAAAAAAGCACTCTGTGCCTAAAGCTTGCAGGCATGATTTTGAAAGCTCAAAATAATGCATGCATCGAACGTCCCCCTCAAAACCCTACAATTTTTGTTTTAAACTTTTTTGTTATATACTTGCCTGACTTAGAAGATATTTGGCCTTACTGTTTCACATAGGTAGCCCTCATGGAAAGAACATATATACGACCATATATCTCAGTTATATCACTTATATGTTTGGCGAAAAATGACATATGCCAGATATATGTTATATATAAGCGTGCACATAGATCTCAATGAAAATATTCGACATATAAGTATATCTCGGATATATTTTCGGCGAAAAATTTATTATGCCAGATATATGCGAGATATATGTCCGAGATATATGTTATTTATGATTATATGTATGATTATATGTACCCTTACATATAATGTTACAATTATATTGCATGAGAGACTCAATCCATGTGCATAAAATGAATATTTATTGATTTTCCATCAATTTCGGGGTTTTTCGAAGACTGCTGTTAGCATAGCCATGCGCCAATCAAAGGTGCGGTCGTGAGAATTTAAAGTAGATGGATGCATTTCCATGAGTCGTCTCTCCATATCTTTTCTATAATTCTTCTGGAGATTGTCCGGCATTCGTTTCAAAAATGGATTGACAGACATCATCAAATCTACGATGAAAATAATAATAATTTCAAATGAGATTCTCTCGATTTATCTTTTATGAAAATTTCATAATTTATCTAGAGTTTAGATCAGTTGAAGAATTTATTGTAATGCAATTTACCAAGAAAAGTATCCAGATTTGAATAAGTGAACGTTTTCCATTTGTTAATGCAGTGAAGAGTCTTGAATCCTGCCTCTTCCAGATCTACCTTCATCATGGCTTCTGCATTTGGGTGACCGTGGTGAGGAGATGAAAACTTCAGTGTATCCTTGAAAAATAATAAGTTTTCACTATCTATCATCTGTAATTATTATTATCATCATTTATGAGAATATAGGTAGCCGGTGGTTGCAAGTGAATCTAGAGAGATGGAATTTCCATGATCTCCGGTAGCTTAGTTGGAAGAGTTTCCGGCACAATACTATTATATAGGGGAACCCTTGAAGGGTTCAGGGGTTCGATTGTCGGCTGGGACTATCAGGTTTTTTCTCTCCACATTTTAATTCTGTCTAAATTATATAAAATATCAATAATAATATATGTCATTGTTATGTATTATTAAATCACAATTTCTATTATTTTAGTATATTATAATCGAATATTACGTGCATAAAAGTTGAAAATTTTTCATCTTTCTGCTGCTCCAAATAGATGTCGAAAATCAGGTGATGCGATATCAGTAAAATGATAGCTTTTCCTCCTGGTCGAAGGAGTTTATAGAAGTTGCTCATTGGAGTCTTCACATTTTTGCACCAGTGTAGACAATAGAACGACACTGCATTATCAAATTGGCCAATCAGGTTTTCAGGTAATTCGGATGTTTCAATGTCTAGCTGAAGGTAAGATAGTTTACCCTTGATTGTGTGATGTTTTCTTGCATATTCAATCATATCTGTAGATATATCAGCGCCTACATAACAAATGAATGAGTGGAGTGGTCAGAGAGTTCAAGTCGATTTAGCTTATAGTTTAATTTTCTAGAAATCTCAAACTCTAAGATATATAAGAAAATATTCGTAAAGACCTTTTTCGTAGTCCTCATTTTTTTTCATTGACAAAAAATTCACTATCTTCAATCCTTACCAACAATCACCGCATCCTTCCCTACGTTAGAGGTGAGTAAGCCCTCCGTTATATTCCCAGGACCACAACCAATATCAATAATTCGACCATTCATGTTTCTGAACTCTTCAGGAAATTCGTCAATTAAATCCTGCACATCGCACCACATCATACTGTTTGATGCGGCATACTCCGCAGGCTGATCCATTGCTGAAGTTAAAGGAATAACTGGCTTCTTCTAATCGCAATAGACTACTGCAGGTAATGTTAGCTGCCTTCGTTGATTATCTTTCCTTGAGCATAAATGCACATATTTGCACATACATATTCATAGTTGCACACGGAATCATCGAGAATTACTTTAGAGTTTCAGAATTCAAGGGCGATTGTCCATCATCTTCTACGTCTTTACATGCAAATCATGCCATATATGAATCGCTGAAATAAAAAACCTGTATGGTCGGATTAAAGGAATTCGAAAAAATTAAATGATTGAGATATAACTCATTATCAAAATTACAATTATCTCTTTATTGCTTTATTCAACATAGGATGTACAGCCGTAGTCAATAACAATTCTGAATTGCGCATCACGTCAATATCGAGATATTCACTCATGTTTACTCACGTTCTGTAAATATCAGTTTATGTAGCGTCTTACTATACTAATATCTGCGTTTCAAGCAGAGCTTTTTTGTAGAGCGGAATAACAGCTACAAAAGAGGTCCTCATAAAAAATTTCCTATCTCCCTTAAATTTTGAGATATTCATCGAAAAATCAGCTGGTTGAAGCTAAATCGACTAAAATTGTTCTACCAATTCGCTACTTAATTATTAATTGAGATGTTTATGAAGAGTATAATAAGTGAACTGAACAGCCTGACAACAGACTTAGTAAAGTGATTCAGTATTGTGCACCATTGCCGATAAACTATGAATAAATTATGAGATTTTAACGGAAGATCAATCGTAAGATTCTCAATCGAAATATTTATATATTTTTTTTTTATGTTAGATTTATTCATGACCATCCATCCGTTTCACAAACAAATGCCGGATGATCTACGGAAAGCTTACAGAGAAGACATGGGGAAACGACTCATGAAAAAGTATATACCTAAGAAAATAGATGGAGTTAACGACAGCACTTTTGTTTGGCGCATGGCAATGCTATCAGCGATGTTCGAAAAACCTCATAGTTCCTAAGTCATTAGTTTTGACAAAAGCATTTAATTTATTGACATCAGTTGTTCAAATAAAGAATATGAATACTTTTATTTATGGAGTCATTGAGAACATTATCATTCCAGCTCTCATCCTCAATAATCAATTGGTGTATATAAATATTTACAATATCAAACCATTGTTATCATTTCAATGCTAAAAAGAATCACCGTAAATGGCATGTAATGGCGCAGAGATCGCTCTGACATTAGATTCTATTCTATTCTATTCCATTGATTGGCTATATATCTCTCGTATGTAGAGGGCAAGTGGCCGATCTCTTCTCTAAAGTGTGCGATGCCATCTGAAAAGCTTTGACACTGGAGTTTCTCATTTTGATATGGATAAGTCTATAATTTCATTTTCAGCCAAAATGCTGCAATGCCATCTATAACGTGTTGCTATTTCGATAAATTATCGACAATACACGGATAATTTATCGATAGATGATACTTGAAGTTATCGATGGATTATTACTTCATAACAATCAAACCTAGTTGCCATGAAGAATTGGGGACGCTAAATAGCAAGACGCCCTCTGGACATGGCTACTCTAAGGCGCTAACATCAGCTCACATACATTACACATGCAAATTGTGAGCTTGTGTATGTACATACGTGAGCGCCCTAGAACGTCCATATTGGTGAAAAACAGCGCCGCCATCGGTAAATAGCGAGTCCAATAGAGTCTCTTTACTCTTCATGCTGGTTGAGACTTATGCACTTTACGATTGTCGATTGTAAACGAATGCGTGGTGGAGATTTGCACGTGTGATGGATTCGCGTAGACCCAATACTTGTATTATACCCTGTATATATTTTTGTTTTAAATTATGATTTGAAATCGCTCTGGCTCTGCCTGAATATGCTGCGATTTTGATCAAGACTTACAATAGTTAGATCTTACTATTTAATTCTCCCCGATTGGGAATCGAATTCAGAACCTATCGCATGTGAGGCAACGAACTTACTCACTGCGCCATGCCATCGGGTATCATACCTCATATAATTTCCAACCCGCTATCTCATTTTACGAATGGAATATTCCTCAAGAGCATATTCCTAACAAGGAAAACCAAAAGCGATTAAGTATAATCAAGGCAGACTTGTCTTGCAATTGAATGGGCCCTTAGGGTATGCCATTCTAATGATTTTCTGATATAACTCTATCTGTGAAAATAGGAGATCAAGCATCAAATTTCGAAAATATCTTGAACATCTAGGAAAAGAATTCTCGATGATCATCTAGTGACCAAATTCCGATTTTATCTATATCATAACAATTTTTTGACAATTTTGTTATTACAATATCTTTTGTGCCCGAGCAATGCCGAAAGGGTTCAAATTGATTAGAATGGAATTCGACGTACTGCAAAACAACTGTAAAGAGTGTCTTTAATTTCAATCCAACAAAAGATTATCTTTTATGCCCAATGAATTTTCCCCGACGAATTACTTACTGATAAGTCTAATGGAGGAGATATCTAGGATTATCTAGAAGAGGACAGCTAATTGAATAATATTCTGTACATAACTGTCTTCTTTCTACTGCAGTAAAATGATTTATGACTCAAATGAACCATTTTCCTGAGTACATGCCTTAATTATCTTTTAGATATGACGAACTTTCTAATAATTTTTCGGTAATTTTATACCGAAAATATTTAGAAAGTCTTAAGAAATAATGGAATTCTTAATGACTTCTAAACAACCAAATTCCGGGAATATCCACAGTATAATGATTCTTTAGAGGCTTTGTTATTTGAACAAGAATAATTAATACGAGAAAAAATAGTGGGATATTACAGGGAAAATAATACATTACCAATCAGATGAGTTTATTAAAAGTATGTCTTTAATGAAAAATTCGACAATGTTGGAGTTTGAATCCAGTTCAGTTTTGTCTGGCTTAGCGGGGTAGGGAAAAGGGGGGAATAAATCCAAGTCCTCCCTAATTCTCGTACCACGACTTCATTAATACCTTTGTTGAGTTAGGAAGACCCCAATTTCCCCTGTTTCTTACATCGATGGGATTCCTAGCAAGACGTAATTCTTTCACCTTCGTATTCTTGAATGCATTAGGCGCGATCCTTTCAATTTCATTATCACTTAAAACCAATACTTCAGTCTCGAGCCCAAAAAAATCCTCAGCACCAATTTGTTTCAATTTATTCATAGCGAGATCCAATCTCTTCGTCGATAAACGATCAAAAGCTCGTGCTTTCAATTCTGTGATATTGCTGTACCTCAGATTCAAATCTCTTGTGATAAGATTACCGAACGTACCAGTGTCAATAATTTTATCCACTTCATTGTGCGATAGGTCAAGAGAATAGATATTCAATTGAGAGAATACACCTGGTTTTATTGTTTTGATATGATTTAGCATTAAGTTGACGAACTTGAGTGATTTGAGTTTATTAAACATATCTCTTGGAACACTAGTTATTTGATTATTAAATAATGATAAGGACACTAATTGAGGAACAATGTCGAACATAGAAGGCTTCAGAGACGTTATGTTATTACGCCCCATTGCGAGGTGGGTGATAGTTGGTAGATTTTAAAGAATATCAAAAATGAATTCTTCGTCATCAGATACATCTTTTATACTGAGATCCCTCAGCTTAGTGAGACCATTGAAGATACTTGGCTTTGCTTTAAAATGATTACCAGACACGCTCAACACTTTCAAATTGTCAAGACCATTGAAGCAACCCGGCTTGAGAGCAATGATGCCATTATCCTCCAAATGTAGCTGCCTCAGACTCTTCAAGGGGCGAAAGGCATTCGGACAAATGATACGTATATAATTACTTTTAAACGCCAGACTATAGAGATTCGGTGTAGATTCTAACATTTTAGTTGGTATACCCTAGTAAATCCACAATAAATGCAACTGAACCATTTGAGATTGGTGATCGGAGTCAGTGTTTTTCCACACAGATTGATATTCGCATACGTGATGGAAATGTCGTCTGCGTTTGACAAGCCGACGAAGGAATCGGAATGCAATGTCAATGTATGAAGAGCGGATTTGTTGCGTTCAAGCGTGTATGGCATTCTGAAATGAACTGATGTGGGATTTAAGGCGATAAATGCATTCGGAATGATAATTGTATCACGATCGAATTCCATAACCAAAGTTTTTTGGTCGTCTGAGAGGGGTGAATCTCTCTTTCTCACACACGTAATGGTAGTGATAGATTTCTCACAAATATCAAAACTTTGTTTAGTGGCTCTACAAACTTCATTTTTACTTCGCACTGAGCACACAAGAACAATGAAACACATTCCAATTATTATCTTCATAGCTTCTGGATTCATTGCACAGCACTATCCACACAACGTCGAGTTCTGGTGAAAGACTGCACAGAATTACAGTTGATGGGTCTCCTAAATAGGTGCTAGGACAAAATTCCCCCGGACAAAATTCCCCTGGAAAAAAATTCCCCGGACAGATTTCCCCCCAGATAATTGTAAAATGAATTGATTGCAGCCATACAAAAAACCATGAATTTACCTTTATTTTTAGAACAATCGTTATTTAGAAAAAAAAATTTAAAGACATATCAGTCAAAAATGGATTGAATCAGTTGAAAAAAAAAATTACATGACATGTCCAAAATATAAATATCAAAAATAGAAATCAAATCATTCCATCGACAAATCTCAAATAAATATAATCAGTTATCAATTTAACAACACAACATTAGAAACATTAGTCAGAAAATTATCAATCTTATGAACATCTACACTCGATTACCAAATTCTCGGAATGACCTACCTGGCGATTTTAATTGTGTGCCTTTGTATTTCGAACGGCAAACCCCGACAAATCGATACACATATATACAAATGAATGAGTCATTGTCCATCAATCTACAAACTCAATTTACAAATTCCCCTTCCACAATTTCAATCAAAAGAAAACCCGGAGAAATTTTAACGAGGGAAATTTGTCCAGGGGGAATTTTCACCGGAGGGAATTATAACCGGGAGAATTCTCACGGGAGAATTTTGTCCGAAGGATTTTTGTTGGGGGGAAATAGTCCGGTCACCTGAATTTGTCCATGTATCAAAATTTTTCGAATGTATAATATATTGTACTTTCAGTTTATTTCAAATTTATAGTTTCAGCTGTATGTAAATATTATGCACTCGACATTCAGTGCCATTTTTAAGTATTACGAACGTATATTTTCCATTTCACAACACTAGGATATACTTTGAATCGGAAATTATGCAATAATTTTTTGAAATTATAAATATATGTGCAACACTCGACTACTCTATGATCATCTTCTCGTCAAATTCAAATAGAGATTCATAATGAAATACAGCTCAAAATAATGCATTATGTGAAAATAGGAGATCAAGTATCAAATTTCGAAAATATCTTGAACATCTTGGAAAACAATAGAATTCTTCATAATCATTCAGTGACCAAATTCTAATTTTATCCACATCATAACAATTTTTTGGCGGTTTTGATATACATTTTTCATAGAATATCTTTTGAACCTGAGCAATGCCGAAAGTGATCAAATTCATTAGGATGGAATTCGATGTACTGCAAAACAACTGAAAAGTTTATCTTGAATTGTAATCTAATAAAACATCATCTTTATCAGCAATAGATTTTCCCCGGCGATTTAATCACTACAGTAGGCTACGAACTTCCCCTCATATCGATTTTTTCGAAGATTAACGCTTTCCTCACTCTATCACCTTCGGGCCCTAAGATGTAAATAAGAATTACAGAAGGAATAAAGCCGAAAAATATTATTATTTTTTTTTTTCTTTATCCTTTGGTCTTACCGACGCAACTACTCGGTTTGAGACCTACACTTGCCGCCCTATCTTTCCTCTCTTTTTTGCGGCCCATGGGCCGACTTTTCTAATCTGTACCGCATTTGTCCGAGGACTAAGGGAACCATGGAAACCTTAGCCAGTACAGTCGGCCGATAATGTAGAGCTCCAGTGTACCCCTCTGTCACACTGACGAGAGGCGCACACTGGGTCCCTACACCCGTGCCTACCGCTCAGCAATTTTTGGTACGAGCGACGGTGTTCCTAAACGGCCAAAGCCGAAAAATAAATCTCTCTCAAATTCGAAGTGCGTGGTAGGGGTAGAAAAATATAGTCGAATTCTCCGAATTCGCTTCCCCTACTCCTCCATGCGTACGACTCTAACGAGAGTCTACTGTAATGAGAATAATGACTTAATAATTTTGTAAAATAATTCATGACTCAAATAAACCATTTTTCTGAGTACATCCATTGATTATCTTTTAGATATGACGAACTTTCCAATAATGTTTCGATAATTTCATATCGTAGTATAAAGTCTTGAGAAATAATAGAATTCTTAATGACTTCTGAATAACCAAATTCCGAGAATATCTACAGTATAATGATTCTCTAGAGGCTTTGTTCTTTAAACAAGAATGATGAATACGAGAGAAAAATAATGGGATATTGCAGGAAAAATGATGAATTACCAACCAAATTTGTTTGTTATCAGTATCTCATTAATCAAAAATTTTACAATGGAGTTTAAACGCAGTTCTGTTTTGTATGGCGTCGTGGGTGAGAAATATAACTTGATCCCTTCTCACTGTGACGGAAACATTATATATCCTCCAGTCCTTTTTTAACTCTCGTACCACGACTTCATTAATACCTTTGTTGATTTTGGAAGACCCCAATTTCCCCTGTCTCTCACATCGATGGGATTCCTAGCAAGACTTAGTTCTTTTACCTTCGTATTCTTGAATGCATTAGGCGCGATCTTCTTAATTTCATTATCACTCAAATCCAATACTTTAGTCTCGAGCCCAAGAAAATCCTCAGCACCAATTTGTTTCAATTTATTCATAGTGAGATCCAATCTCTTCGTCGATAAACCATCAAAAGCTCGTGCTTTCAATTCTGTGATATTGCTGTACCTCAGATTCAAATCCCTTGTGATAAGATTGCTGAACGTACCAGTTTCAATGATTTTATCCACTTCATTATCCGATAGGTCAATAGACCTATATATATTAAATTGAGGAAATGCACCTGGTTCTATTGTTTTGATATGATTTCGCACTAAGTCGACGAACTTGAGTGATTTAAGTTTATTAAACATACCTCTTGGAACACTAGTTATTTGATTATTAAATAATGATAAGAACACTAATTGAGGAACAATATCGAAGATAACAGGCTTCAGAGATGTTATGTTATTACGCCCCATTGCGAGGTAGGTGATAGTTGGTAGATTTTGAAGAATATTAACAATGAATTCTTCGTCATCAGATACATTTTCTATATGCAGATGCCTCAGCTTAGTGAGACCATTGAAGATACTTGGCTCTGCTCTAAAATGATTACCAGACACGCCCAACACCTCCAAATTGTCAAGACCATTGAAGCAACCCGGCTCAAGAGCAGTGATGCCATTATCCTCCAAATGTAGCTCCCTCAGATTCTTCAAGGGGAGAAAGGCATTCGGACGTATGATACTTATATAATTACTTTTGAACGACAGGCCATTAAGATTCGGTGTAGATTTTAACATATCAGTTGGTACCTCAGTAAATCCACAATACATGAAACTGAACCATTTGAGATTGGTGATCGAAGTCAATGTTTTTCCACACAGATTGATATTCGCATACGTGATGGAAATGTCGTCTGCGTTTGACAAGCCGACGAAAGAATCGGAATGCAATGTCAATGTATGAAGAGCGCATTTGTGGCGTTTAAGCGTGTATGGCATTTTGAAATTAACTGATGTGGGATTCAAGGCGATAAATGCATTCGGAATGATAATTGTATCACGATAGAACGTCATAGAAAGACTCTTTTGGTTGTCGGAGACTGATGGATCCTCTCTTCTCACATGCGTAATCGTAGTGGGAGGTACTTCACAAATATCAAAACTTCGTCTAGTGGCTCTACAAACTTCATTTTCTCCTCGCGCTGAGCACACAAGAACAATGAAACAGATTCCAATTATTATCTTCACAGCTTCTGGATTCATTGCACAGCACTATCCACACAACCTCGAGTTCTGGTGAAAGACTACACAGAATTACAGTTGATGGTTCTCTTGAATAGAATTGGTTATTATAGAGTGGGGATAACGATGGAATGTTCCGATAGTTTCCGACAACTTTTGAAAAAGATATATATCAAGTAGAAAAATGTCGATTACTGGTTAGGAATCAATCGGATTCGTACCCTTCTAGCTTGCAGCTTTCAATGGATCTATTCGAAATGATTTTTTACCTTACAAATTATTTATATGAATTTATCCATATATCAAAATATTTCGAATATATAGTATATCGTACTTTCAGTTTATTTCAAATTTATACAGTTTCAGCTGTATGTAAATATTATGCACTCGACATTCGGCGCCATTTTTAAGTATTACAAACGTATATTTTCCATTTTATAACGATAGGATATACCTTAAATCGGAAATTATGCAATAATTGTTTGAAATTATAAATATATGTGCAACACTCGACTACTCTATGATCATCTTCTCGTCAAATTCAAATAGAGATTCATAATAAAATACAGTTCAAAATAATGCATTATCATCGTACGTTTTCGTTCAGATATTTTAAATTGAAAAAAAAAACAATATTTCTCTTATATAAAAATTAAGTTCCACAGTTTTTGGATTAATAGCTAAGAGCAAAGTATATGCATACAGTCTTATAATTATAATCGAAAATTACAATCTAATGAAGGTATTTGATAAGTGTGCGTAATTTTTCTATTCTATTTTTAAAGTTGTAAAGCAACTCATAATTTTCAGTTTTGAAGAAATCAGTTTTTCGTCAATATCTCGAAATCTAGGAGAGACAGAATCATTTTTGAAAGGACTTTTTTCGTAGGAAATTTCTTCCCCTACAAAAAAGGTTCTCATCGAAATTTCTGTCTCTCTCTTGTCAGAAAAAAAAATTACTTTATTATGAATAAAGATGAATGAAATAGTATACAAAGAAAATAATACTCAGAACTCTTTCTCTTTCTCAAAAATACTTCAATGAGCCAAAAAAACATGACAATCATTGCATTGTGATAAAAATAGATTTCACGAACTCATTCAGCAATTCATCATGGCATCTTAAAAGAGATTGTCGTATTGTTCAATAAAATAGAAAATATTCGATACAAAATGTGATTAATAGATGATTTATCATGCATTATTATTTACAAATTGAAAGAAAATATGATTTATTGAATTAATCTATATTTTTATAATAATTAATGAATCTCAATTTATTTAAAGACTTTTTCAAAATGATGATTGCTAATTTTATATTGACTGTAATGACAAATTAATTATGACCTTCAGTAGTTTGTAGTTTTCGTAAGAATTATGTTTACTTATTTTTCTTTTCCATTAATCAATTAAATTTATATCTTATAATTGAATTCAATTAAATTAAATCAGTCCGTACCAAAATATTTCTGTCCAAAGTGATTTGGGGCAACATTATGAATTTCCGATGTTAAGAATTTCATCTGGAATTAAAGGAATTGTTATTAATTTAATGAGAAACGGATTGAAGATTTTTCTATCAAAATTGAGCAATTATCTCAGTGATGAGTAAAGTTATGAAAGAATGTGAAAAAAACATTCCTGTAGCTGAGAAGATTCTCTACAGAAAAGGTCTTTTGATATTTTTCCCTAAAATCACTCATTTTTGAGTTATTAATATAATTAGAAAATCATTAATGAAATAAGTTGTTTTTATTTTTTAAAACATTAGTTTTTTGAAAATATCTCGAAATCCAAGAGAAATGGTGTAATTTTTGAAAAGACCTTTTTTGTAGAAAATTTTTTCAGCTATAAAAAAGGTTTGTATAAATATTTTGATATCTCTGTTAGATTCTGAGATATTGATCAGAAACTGTTCAAATTAATTAAAATTTAATTTTTTAAATCATAATTTATGAAAAATATTACCTTGGGGAAGGCAGTGACTAGAGTTTTGGCAGCAGGTGGTGTACAAAATAAATTAGAAAGAATGATATTTTCTTCCAATACATTATGCTCTTTTAAAACAGCTATGGCCTTTATCACAGTATTGCCAGTACCTAAAACCGATATTTTTCATTATAAAATTTTCAAAAAAATTCAGAGACATTTCCAGAAGATACTCACTCATTATGGGATACATTAATAAAACTTTTCTGTCAGCAATGTCGTCTGGAAACTTAGCATAAACAACTTTGGCTTCGTGAGTGTCTGCGTCACTTTCAACAAGTATTTTTCCAATTCTTATGCTACGACAGCAGTCCCTGAGTCCCTAGAAACATCAACACATCTCAATTGATTGAAAAATATGAGGAATATACCTGAGAAAAAATTAATCAGCAAAATCTTCTGTTCATTTTAATAAAATTTGAGTTTTTTCAAGAATATCTTCAAATCTAAAGGAGATGGAGAAATTTTCATGAGAACCTTTTTTGTAGAGAAAAATAAGAGCTACATAAAAAGTTTCTTACAAAATTTCATTATCTCCTTTAGATCTCAAGATAATCAAGAAAAACTAAAGAAGAAATCCGAAAAAAAGGTTTTTTTTTTGTTTGAACACTTCAATCAATTAATTATGTACCTGTTCCATAGCTTCACCACTCCTAACAATAGACACTCCACAATTACCCTTCTGATACTTAAGCCCCTTGTAAAGAGCACCAGTAGGTGTAGTAACCACAAACTTGGTAAATGGCAATTGATTGAGACTCTCCTCAATGACAAGTCTAATCTAAAAGTTCATAAATATTTGGTATTTCATCATTCTATAGAATTTTAAAAATTTATCAATTACCAAACGATCAGCATAAAACTTGAAATCACTCCTCGTGGTGTTCCTAAAACAAAAAAATTATTAAAATCTAAAAAATAAAAAAAAATTCTTGACCTCGACAATTTTTTTTTCGCCATGTGACAGAGAAAAAAAATTTAATAGTTAAACTCACTTGTCTCGGAGAATTGTCTGTAGCTCTTTAACTTGATCATTAGTTGGTAAAATTTTTAAATTCAATCCATACTCATCAATTAAATCACTACCCTCGCACGAGTGTTTTTTAACGAGTGTTGTGTCTGCTGTACCCATATTGGCATGTAATTCGTAGTCATCGGGGGGATGCCGACAACCACGAGCACCACCAGACTGTTCGAGAAAATGAATTTTGGCCATTGACGAGAAAATATTGAAGAGGCATACATGCGCGCGCAATTTATTATTTTTAATTTTTTTGGCAGATTTCTGGTTTATCGACGTTAATGCATTTTTATCAACGGATGAAGATTTTTAATTAATTATTATTGTCATTGTTATTAACTATATATTGATCGAGTCATTATAATTATTCGTAATTATATCGATTCTTAATTTTTAAAATCGTTTTTCATTGAATTAAACATTTAATGATTATTGATTTATTGATTTGAGAAAAAAAAATGCCTAGAGACTTTTTCATTTGTAGGTTAAAAAATTCCCTATCATTTTCTGGTGAAAATTAATTACTCTCTGCCCTCTCTGCAGTATTCTGTTTTATCGATATTGATGCATTTTTACCGACAGACAAAGAATAGTAATGGAAGTTCCGGTATTTCGATTTGGATGAAGTAATGACACTTCCGGTATTTCGATTGTTCAAGGTTATGAGAAGAAATGTTTTTTTGGAAAAATTATGGTGAGAAAATAAACGATCTGAATGATCTTGATTCAAAAGATATTGAGACGGATGTTCATACGAGATTAATCAGTGCATTGATTGAGGATTTGGGGAGTGATGTTGTGAGGGGGTTATCAACGGCAAAGGCGAGAGAGTTGATGGAGGAGTTTGGGGAGAATGCTTTGACACCGCCAAAGAAGACTTCGGAGATTTTTAAATTAGGAAAATGCTGTTTTGGTGGATTTTCTACATTGATTTGGGTTTGAAAATTATTTATTCCTGGAGTTTTTTCGAGATATCTCTGAAGGGGAGGGGTTTATGGAAAAATGTCTTGAAACCTTTTTTGTGGAGAATTTGATGGGCTACAAAAAAGGTCTTTACCTATTTTCTCCCAATTCCAATAGATTCTGAGATATTTCCAAAAATGAAACTCAAAATTGTTTAGTTAATTTCTTTTTTTGTCAATTTTTATTTTTAAGTGATAAAATAATTAATTTTGATAGATAGGTGCATTTCTCTGCTTCGGCAGTTACATCCTAGAGACAATAACCCAAGAAAACCCTTCTCAGGATCATTTATGGCTGGGTATGGTGCTAGTTCTTCTCACAATGTTAACAGGAATGTTCAGTTACTATCAAGAATCAAAATCAACGAAAATAATGGAAACATTCAACCAACTTCTTCCACAAAGAGCAGTTGCACTGAGAGACGGTGAAAGGAGGGAGATGAACGCAACTGAATTAGTCCCTGGGGACATTGTCCTCATCGAAACCGGTGACCGAGTACCTGCTGACATTAGAATATTGGAATGTCAAGGTAAAACCTTTCTTTCTCCTTTCACTTTTATCATCCTTTTTTTTTTATTCAAAATATTTGACTCCAGGCCTTAAGGTCGATAATGCCTCGATAACGGGCGAGTCGATTCCACTTTCGAGATCATCAATGACATCAGAGGGAAGTATTCTTGAGAGTAAAAATATGATTTTCTTCTCGACAAATGTTATTGAAGGTAAATATCCATTTATCTCAAAAAATATCAATTTTAGAAGAAAATTGCAAAAGACCTTTTTTATAGTTTCAAAAATTTCTCACAAAAAAGGTCTTCTGACATTTTTTCCTAACATCACTCCTTAATAGAATAATTAAATGTTAAAATAACTGATCAAAATTTCTTGAGATTAAAATTTCGTTTTCTAATTATCGATTTATCTCGAAAACTATAGATTTTAGAAGAAAAACTCACAAAACTTTTTGTAGCCCATGAAATTTTACATAAAAAAGATTTTTTAAGATTTTTTCCTAAAATCGATAGTTTTCGAGATAATTCAACTTTTATTGAAGACATAAAAAATCGGGTTGAGAAAAGTTGAAATTCTAGGACATTTGCATTAATTAAAATTCTATTTTCGTTCCAAAAGGGACTGGTAAGGGGGTGGTAGTGGCCTGTGGTGATCGAACAGTAATGGGAAGAGTTGCTAAACTCACCTCGAGGTTGTCTTCAAGGCCGACACCACTCTCTCGTGAGATAAACTCGTTCATGAGATACATCTCCTGCTGGGCTGTCTTCCTCGGTTTTTCTTTCTTCGTAATGTCCATGGCTATGGGATACGGATGGATTGAATCACTAGTTTTTCTCATTGGAATTATTGTCGCTAATGTACCGGAAGGTCTTTTAGCCACTGTCACTGTTAGTTTGACACTTACTGCTAAGAGAATGGCTAGTAAAAATTGTCTTGTGAAGAATCTTCAGGCGATTGAGACTCTGGGATGTACTGCTGTCATTTGTAGTGATAAAACTGGAACTTTGACGCAAAATAAAATGACAGTATGTTCTGATTATTTTATCGATTTTTTATGTCTTGTTAAATATCGAATTATTTCGATAATGATTGATTTTATGAAAAAATGTCAGAGAACATTTTTCCTTGGAAATTTTCCCAGCTACAAAAAATGTCTTTTGACATTTTTTATCAAAATCAATCATTATCGAGATAATTCAAGATATTCAATCGATGAAAATCGGATTATTTTGTCGACGATGTGATAGTAGTTGTGGAGATTGCAGGTCAGACATCTTTGGTACGATGGAAAACTGCGAGAGGTCATGGCTGGGCATAATTGGAGGTGGTACTACAATAATCCTGGGTTCAATAATTTGGCGAGGGTTGCCAGTTTGTGTAATAGGGCAGAGTGGGCACCCATTACTGGACCTGCTCCTCCCCTTAATAAGAGGAAAATCCTCGGGGATGCCTCGGATTCGGCATTGCTGAAGTGCATGGAGGTGCTGGTGAGGGGTGGCGCTACGTTTTTCAGAAGGCAATATACAAAAGTATTTTCACTGTCATAATTATTATTTTTCATTTTATTTTTAAGAAAATGACGGAGAGGAAGAAAAATTTTTTGAGAAAATTTCGAGATTATTTGATAATTTGGCACTGATCTCGAGAATGAGGGATTTTACGAGAAAATGTTAAAAGACCTTTCTTGTAGATTAGAAAATTTCCCACAAAAATGTTCTTTAACATTTTTCTCTAAAATCACTCATTATCGAGATAATTTGATAATTAAAAACATGTGGAATGTAAAAACATTTACATCCATTATTTTGGCAATATCTTGAAAACTACTGATTTTAGAAGAAAATGTCACAAGACCTTTTTTATAGTCCATAAAATCCTCTACAAAAAATGTTTTTTGATAAATTTTTCTACACCCCTTCATTCTCGAGATATTCTCAAAAACAATTTGCAACGAGATTAATTTAATAAAATACTTTTTCTTACAATTGTTAAATTATTTATTCACAAGATTTTTGAGATACCTTTCAACTCCACTGACAAATATCAAGTGAACATTCATGTCTCCAATGGTCGCTACCTCTTATCCCTCAAAGGAGCCCCCGAGAGGGTCCTGGAACACTGTTCAAAGATCTCCTTTGGTTCAGAAACTCGAGAATTAACAGAAGACATTAAATCAATTTACATAGCTGCTTGCGACGATCTCGCACAAAATGGAGAGCGTGTTTTAGGATTTGCCGATTTAGAATTACCTGAACAATCATTTTCCAGTGATTATTCATTTACTGGAGATCCTCCAAATTTTCCATTGCAGAATCTTCGGCTGGTGTGATTTTTTTTCTTTCTTTCTCAGACAATTACACGAATATCTCACGAAGGAAGGGCTTTGGAGAATTTTGTCATAAAATCTTTTTTGTAAACAATAAAATTTTCTACAAAAAAAGTTTTATGACATTTTCTATAAAATCCACTAGTTTCAGAGATATTTGCAAAAAATCCACTCTTTTACATAATTAAAAATATTTCCAGGTAGGTTTAATGTCAATGCTAGACCCACCACGTCCAACAGTGCCCGATGCTGTCTACAAATGTCGTCTAGCTGGTGTCAAAGTCATTATGGTGACTGGAGATCATCCAGACACAGCTAGAGCAATTGCCAAAGCTGTTGGAATAATTACAGAAGATCCTCAAGTAGATTCTGGCCACTCGATCGTCATCACGGGCTCTGAACTTCGTGGAATTCCAAACGAAGAGTTGGATTCTGTTATCAGAAGATATCCAGAGATTGTTTTTGCAAGGACATCACCTGTTCAGAAACTTCAGATTGTTGAGAGCTGTCAGAGACTCCATTTGATCACTGCAGTCACTGGAGATGGTGTCAATGACTCTCCAGCTTTGAAAAAAGCGGATATTGGGGTTTCCATGGGAATTAGTGGTTCGAAAATACTTTTGAATATTTTCCTATATTTTTAATAAATTAATTAAGGCTAATTAACATTATTAATAATCATGAATTTATCATTTTTCTTGAATCAATTTTTTTTGAAATATTGAATTATCTCGATAATGAGGGATTTTGGAGGAAAATATAAAAAAACATTTTTTATTGGAAATTTAATTCTCTATAAAAAAGGTCTTTTGACATTTCTCTCTAAAATCACTCGTTCTCGAGATAAATGAATAATTAATAACTTAATGATTAGGATCAGATGTGAGCAGACAAGTAGCTGACCTAATCCTCCTTGATGACAATTTCGCTTCAATAATAACTGGAATTGAAGAGGGAAGACGAATATTTGATAGTTTAAAATCCAGTATTGCTTATACACTAGCTAGTAATGTTCCTGAAATAACTCCATTCCTAGCATTTATTGTACTTGGAATTCCCCTTCCTGTTGGAATAATTTGTGTTCTTTGCATTGACTTGGGGACTGATATGTGGCCAGCAATAGCTCTTGCTTATGAAGAATCAGAGAGTGATTTAATACAAAGGTAAAAATCTCGATCAAACTAATTCGCGAATATCTCTAAAACTAGTGGATTTTATGAAAAATGTTAGAAAACTTTTTTTTTTTTAAGCTCATAAAATTCTCTACAAAAAGTGTCTTCTAACATTTTTATCTAAACCCCTTCCCTCCAAATATATTTACAGAATAATCAATTTTAAAAAATTACGTACATTTATTAATTGAATATAGACCACCAAGAATACCTCAAACCGATCACTTAGTCAGTCGAAAATTAGTCTTCATGTCCTACGGACAAATTGGCATAATTGAGGCAGCTGCTGGTTTCTTCACATACCTAGTAGTAATGGCAGAACATGGCTTCCTTCCAAGAGATTTACTTGGTCTGAGAGCCGCCTGGGACAATCCATCAGTGCACAATCTGCGAGACAGCTATGGTCAGGAGTGGTCGTACGAGCATCGGAAAATCCTTGAATACACTTGTCATACCGCGTTCTTCGTGGCAATAGTAATAGTTCAAGTTGCGGACGCCATTATCTGCAAGACAAGAAGAAATTCCATTGTTCGTCAAGGGATGACTAACTGGGTGTTGAATTTAGGAATTTTATTTGAAATTCTGATGGCCTGCATAGTCTCTTATGCTCCTTATATGGATATTGTTCTTAAAACATATCCACTGAGGGCTCAGTGGTGGCTTCCGGGTATACCTTATGCTGTTTTGATCATTGTTTATGATGAACTGAGGAAAATGTGGATCAGGAGACATCCTGGGGGCTGGTGGGACCGTGAAACATCATATTGATGGTCTTTGCAAGGGTTTATTGGGTATAAAAAAATTCTATAGCCATTTTTTTTATAGCCAGGGTCTACAGACACATTCTATAGCCGTGTTTTATAAGAATGCTCTAAAGCAATTTTCTATAGACATGTCATATAGTAATGTCCTATAGCAATATTCTATTGTCATGATACAAGCTTCTATATCAGATTACATGTCAAATCAACACAAAACAAACTCAACAAATCCATTTTTAATTGCAAATGTCAACATTTACCGGTGTTACTTTGACCTGTCACCCTATATCCACGCTATATGGGCATGTTCTATAGCGATTCTCTATAGCCACGTGCTATAGACACGCTCAATATACACATTTTATAACAATTATCTGTAGTAATACTCTATAGGCACGCGCTCTAGACATGTTCTATAGGTATGTATTCCTAAATATGCTATAAAATTTTTTAAAAATCTATGCAATTGTCTATACAATCGATAGACTTTTACCAAGATTATTCCAACATCTGTGAAGATTCTATATATTTAAATTTAAATTCTATAGAAAAATTTGCTATAGATTCTATAGAATTCTATAAATTTCATAGAATTTTGTTTTTCCGTATAAAAGAGTTCCGTAATTAGCTATTGAGTTGTAGACATATTTTACAGATTTTTCTATAGGATCTATGAAATGATTTTCTCGAGGTAACATTTCCATTTCAAGAAAATTCTGTACCTATAACCTATAGATTCCATAGAATTCTATAGATTCAAAATATTCTATAGACTCTATAGATTTTATAGAATTCTGTCGATTTCGCCATAACAAAGTTTCATAATTAATTAATTAATAATCGTTTTACAGCTTTTTCTATAGATCATGTCTATAGATTTCTCATGAATCATGGAAAATTGAAAGAAATGCGTATTCCATTGTCAATTCACGAAGTTTTGTCTATTATTTAATATTCCTGAGGCCCTAGAAAATCAACAAATACAGAATAAATACATGTCTATAGGATTTTTTCATGTATCTAGTCTTCAAAATGAGTCCACTGGCACTTCAAGATATCATCTACGCCATTTCTAAGAGCATATTATGACCAACTGATGAAATTAAACATCAGGCCACTGGAGTCCGAAGAAAATTCATTCTTAAAAAATATAGAAAATATTATTCCATCCTGGACAGAGCAAACGTATGGCGCATTGTCGGGTGTTGTAACTTGTTCGACACGCACGAACGAGTGGAAAGTGGGGGAGGCATATAAGAATCCTTGGTGGCACACGACGCCCCAGTAGTCTCTAGTCATCACGCTTTGCATCTACAACGAGAGATTTCGAAAAGAAAAAAAAAAAAAATCGAATTGTTGACATTTGAGGCACATCGCCAAGAGACTTTCATCCGTCAGGATGAAAACCACAACTGCTTGGCTGATCCTCGCATGTATCGGTGAGTCACGAAAGGACTTTCTCATGAGTTTTCGATGGTTTTTCTAGCCTCGATAATCTCGAAAGTGTATGACCCAGTTTTTCATTTCTTCATCGGGTACTTTTTTTTGTGTTTATTTACGATGAATTATTTTTTTTAAATTTTATTTATTGAAATTTTTGTAAAATTATTTATCTTTATAATCGAATTTTGAGATTTAAAATATTTCTTTCTTGTTTCTTGATCTTATTTTGGCAATATTTCGGAAAATATTGGATTTTCAAAAAAATGTTAAAAAACATTTTTTGTGGAGAATAAAATTTTCGACAAAAAAACTCTTTTGACATTTTTTCTTAGACTGATTTGTTATGCCCTTTTGGGACAATTTTTCTCTAATTCATCAACTATTATTATTTTACAAATGAATTAATAGTTGAATATTTGAAGAAAATATTTGAAAACCGGAAAGTAACCGTTCGAGATGATCGGGCAAGTCTGACAAGCGTTTATCAAGTTTAAAAAACTAAAACACTTTCACGTTTTCTTCTCAAGTTTGTTCGAGGTCGACGGGAGTAATTCATTGCTTCACGGCCATTCAAAGGCCTCGTAAACCCGTTTAAAATTCTTCCTTTATTCAATAATCATTTTAAGAATACAAAAAACATTCATTATTGTAACCTTGACAGGGGTGGCAACCACATTATCGCGAAAGCAAGAAGCGGCTGAACAGGGAAGACGTAAAATTGGTTTTCGCAAACCGCAGACAACAGCAGCACCAGTCACTGCTGTTGATGATGAGGAATACGAGGACGTTGAGCTTCCTGAAGAGTGTCCAGAGCCAAATGGATATTTTCCAGATGCTAAACAGTGTGATAAATACTATGACTGCAGGGATGGAAAATTCACAGCTAAATTGTGTCCAGATGGACTTGTATTCAATGATTATAGTCCGCAGAGTGAAAAGTGTGATCTTCCATTTGGTATTGACTGCAGTAAACGTCCAGAAAGACGTAAGAATAATTTTTTCAACGATTTTTTTAGATAAAATTATTATCTAAGTAGAAAAATTAAATTTTACATTTTTTAAAATTTTGTTTTTGCCGAATATCTTTGAATCTATGCCAGATAGAGAATTTTTTATAAGAACTTTTTTTGTAGAGTAGAATAAGATTTACAAAAAAGGTTCCTATAAAAATTTCGCTAATTTGCTTGGATTTTGAGATATTGATCGAAAAATGAATTTGTTTTCATCAAAAAATTTTGTTTTGATCAAAAAATGAAGTTTTGGTTTTCTTGGTTTACGATTGAATTAGATGATTCGGTTCTTTCGAATTTATAATTTTCGGATTCATTTGTATTCAAAGCATATACCAACTTCTTTTCACATTGATCAGGCTCAATTTTGATGAATTATGATAATTTTTAGATAAATCGTTAAACCAAATCGATTGATCTTATTCTTCATTTAATCATTATAACTGACTAAATTAATTATTTTCTCTAATTACCAGAACCACCACAACCCTCTCAACACTGCCCAAGGATGCACGGTTACTTTGCCCACGAGACTGCCAGCATTTGCGATACTTTTTACTACTGCGTAGAGGGTAAATTCAACATGATAACCTGTCCCGCTGGTCTAGTATTTTCCGAGAAAAGTGGAATATGCAATTGGCCGGATGAAGCATCAAAAAAGGGCTGCGGCTCCAAGGAACTCTTCAACTTTACCTGTCCCAAGGTCAACGAAACAATCGCTGCAACACATCCTCGTTACCCTGACACCGAGGATTGCCAGTACTTTTATGTATGTGTTAATGGAGAAATTCCGAGGAGAAGTGGATGCAAACTCGGTCAGGCGTTCGATGAACGGACTGGCAAGTGTGATTGGGCGAGAAAAATTCCTGAATGGTAGGTTTTATTCATGACTATAGGGAGATGGGGTACAAAACGTGTTTTGCATTATAATGGTGATGAATGCTGCAGCACCGCCTCAATATAGTCGTACCTTTCACTTTAGAGATTAAATTTTTGACTAGAGAATTTCATTTTTATCGAATTAAATAATTAATTAATTAGCGATTATTAATTATTTCATTTGATTGATTTTTATTTCAATCTTCTCATTATTTTTTTTAAATTAGTCGTTCATCTCATTAATGAGTCATTTTAGGAAAAAGTGTCATGAAACCTTTTTTGTAGATGATTAAATTTCTGATAAAAAAAATTGTCTTTTGATATTTTTGCGTAAAATCACTCGTTTTAAAAATAATTCAATGTTAAACAGAAAGTGAAAAATGGATTCATTGAGTTTTATGAGTTAATAATTCATTGAAATTTAATAGTTGTTTATTAATTACAGCAAAGACTGGTATAAAGACCAATTGACTGATGCTGAACTAGACGCCCTGGAGAATCCCCCACCAAAGCCCAAACCAACTGGCGGCCCCAGCAGGAGAAAAAGTTCCAGACCAACGAAAACTCCAGCCTAAATAACAAAATCTTCGACTTATAAAAATAATCTATTATTTAAACTCTTATATACGATGACTTGATACTCTACTTTGTAGAATAAACATTTTACTAGAAAAGTTGATTAGTTATTCATTTTAATATTCGATGTTGTGATATTTAAAAAAGGTAATGGATTCGTTGGGAAATTCTATTGAAATTCCATGAGAATTCGATTGGAATTGTATTGAAAATTCTAGTGAAAATTCTCTTCGTTTTTCTGCCAATTCTATAGAGAATTTAGAAGCTTTTTCGCGAATTTTCTATAGACATATATCTACATAAAAATACAATTCGTTTTCCTGAATTTTCAAATGTATACTGTCACTATTTATTTCCCATATTTCCATACATCCCTCGTAGATGATAAAAGCAACAATTATCGATAAGCTGTTTTCGCATTAGAATACATTAGTCCTTCGACACTGCGAGCTGAAACATCACATTGCAATATTATTCATCGTTACAACATGAACAGTTTAAAAATCATCTTCCTGCTACTTGTTTCTGTCATAATTGGATTCGTAATCAGTGCAGAAGAGCGTAAGTTTACCCTCACGTTTCTAAAAGTTTTTGATTCATTTTTCCATAGAAAACATTTTTATTAAAAAAAAAAAAATCAATGGATTTTAAAAATTTAATTTTTTTATACATAATGTTATTTTATGAATTTGTTTCCACAGCCTGCAGTTATCAAAAATGTAAACCGGTGTGCGAAGAAGTGCATAGTCCTAGGGCATTTTGTGGTGATGAGGGAGAATGCAGGTGTGGAATGTAAAGGAATTATATTCATTCAAAAATTGAAAAAACACTTTCACTTTTTGTCAAAATTTATGAAAATATAAATTAATCAACCATATTTTGTATTTTTATTGAACAAAATAAAATAAATAAAATAAAAATTTTCGACTTAAAAAAAATGTTTTTTAAATATTTTTTCTAAAAACTTAAAAGTGTCGAATTTGACTTTTTACAATTAAAAAATTGAAAAAAAATTTAATTCAATTTTTTTTAAGAAAAACTCAAAATGACATAAATGACTGGTTAACGAATGGGTCCAGTCAGCTGGAGAATCACTTTCTACCTTTTGTTCATTTTTTAAAAAATTAATTGCAACAAATTATGTTAAAAAATAATAATGGATTAGAGAACAATTGTTTATGAACATTGAGGATAATTAGTTCTCCAATTGTACATTTTGGGAGATGATTGAGAGGTGAAAGGAGTCTGTGATATTTTCCACTGTTGAAATGAATAATCTCGATTATTTTGCTGAACGTTTTATCCCGCGAAAGTGGGAGAAATGTGCGGTAAGTGGGAGGACTGGATATACCCGATAGTGAGCCAAAGGATGGAGGAGAGTGTCCCGAGACGTTGAGGCTAATCCAGAAGAAGAATCTCCTACAATAAAAAAAAAAAGTGATTCAATTAATCAATAATTTTTTTGATTAAACATAAAAAAATTAATTTCTTTCTTTATTAAAAAAATAAAAATGACTAGAGTGTTTTTCGTATTTTTGGCTGTTGCATCAGTCGCCTGTAAGTACTGAAATTCCTATTAAATTGTTTAATTAATTTGTTTTAATGAATTAATTATTAAATCAATAAAAATTAAATGTTTTTAAATTTTATCCATTTTTATAAGATGATTAAATATTTCTCGAACTTTCTAAACTTAAATGTCAGCTATCTTTCTTCGTTGCATAAGTATTTCGTGGAAAATACAAAATTATATAAGTAATAAAATTAAATAATTATTTTAATACAACCGGTTTTCATAAAAAATTATTCGGATTATTTAAATTATTCGCTAATTTTTTATTATTGAATTATCTTATTAACGAGTGATTTTAGGAAATAATGTTAATAGACATTTTTTGTAGAAAATTTAATCAGCTATAAGAAATGCCTTTTAACATTTTCTGTTAAATGATCCATTACCGAGATAAATGGACATTTAACAAAGAGGTCTTATTCCACGCATAATCAAATTATCTCGTTAACGATTGATTTTAGAAGAAAATGTCAAAAGACATTTTTTGTAGAAAATTTTATCAGCTACAAAAGAGGTCTTTTGACATTTTCTCCTAAAATCACTAGTTTCCGAGATAAATAAAAATTAACAAAAAATGTTGAATCAAATATTTTCAGATGCAGAATTCGATTGTTCACATAAAAAAAATGGACAGTACGAGGACCCAGAACAGTGTGACAAATTTTATCAGTGTGATGATGGTGTGGCAACTGAAAAATTATGCCCAGACGGACTCGTATTCGATCCCCTGAATCGTCACATTAACAAGTGTGATCAACCATTCAACGTAGACTGCGGTGATCGTCTAGAATTACGTGAGTTAAATTTAAATTCTCTAATTTGTTTTTTAAAAAAAGCCGTTATTTATAACTGTTAATGCATTAAACTACTATTGAATATTGATGATTTAGAAGAACCAAAAGGGACTGGGCCGTGTGTAAGGAGAAATGGATTTTTTCCACATCCAGATCCAACAGTTTGTGATATTTTTTATAATTGCATTGAAAACGAGTCTGTGAAGATTACCTGCACTGTTGGATTGCATTTTGATGAGTTTACTGGTACTTGTGTGTGGCCGGAAACTGCAAAACGTGAGGTAAAAATTAATTTAATTACTCATTAATTATTAATTAATTAATTATTACTATAATAGAAAATTAAATTGATAATGAAAAATTGAGATTTTTAATTTTTTCAATTCTAGAAATGTGGAACTGTTGGAAAAACACTGAAGGATGGATTTGAGTGTCCAAAGGATCGTCAAGTTGACAGTCGAGGACAATTGGTGGATCATCCAAAATATCCACATCCTGATCATTGTCAGATATTTTATGTTTGTTTGAATGGAGTTACTCCGCGTGAGCAAGGATGCAGTGATGGTACTGTTTATAATGACGTTACACAAATGTGTGATGCACCTGAAAATGTAGTTGGTTGGTGCGTAATCACTTATTCTATAAAGAAAAAAATGTAAAAAAACTCGATATGACATTCATGCTTTGGTGAATATCTCCGAAACTAAGAGAGGTGGAGAACTTTTGAAGGGAATCTACTTTGTAGAGTAAAACGAGAGCTATAGAAAAAGTCATTAGCAAAATTTTGATATGTCCATTGGATTCTGAGATATTTACCAAAAATTGAAATCCAAGCAAAATTGACTATTTCATATTTTTGAAGTTATTCATTTATTATAGTTTATTGATGAGTAATTAATTGTTTTCTTTCATCTTGTAGTGAGGATTGGTACAAGCACGATGACAAGAAGCCCTAAGGTGCCATTGCAGCACCACCTGTCCCGCATCGGGACCCAGGCGTTTTGAACTTTCACCAAAATCCTCATTCGTAACGCCAAAATATAAATATTTACTGTAGCCATGTAAATGTTATTATTTTTAATGAAAATCAGTCTTATAAAATCGAGTAATGATTTATGAATTTCATTCGACTCATTTACTTCCTGCTTAGTATATTTTTCACTCTTGAAATATCGCTTTCACCATTTTCTGATGAGAGTAAAAAGAAAAAAAATAATGACCTCGCGTGTTATTATTCGCCTTCACGGATGAATTGAGAAGGAGCGAGTGAGGTTGAAAACTACTCTCTAACGTCTGGGTCACCAGTGGACCTTGAAGATGTTATTATGATTAATCTTTATTGACAGTTTAAGACTTTTTCATAATTTTAAAGAATTTCGTCAATTTCTGGGGGAATTTATTGATGAATATCTTCGGATCTAGAGGAGATGGCGGAATTTTTATAAAAATCTTTTTTATAAAGTAAAATGAGATCTACAAAAATGAATCGTGTAAAAATTTCGCTAATTTGATTAGGTTTCGAGATATTGATCAAAAACTGAATTTTTAGGAAATTTCGATGAATTTAGAGTAAAGTTTTGGTTTTCTTGGTTTACGTTTAAATTGGATGATTTGGTTCTTCCGAATTTGTGTTTTCCTGGTTTATGTGTATTCGAAGTATTCACCAACTCATTTTCACATTGATCGGGCTTAATTTCGATGATTCATGATCATCTGATCGAATCTTCAGGAAACTTCGAATGGTTTCTCTTCAAAACGAATATCTCTGAATCTAGAGGAGCTAGAGAAATTTCCATAGATACCTTTTTTGTAGATAAAAGTGAGATCTCTAAAATAGGTATTCATAAAAATTTCCCTATCTCCCGCAGATTTCAAGATATTCTCGGAAAACTGCTGTCATCTCTCGTAAAATTGACTCATTTGGTCCGTTATGATCAGAAAAAATTGATAATTCAATCAACAAATTGAGATTTTATTAATCAATGACCTTTCATTTAATGAATTTCGATATCCATCAGATTATGGAACTGACGATTCCTGGGAATTTCCACAATGCAGTTATGTACATATAGGACTTATAATAAATCTATTCACGTCTTTGATGATACCACATAATGAAGCGGATGAGTCAATGGCCTCGTCAATTCCATCATTGAATAACTCACAATGTCACAAGAAATGTGAGAACATGAGTTTCATTAATATTAACTAATTTATTCTCAAACGAGTAAACCAGGAAATTTATGAAATGTCAGAGTAGAGTTATTCGAAAATGTTCTATTCGAGAAATTTCATCATCAAATATCACTTGTTCGAATCATTGAGAAGAAATGTGATGAGGGTTGATAAATTGTTGAAGTTTTTCTTACGTCTTCCCTCAAGAGACATGGATATAATTAATATATTGACAATTAAAGGTATTATTCGAGATTAAATTAAATTCGTGCGGTAAGGTGATTTAACCAACCCTTACCAGCACTTAGCGTGGACGACCGGCATCGATGAAGCCTCCTCATCATCATCTCCATCATGCCATTATAAATTGGTTCGGGACGATGAAATTGATTTTTTAGGAAATTAGTCACGAAAATACAATTTTTCCCTCCTTCCTAACCTCAAATCCCAAAGACTGTCGGTTTCCCCTTGAAACCCTGTACTCTTAGCTACTTTGTGATTAATTATTATTGACAATACTAGACGCTCAATTGACCCCAAATTGCACCCAGATGTAAGATAAGATGAATTTCAATATAAAATTTATCTTATATTTTAATCCTCAAAATCAATTAATGACCATACTCCTTTAAATGAAAGTGCATACGTGGCAAATGTCTTTTGATGGCTTGAAAATGCCTGACTGTTTGTGAGAGTCACCGGGGTTTTGGTGAAAGGGGTGGGGGGGTTGGTGAAGTACAGCTAAAGGTGGTGTAGAGGCCCACTCGAGTGAAACGAGATCAGTAAGGATCAGTACGATACCAGTTAAGGTGCTGTGTAGCGAGATTACTAAAAATATTTTTTTTTTTTTTCGGGTAAATAGCTCATTGTGATGATGAGATCATCGAGTATATGGCTTTTAGGAGTGGCCATGATCATCCTCGTCAACATGACTTGGGGACAATTCCAGTGCCCTGAGCCAAAAGGATATTTTGGAGATCCTGAACAATGTGATCTTTACTATATTTGCACCAATGGAAAACCTGAGGAGAAACTCTGTAAGGATGGTTTGGTATTCAGGGATGATAATCCTAAGAAAGAACTTTGTGATCTTCCGGCTAATGTTCCTTGTGAGGATCGTACATTGTTACGTAAGTAAAAAAATTATTATTATTTATTTATCTCGTAAATGCGTGATTTTAGAAGAAAATCATCGGGAATATTTTTTGTAGCTCATTAAATTTCCAACAAAAATGGTCTTTTGACATTTTTCGTAAAACCCACTCATTATCGAGATGATTTGTTATTTAATTGAATATAAAAATTCGGTGAAATTATTTATTGAATTTTGAAATTGAACATATAATTTCAAATCCAAGTTAAAAATAAGAATGATCCATTTTGAAAAAAATGTTAAATCATCTCCTGCATCCGAAGAATTGTGCCCAAAAACGGGTTTCCTATAAAACCGGTTTTAATTTAAATTTTATATTCTCAGAGGAGCCACAACCAACGAAAGGATGCCCACGTCAGAATGGTGTTTTTAAGCATGAAGATCCCCTAATGTGCGATCGCTTTGTCACTTGTGTTGATGGAGTACCTTCTGTCATGTCATGTCCGCCAGGATTGGTTTATGAAGACCAAAAGGGCCAGTGTGTCTGGGCTGTAGACGCTAGCGCTCCATGTCACTCAAAACGTGATGTACTTGATGATGGATTCTCGTGTCCTGAGGGCGAGGTTGCTGGACCTGGTGGGCGTATACTTCCGCATCCGACGTATCCTCATCCTGAGGATTGCGCGAAATTTTATATCTGTAGGAATGGTGTACAGCCGCAGAAGGGACAGTGTGAGGAGGGCACGGTTTATGATGAAGAGACTTTCAGGTGTACTGATCCTGAGAGGGTTCCTGGATGGTAAATAATTTCCGTTTTTATTTGGGGAATGAGTGATTTGGGAAGGAAATATGGAGATAGTTTTTTTGCATTCAGAAAAATTTTCAATGAAAAAGGTCTTTTGACATTTTTTGATGTCGATATAAATCGATTTTTATCGAGATAAATCGATATGTATCGGGATAAAACGATATTTATCGAGATAAATCGATATATATCGAGACAAGTCGATATTCCTGAAGATGAGTCGATATTTATCGAGATAAAATAAATCGATATAGATAAATCAATATTTATCGAAATAAGTTGTTACACATTGAGATAATTCGATATAAATAAGTCGATATATATCGAGATAAGTTGATACAGATCGATATAATTCGATATTTTTCGAGATCAATCGATATATATCGATATAAGTCGATGTTTATCGAGATAATTCGATATTCATCTAGATGTAAAAATTGATGTAAGATAATTTGTCGATTTGAGCGTTTTTGTTAATTCTGTATTTATCTCGGAAACGAGAGATTTCAAAAGAAAACATCAAGAGATCTTTTTTGTAACTGAGAAATAAATTTCCCTATATTTTTCTACAATAAACAAAAATTAATCCAATTTTCTATTTTTCAGTGAAAATTATTACAAGGAAAAGAACTGAGCCGCGAGTTAACAACAACGCTTTCAATATTTTTTACAAAAATTATCTGTAAGAGAGACAATAAACTTTAATCTTACGTAATACATTTGTGCGTTATAATTTTATTATGCACATTTTCTATATTACATAACACCATAATAATACAATTATTCACTCGTGATGAATAATTCTTGATTCTTTAGAAAACTGAGAAGTGAAAAAAATGAAGATTTTCGATTCATTTCCGGTGATTGTCTACATCCTTAATGCGAGATTTCAAATACTTTCTCCACTTGAACAATAACAAATTGACTTATTGTTATGTCGGATATTTGAATAGATCTCTTTGGAAGGGTCAACTGAGAGAGGAAAATTTTTATGGCTGTAGGATAAAATATACAGTTTACAACGGTTAATTTTTGGATAAGTGATATGATTGTCTGTTTCCAACTGTTGTGCAATCATCAATGGTACACGCGTTGAATTGACTGCTTTCACTATATCCACACCGATGGATCTGGTTCCCTCCACCGGGCAATTCTTGCGCAACGAGTCAATATAATATAACCCAGTATATTATTTCTCATTAAGGTAGTGCGGCCATTAATTGATTTTGAAGAAGAAAATATGAAATAAATTTTGAATGAATGTTTATATCGATATGAACATTTTGGTGCAATTTGGGGTCAATTGACCGTCTAGTATGGTTAATAATAATTTTATTACGAACACAGGGTCTTAAGGGAAAATGACGGTTTTTGGAATTTGAGGTTAGAAAAAAAGATTAAAATCGTAAAAAATGCGAAAAAATGAATTTCATGTGCAATTTGGTACCTATTGACGGTTTATTTAGTACATTTGTTATTATTGAATTTTTTGACACAGACACTCAACGACTCAACTGGATTTCGACCATATCACCTTAAAGCTATCAATTTAAAAGAACCGATTCAACGATTTCGCAAATATCTCAAAAAGGACAAGGTTTATCAAAATTTGTCACAAGACCATTTTTGTAGCTGATAAAATTTCCAATAAAAAATGTTCTTTCACATTTTCTCTTAAACCCACTCATTATCAAGATAATCCAAAAATAAAAAATAAATCCATAAATTAAAGACGAATTCCTTCAATTTCTTCTCCAAATTATCAAAAAATACATTTTTAACATAAAAAAAAAGTAAAGTGGGGATTAATGAATACAAGAAAGACCCAGCAAAGAATCAGTTGATGGTTGTGGTGCGAGTGAAGGGGCATGTTGGATACGTTCGAGGCCATGTTAGTCTCTCCATTGCCTCTCAAACTAAAATAAGTTGTCAGTAGTAACGGTCTCCGTATGGTGCAGACAACAGCCTAAAAAGCAATGAATGTAACGACGCGACTCCTGTCCCTAGTGGTATTGGCGGGTATCCTTTCGAATGGTGAGTAAACGAAGATAAACTCAATATAAACACATTGGAAGCATCACGAGTGCATCAACACACTAGGAATATTTGAATTCATGTGCATTCGAGTATCAATCGAGTACTTACGACACTCCTGACAATTTTCATTCGAAGACCGCTTTCACTGTCTGCAGGCGGACCATATGGTCAACTGACCATCGATGATATAATGATGGAGATCTAAGGGAGAAAATATTTAATGCGAGGGAAACATTATTTACATGTCATTCTTTTATGACCACACCTTTATGATAATTATTCATAGATTATTATCATAATTTTGCATTTTTTTAAATTCATCGAATTGATTTAAATAATTTAAAATTTTCTGCCATTTTTAAAAAATATTTTTTCATCTAATTTCTAGGAAATGCATTAGCAGTTTTTGGTCCCCCCACATGTCCAGATGCCTACGGAGTTCACGCATATCCTCATCCAGATGATTGTGCCAGCTTCTTCCTCTGTACCAATGGCACATTGACCCTAGAACAGTGCGAGAATGGTCTTCTCTTCGATGGTCATGGCAATATTCACAATCACTGCAATTATAATTGGGCAGTGAATTGCGGTGAACGCAAGGCTGATTGTAAACATTAATTATTCATACTATTTAATCAATTGTTTATTGATTTTTTCTAATGATTATTAACGCTATTTTTAAAATAAATCCAGTGACTCCAATCAGTTCACCAGGTTGTGAATATCAATTCGGTGTTTATGCTGAGAGTGACGCCTGCAGTACCAACTACATAAAATGTATTCATGGAGAGCCCTATCTTGAAGCCTGTACACCAGGTCTCGCTTGGGATGACAAGAGTCACTCTTGTGTTTGGCCTGATCAACTCATCCCTTATTGCAATCCTGAGGCTATTGTTGGTTTCAAATGCCCCTCGAAAGTACCTAAACACACGGCTGCTGCTAAATTTTGGCCATTTCCCAGGTAATTATTCAATTATCTCGGCGGGGAGTGATTTTATAAGAAAATGTTAGGATACATTTTTTTTAGGAAATTAAATTCTCTACAAAAAAGGTCTTATGGCATTTTGTGATTAAATCGATAGTTCTCGAGATAAATCCGGGTTTCACTTTTTCAATGAAAATTCGTTCTTTAAGCTTTAAAAATACTTGATTCCCTTCTAATTTATGGATTTCATGATGTAGATTTCCTGTACCTGGAGATTGTGGAAGATTGATTACCTGTGTTGATTATAATCCACGTTTGATCACCTGTGGTGATGGAAAATTATTCGATTCTATAACTCTTAGCTGCATGGATCCCGATGAGCATCCACAATGGTAAGAATAATCTCGTTCACTTCTAAAATAATTAAATAATTATATTTTCTAACAAATATTTCAATTTTTTAGTGCCAATGGATTGTAAATAAAAAAAATTTTCACGACCCAAAAATCCTAGAGAATTGGATAAAAATTTTAGAGGATCAAAGTGCCAATGAATTGTTAAAAAAAAAAATCAACTGATGTACATGAAGTGGAATAAAATAAAATCTGTACAGATAATTATATTCTTTTCTTTATAATTAACAACATTAGAGTATATAAAATATACAATAATCATTATTAAATCAATCTCGTAATAATGATAAATCTCACACGAATTAAAATGTAGGACGTGGGAGTATTTACAAAATTTTATACTTTTCTGCCTCTGTGCAATTATTTTGAATAAACAAAAATATAAAAAAAAATTTAATTCTTTATTTATAACAATTTTTAAAAAATTCACCTTTAATTTTTGATAAAATTTCTGATTATCAACGTTCGATTTTTTTTCGGTTTTGATAATTTAAATGATTAAAAAGAAATTTTAATAGATTAGTTTCTGGCTCTTGTTCTGACATTGATGGGCACTGCCCCAGAGGGTAGGGGAGGCACACCAGGAGGGAGATTCTCCTCTTCAGGTTCTTGTTCATTGCGACCATCGGGAAGATCTCCGTCTAGATTGGGTGGAGTTGTGGGTACATCACAATCCTCAGTTGGTGGTACAACACATCTCAATGATCTTCTGTCGAATACCAACATTGCTGGACATCTCTGGAGACGTGGATATCCACCTTGGCACTGCCAGTAACGATTGCAGGATTTTCCGAGGGGTACGTTACCATTAGCATCGTCATTACAAAGTGCTAATTGAATAAAAAATAAATCTCATCATCGGATTAACAAGTTTTAATTAACGGATGGACTCGAAGAGAATGAATAACGTGGGACAATGCTGTTATGAAGGTGTGGTATTACGTGAATGTAAATGAGAATTTTGCCTCGCCCAGTTACTTTGGGGGCAATGACTCTGTGTTGAAAGGTAATGAAAGGAGATAAAAGAATTTTTATTAATAAATATTATTGTTTAACTGTTTTTTCAGGTCAAATAAATTTTTATATGAATATAAAATGATTTTTTTAAAGAAGAAATGCTGAGTTCCGAGATTATTTTGTCAATATCTTGGGAAGAGAGGGGCTTATGAGAATTTGTCGCAAGACCTTTTTTATAGAAAATTTAATTTCCTTTGAAAAATGTCTTTTGATATTTTCCGCTAAAGTCACTCATTAGTGAGATAATCATCCGATTAATAATTAGAGCATTTTATGACCAACTTCTGTTAATTAATTTAGTGGGTTTACAATAAAATGTCAAAAGATATTTTTTGTAGAGAATTTTACGAGCTACAAAAAAGGTCTTCTGACATTTCTACGTAAAATCACTCATTACCGAGATAATCCCTTAATTAACTATTAAGAAAGTCCACGATCAACTGAGATTATATTTTACTACGAAATGTTATTATCAAATTATCTCGAAAACTAATAGGATTATACAAAAAAGATAAAAGATTCCTTTTGAAGGGACTTTCATGAACTAGAAAAGAGGTCTTCTGATGTTTTTCAAAAGAAAATAATAACAATTTTTTTTACTCACGATGTTTTTGACATCCTTCAACATTCTCCGGCCAATCACAAGAGCGTGTTTTTTCATTATAAAGTAATCCACCAATACACAATTGTTCAGTGGAAGTACCGTTCCAACATGTCCAGTATCTCGTGCATGAAGTTTCATGTCCAAAAATACCATACAACCATTCACAATGTTCAGCGCCTATTGGTGGATTTGCCTGACTTTTACCATCGCAGTAATTTCCCCTCCAGGGATAATCACAGCCCTCAGTAACACCTCGGTGTTTACCAGCGAATACAAGACCATTTGGACAGTCATATAGCTCAGCTTGTCCATTTCTACACTCCCAGTAACGATCACAGTACTGTATATCGGCCACCACACGAGCCTTAGTCTGACATGGGTCCTCCTGCTGCTGTTTTTGTGCTAAACCTGGGGATTGATTGATTGATTGATTGATTAAGCAGTTTATTGATATCCTGGGCTTGAATACGCCCTCAAGGGCAATATACACATATAGAATTATAACACAATTTTTTTCAGGCATTGGTTACATAAATATATACATAATAAGATGATCAGATAATTCTTTGTGTATCTCAGTAATGATCGATTCAAAAGAAAAATGACAGAAGATATTTTTTGTAAGAAATTAAATTATCTGCAAAAAAGCTCTTCTGCCATTTTTTGATTAAATCGATAGTTCTCGGGATAAATGTGTGTTTCACTTTTTCGTTACGGATCACGTTAATTGACTCCAGAATCGCTTGTTTCAATTGAAATTTGTATTTTTATTTCTAAAATACGTCATCCCACGATTCATAATATCATCTTATCCAACATTCCTTCATAATCTAAATAAATAATTCTCAACTCAAATCACAATGGTAAACAGTGGAATTATATGGGTGGGAAGCTGGGCGGAACAACACTCTCAAGAGATCGAGTGAAAGTGCTTTCAGCCTTGACTTTAGCGACCTTCGTCCATCCTCATAACAACTAGAATAATTTCATAATTTCTAATCCATCGTTTATAAATAAATTGCCAAAAAAATATAGTAAAATCGGAATTTTTGATATAAAAAAGAAAAATTGTTTTGATTCAATTTTTCAAAATGATTTTTTTTACCCAGGTGAATTAAATCGTAGCCCCGGGCAATTCTCCCAGACACATCTTTCTAACATCAACACCGGTCGAGTTACATAAGAATGCTCATTGGTTCTCTCTCGGCGTTGGCTTACTTTCCCTTCCTTTACGACTCCAAGCTTCGCCCCATGTATACTCGTGTTATTTACCTTCCAAACTAATGTGCATACACGCTCTAACGAATATTGTGTTTGTAGACACTTGAAAAAAAAAAATGGATAAATACGGCGGGCGCGCCTCAAGGAGCACTCTGACCCCAATTGATGATAAACAATGTGGAAAATCAGAATGGAAGGACTTTTACTTCTTTACAAATAGTTTAAGAGTCGAGAGTCGTTAAATCAATCCATTGACGCGACTTCAAGGTGAGATTTTTAAGAATTGGAGTTATTATTTTTTAAATTGGAGAAAATAGAGAAATTTTTTTCTGAGAATTTGATATTAGAAAATTTTTAGATTAAATTTTTTTTTTTTTTAAGATTTTGAATTTTCATATTTTCAAGTTCAACATAAAAATGTTTAATTTTGTGATTTTTAAGGTTTAAAATTGAAAATAATTAAAAATTTTGAAATTCAAAATTTTCAATTTTCAAATTGCCAAATTTTCGAATTTGAAGGTTAAAAATTTTCTTAAAGAAAAAAAAAAATCTTAAATTTTTCACTTTTTGTAAAAAAACAAAAATTGAAAAAAAAAAAGTTAAAATCAAAAGTGAGAGTGAGAGTTTTACCACGGCCGATTGATTCTCCCATTGAATTCATCATTCAAATTTATTTTTTCCCGCCAACACCTTTCCAACCGGAAGTTGAAAAAAGCCTAAAAACACGTTTTAATGCGATACTTTAACAGGAAAATTGAATTTAATAAAAAAACCTAACGGGAAATTATTTAATTGAGATTAACGAGATATGATTAACAACCGGCTTTATTCAGATCCATTTCAGCACGATTTTTACCAACTACAGATTATAATTAACGCTTAATTACATCGATACGGGAAATTGAAAGGACCTCAGGACATTGAGACTGTCAGTGGCTGTGACTCGAGGGCACATACGAATTAATTTTTCATAAAGATCGAGAGAGAGAGAGAGAGAGAAATGGCAGGAGAGTGTAAAGATACTGTTTGAACTGAGCTACTTTCATATTTTCACTCGTGAGGCATATCAGGTGAAAGTTCTTTCTCTCGAGATGTATATGGAAAATTTGAAATACACGAGTGATTCCCATTGTTTACCACTGTGACTCAATGTTAATTAACATTTTCATAACAAAAAAATAATAATGATTTTACAATTATTTTAATAAAAATTTTCATTCTTAAATTTTTTCTAAATCATCATTAAAATTTCTTTATCAATTTTTTAATCTAATTTTAATGAAATAAAAAATTACTTTCCATTGAAATTTCACTCTCTTCATGAAATGTATGTAATTAACAAAATGACTTGTTTTCAATTTTTTCATTAAATAATAACCTCAATGTAAAATAACAACTGTTATATACAATTGCAGGATTTAATCTCACAACAGTGATTAGTAATTCATAAGTAGTTAAATTATTCAATAATATTGCGATAAATTTACAATTGATACTGTGGTACGGAGAGTAAAAGTGAAAGGTGAATTATTATTTGTAATCTGTGTATAAGAAATACATTGGGAAATGAATCTAATGATAATCAGGTCTTGTTAATCATCTCTGATGATTACGGAAATGAATATTAATAAACTAAAGAAAAAAAGAGAAACGATTTTTTATTTAAATTTGAATGAATAAATGAAAAATTGATTAAATAATTGATTTTAATGATTCTTAATTTTTTAGATTAATTGAGTTATTAATTAATTAATTGATTATCTTACCTTTAGCAGCAACAAAGACCAGCATGAATGCAACGACATGAATCGCTCCCATTCTGAAGGTCAATTATTCAAAATGAACTCAACTATCTGATGAATTTAAGCTCCAATACAAGGAGCATTAATTTATTGAAGAAACAAAATAAAATAAAATGTTTAGATTGACAGTTTATTAACTCTGATATTGTGGATTTCAATGTAAGGCCCCCGAAGAAGCTTTGCTGATGGGTTTTCGTGTCGGTACTGGTCACTGGGAGAGGCGTTTGGCTACAGGTCTTATATGAGCTCCCCACTCTAAATCTCCCGCGTCTCCTTTTGCCACTAGGAAGGCATCATGCTTACCACTGGGTTCTTCATCGTTAAATTAGTGTATCTGTTGAATTGGAGGGTTTTGGAGGCACCCCCTCTCCTCGAGAAATTTTATTTTAGGGAGAATATTTCAGTCTTGAATTGAGAATATTTCATCTCCAATTGAGAACATCTCATTTCTCTTGAATTAGAAATATTCATTATTGATTCAAGAGAATTTTATTCTTGGATCAAGAAGTTGCAGTCTCAGTTGATTTATTGCTAAATCAAAAATATATACTCTTGGATCGAGAATTTTCATTCTTAAATAAAGGATATTCTATCCTTTAATCCAGACAATTTCATTCTTAGACTGAGAGAATTTCATACTTTGACCTAGAATTTTCATTCTTGAATCAAGAATATTCTATTCTTGGCTCAAGAATTTTCCTTCTCGGATCAAAAATATTCTATTCTTGGAGCAAGAATTCCCACTCTTGAATCAAGAATATTTCATTTTTGGATGAAGAATTTCCACTTTTGAATCAAGAATATTATATTTTTGGATCAAGAAGTTTCAATCTTGCATCAAGAATATTTTATTCTTGGAGCAACAAGTTTCATTCTCAGATCAAGAATTTTCATTTTTGAATCAAGAATATTCTATTTTTAGATCGAGAATTTCTATGATTGAGTCAAGAATATTCCTATTCTTCGATCAAGAATTTTAATTTTTGGAACAGGAATATTCTAACCTTGAATCAAGAAAATTTTTATACTTGGATCCAGAGAATTTAATATTTGGATCAAGAATTTCCATTGTTGAGTCAAGAATGTTTCATTCTTGGAGCAGGAAGTTTCATTCTCAGATCAAGAATTGTCATTCTTGAATCTAGAGAATTTCATACTTGAATGAAGAAATTGCATTCTTGGCTCAAGAATTTTCATTTCAGCATCGAAAATATTCATTCTAGCATCAAGAATATCTTTATCATCAAATCAAGGATATCCACATTTCTCCCTTTCGAAAATGAGGATTCATCATTTAACCAATTTATATTCTCTCCACGACTATTTTTTCCCCCTTCACTCATTAAAATTACCTATTCCAGGATGTATTCAAGAATTCCCTCATTTTCTAATATAAAAAATCCAATAACCTCGCTCATTCGTACATATCTCATTCCCCTAGAAGAACAAGAAATCCAAACTATTTCAGAAAATTACAAAAAAATATTGTAACCAACAAACATCGCCCAGCATGACGCTATAAATCCCACCAATACTTTTATTTCAACTCCCCGCATATTTTTTATTTGTCTCACCATTTCTCCATGGACTTCCATCAGAATGATACAACCGTGCATAAATCCTGATAGATGGAGAACAAATTAATCTTCACGGTTTCTTGCTACTCTTCAAGCGAAATATCTCGATCTTCTTCACGCGATCGAGAGAAAATAATGAGTTTAATACACCATGACAATTGATGATGGAACTCTACCACAAATAGATCAAGGTAAGGTAAACAATTTTTTAAACAATTAACAAATAAAAATTTTCGAGTAATTGAATCGTTCCTGAAATCCAAATATCTTTTTCCTCAATAATAATTCTCTCCTTCTGTGAATGATATACTTGTCCTTCTTCTCCGGTTAATTGAACCCAATCACGGAATCTGTGTCGAGTCTGAAGTAGAAAATAACGATGACTGGAGAATTTGCTGTTGAGATCGTCATAAATCATAAATAATTTTGAAATTTTGAAAGTTTTATTTACCATAAAAACGAAGAGAAATTATGTTTTTAGAGCAAGTGATGTCTCTCTAGATGACCGGAAATTTCAGAAAAAAAATTTACGAATAAAAAAATAATAGTACCATTTATTTTTTAAAAACTCACATATGAACAGGATGTGGTGATAATTTCCTCTTAAAAACGCCTTCCATGAATTTCCCAAGCTACCGTCTATCAAAAGAAACTCAGCTTTAGTTAATCCCCGAATAGATTATCTCGTAGACTTGTGAGAATGGTCACAGTTGTCTCAGGAACATTCAAAAACAATGGCATAATATTTCGAAATTCCATGTATGTTCATTTCACTTGTCCTCACCCTCATTTTATGGTTTCATTTTTATAATGTGTTATGACCCTCGGGCGACATGAATTCTGATGTTTCATCGGTGGTGATGTTGATGAATATTCAAATTAAAGTGATAATAATACGTGCTGTCAATATTTATCAAGTTGACGAAATTTTTTTTAGTCAAAATTAAAATTGCAGAATTTTTTGTGAGCCTTCTTTTAGGAAACAGATATGATAACAAAAATAGCAAATTGATAATTAAAGAGATTCTTTCAGTGAAGAAATGTCTGATTCAGAATAGCGTCAACATCCTGAAAATTACAGTCAATATAATTATATAATCATCAGTAACTGAATTCTCAGATGATCAAACATTTGAAATCGATAGTAATTCTGTAACGTCTTCGATAGTACAGAAGTAGAAAAGCCGGTTTTATTAGATCGAAAGTAAAAGTTGTCTTCTGATACTTCTTCTCACCATCAAAAACATCACTCTCTTTATCACTCTCTCTATTATCCACCGATACAAAGCGCCATCTGTGTTCATTATCCTCAAATACTTAATGAAAGTCCTCCTCATGTCGGTAAGTAAGAGCCCTTCTCTTCATTCGATAAAACAGGTATCTTTACTCTCTCAACAACTCGAGGATCATCGTCCTTGCGCATATTCACCCTTCAATATTACAGCACGTCGAGTCAAGGTCGTTCCAAAAATATCGAACCCAAGTTTTATATTTTTTATTTAATTTATCACTGTCTGATCTTCACAAGCATTAATCAAATTTTACAGACCCAAAATCATAAATGTTATCCTCAAAATATATATTTAATTTATTTTTTTGTAGATTGGGGGGGAAGTACGTTTTTAATGGAAAAAGATATTACCGTGACCCGAGAGCAAAGACCCCGAGGCCTTGACGCGTCCCTCTGGCCCTTCTCCACTTTCACGCTGGCATCTCAGCCCTCTTTTTTTTAAACATCTTTTACCTTTGCAATTTTTTTTAATACCACCGCCCCCCCCCCCCCTCTCTTCGCCACTGGCCTTTTGTATCCTCTTTCTTGTCCATTCTGATGCACTTTGATTTCGCCGAAAATTCATCCCACCCTTCATTAGCGCCATTTTAGACCCTTGAGGGGGGACCCGAAGAGTTGGGTTAAATTATCATCGGACAACGAGAGTTACGTGACACGAAGAGTCATATGTAAGGAGTGCGCTTACACTTGGTGAGATAATTCTGCCGGTGGTTACACAAGTCCGGTAACGAACGATTTTTCCATTTTTTTTTTACTTACACTCAAGATCATATTTCAGGTAGGGCGAAGAGGGGGGGGGGGGGAGGAAAGGTAGCATTGCAGGGAGTTGTTTTTCTTTGTTGGAGTAACATGTTTTGAATGTTTTTGTATGCATTTTTCGTGTTTACTCTTGGGTTTGTGAGATAATTATAGGTGGGGGGACAACGTGATGAGATGTTTTATACTTAAATTTTGGGGTTCTTGCACGGTGATAAAATGTAATATGGATTGGGTTGAGAAGATTCTACTGAAAGTTCATTGAATCGAGAATTTTGAGTCTTCTGAATTCTTATTAATTTTTTTATTTCAACATCACGACTCCAATTAACCATTTTTCATTCGAAAACGTTCAAAAAATTGTTCAATAATTAGTAATTAATTTTTTAAATTTCCATATTTCAAATGCTCTGAAATCGCTCGTGACGTCACAAGGTCTCTTGGACGCTAAATCAATCACAGGACGTATCCAAGTCAACCTAATTTAATCTGTGCCAATGAAGGACTACGACTCCCCACCCTCGAACACTTGGCCAATGGGAAGGGACCTTGTGACGTCATAACCTAAAAATTGGTCTCAGAAACGACTAATTTCTAATTAATTATCATAAATTATCTAGGACATATTTGACGTTGTAATTGGCTTCGGCTGTTAAATCTGAATAAGAAAGTCTAAGGAGCCTATTCTCAAATCGGTGAGGGTGATGCGCACAGAACTCTGAGTGGTTGACACTCGTTCCAAAAACGACTGTGCTTCGTATACGATGTATTCAAATGTGCGGCAAAGTTGCATACGCTTCAAATGTCTATCTTTGAATCGATTATCAGTGGTCAATAATAAACTTATTATTACTCAAAAGTGATCATTGGTCAATCGGCTGGACAATAATTATCGCAAACATTCCACAATCGTGTGAGACGCGGTGTTGTCGGCTCACAATCGTGTGCTACGCTGTTGTTGTTGAGAATATTTCAGTATAAATTTTCAAACGCTATGAATTTGAATTAAAAATAGAATTTTCTCCTCTCATAAAATAATTAAAATTCCTCAATCGCATACAAGCCAGTGGAAATCTTCTCCACTCCTTCATTTCTTCACGATCAACTTAGCAGCAATTTCTGCATGTGTAATTAACTTGAAATGTAATTATGGTGATTGCGATGATCTGTAATTTTTTTTTTCACTGCTAATGCTTCGTGATAAATTTTTAACTTTATTTTTCATTTTTTTTTCTTTTTTTTCCTGGCGCCAGAGATGATCAGATTACACTTGCTGTCCGATGAGTGTCTCCAATTCGATATTTCATTAACTCGAATCTTTCACGAGACATTCATTAAGGGTCTCCATGTTAGGGTCGTGATGTTTCGCGTGTTCTCCCCCCTCCCCTCCCACTCTATCTTATCCGAGAGGTTAACCGCATGAGGCGCATTTGAATAGGTATTACGGTATTTCTCCTTCTCTTACCGATTCGTAATGTACCGTTCCAATCACGAGGTTTTGTTGATTCAAATTTTATTGATTAGTCATTTATTATTCGTAAAAATAGCCATTTATATTTCTATACATGTTTATACTCTTAATCGTATGTATAAAATCAGCACCATAAATCTTATCGTACAAGGTCATTAATTATGACGCCATGAGTTGCACGAATGGCTTAATGAAGATATATTAATTAAGGGCGGTGAGAAAAATTATGGGTGAATATGCTACCGAATGAAAGGGAAATTCACGTAGGTAATACGGAAAAATGTATTCTTGAAATACCCAGAAAAATGGTTTATTTAAATCAAATAAAATGTATTCGAATCATATGAACACTTTTATTTGAATAGCACCTGATAGAGCCCTTATTACAAATGAGAATTTTCTTTATTTAAGTGTTTATAAGATTCTAATAAATCATATACTTGGATTTAACAGGTCGTTTATTTCGATCTAACGAATCGTTCATTCAATTCAAACAAACAATTTATTCTAAATGAATAAATGTCTTCATTTAAATTCAATAAATCCATTTATTAAGAATAAGGAAATGATTTCATTTGATTTAAAGAAATCATTTTTCTGGGTGATCTATTTTTAAATGAATACATTTTTTTTTGAAATTAAAAATTTTAAGAACTTAGTATTTTTTTAAAATTCGGCTTCTGCGTTAAAACTGCTCAAGACTTTGACTGATTAAAACATCGATCGAGCTTCATCGGAGAACATTTTCCAATCCAATTCTTGATGTCTAGACTCCCATTCATCGGTTTCCGAGTGAGTTAAAAATTAAACTTGCATGGAGCTCATTTTCTCTTAAACTTTTCATCTACGCATTAATCATAACAAATGAATAGCCAAACAGCGAAAAATGTTCTAGATAATTTATAATAATTAATTCAAAATATGACGGATGTCCTCATTTGTATTGATATGCATTTGATATCTACTTTTTTTCGGAAAATATCTCGATAGCCTTTTCGAAATATCTTTGATGAAGATGTCCATAAACACTGGAAGAAGCGGTTCAAGATGAAAAATGTTGTTCATTGATTGTAAGCCATGAATTAAAATGTCTGATAACTTGGTAAGTGTTGCACCAACAACATGGTTGTTCCTGCAGTATCCTGCACCCTTATTCCCATTTGAGAATCTTAGGATTCTCAATTGGAAATAAGGTTGAGCGGCACTAACACACCCAATAATTTACAATAATTTTCTTGGTTTCCAAAAGGATTCAAGGAGGAATTTTCCTGCGGGTCGGGAAGTTTACTGTCAATAGAATTGGTAGAAAAAAAAGAAACATAATATGATATTCATGATAATATAAATATATTATTATATATTATTTATTACAATATTCATGATGATAAAATAATAATAGCAATATAATATAGCTAATATAATATTAACTAGAGCATCATGGACGCTAACGACGACCTTCCAGTATAAGCGCTGTAACGCACAATTATACATTTTCTGCACAATCATACACTTTCTATCATTTCTTAACATTTCGAATATGAAAGCTTATTTTTGTACTTGCTGCCCGGTTACTCAAAACTTACAAGGAACTCTATAAAATAGTTAAAATACATAATTTATTAAGATTTTTAAGTTTCCCGGTGCCATTCAAAAAAAAAAAAAACGATTTTTTTGCTCTATAGAGCCACCATATTCTTTCTAGTTCAAAACATATATGACATATTTTGAAGTAGAAAGGACCAGAAATTGGCCAGGCGCTTTCAACTACTCGGTTACTCTTGTCGATTTGGAAGAAATGATCATACATTACTATTTTATTGTCAATTTGCAACGTTTCGATTAATATTTCATGCTCCTCAAGCTTTGGAGAATTAATAAATAGATACAAAGCAGGCATGACTTCACCTGCAAACATGATACGTCGCTGTCACATAGGAGATTGTAGAATGATATCGATGCCGAAAGGGCGTAATGGCTATTTTTTTTGGCTTTATTATTTCAATACCAAAAGAGAATGAGTGTGGAGATACCCATCTTTTCTCTTACATGCTGGTCATTACGCTCTTCTGATAATAAAAATCTTCATGATACAATTTACCTTGAGATAAGTGGAAACACGAGTGGAAAATATCGTTCTGCACCCATTTCGAAGCTAGCAGGGCATTTTCATATTGAAAAACAGGTTTCTTGTTAGTTACCCCCCTTTTTTTTTACCTATAGCAATGATACGAACTTGAATCGGAAATGAGATCATTCTTGATTGAAAATATCTTGGTTCTCGAGTCTCATCTTGAATTTTTTTTTAAGTTCTCAATTCGAAGATAAAAATCTGCTCAAATCGATAATCATGATTTATTGGTCAAACCGCAAATGGCCGTATATTAGAATCAAGAATATTCCCATTTGACCCCAAAATTATAACCTCAAAATGTAAAAATTCTTGATCCAAGAAGTTATTTAATCAAAAATATCGATGCAATACATTGATAAGAGATATTTTCATTTGAAAACGTTTAATCAGAATTAGTTAAATTCATTAAATGAATCCCTCTGATCCCCACTTTATATATAAACCCCTTACCATACCAATTGAAACGTCCCTGCTCTCTTCGAAATGATGAAAGATGACAGGCGGTAGATGCCGCAGTTATTTATAAGCTCACATGAGAAGTCAACCGAAGTTACGAACACGCGTCCTATCATGTCCACCAGTTATTCCCCCCCTTCCCTTAAGTGCCCAGTCGTGTATATAAACCCATCGAATTTATTGGATGATAAGCAAAAGGTGATATTTTTCTTTCTCTTACTCATCGTTTCATTGGCTTATCCGTAATCCACGTGGACGTGCTGTGCATAACGCCGTAAATTAATTGTTACCGACGCTCGATATAAATCCCTTTTTCGCATTCTCTTTCAAATTTTATTCCCACTGATTCTCTTTTTCTTTAGATTTGTTTTGGGATCTTGAGCCCTTGCATTCCTCTACCTCTCCTTCGGCCTTCTCCTAGACGCCAAATCGACCATTCACACGTGTCGTAAACAAATGAGGATAAAAAAGGGTAAAGGGAGAAAAAGGTTGAATTCGGGGAGAGGGGGGGGGGGGAGGATTGGTTCGAAGAAAGGGTAAGAATAAATATTAAGATCCCCTGGCGTTTAAACATGGATATAACCGGTGGATATTACGGCATTACACGCACGCTCTTGAGGTTTATCTAGACAAAACCCTAATGACCAGCTGACAATGTAACCCATTACTCAGGACATTCTTGGTATTTTTTGTGGTCGAAATGAAAGCATTGTGTTGGGATTTGTGGGGGAAGATTTCGGAATTATGGTAAAAGTTGGAATAAATTATGGTTTTTTTAGCGAGTCTGGGCGAAATCCATTTTTTATGACAATTATAAATACCGCAGGGTCTCTCTTATTCTACGTGTTCTGCTTAAGCGATTTTCTCTGAATATCGGATAAGAGAGTCCTCTCCCCTCTCCAACGCTGTTCTATCCTTGAACGGTAGAGTTGGAGTTTCTATCCTGGAACGGTGTTGGAGTTTGGAAGGGGTTCACTTTGACAAAACGTTGACAAGCTATTTGTCTCGTTTTTTATACAAGCGCTATTCTACACGCATGACGTCATGAACAAGGATAAACGAATTGTCACGAGTGGGGGAAGTTTCCTGGAGGGAGAGCAGCCTCGGAGGGGAAATTTTTCGGATTAGAGAGCTCTCAAATAATAAAGACCCTATTGTACATTCGAAATGTACTTCATCACTTGAATCATAAGAAAAATATTAAGAGCAAAAGAAATATTCATTTAGGAACAAATTACTAATTTTATCATTCGACGATCAAAAAATAGCAACTCATTTTATTCTCGATAGAATGATTTCTCAATCGATTTACGATTGAATATTTGAAAATAGTGAAAAAAATTTAACAACCATGTTCCTCTGTCAAGTAAATGGTTGAATGCTAATTAGAAATAATTATTCAGGGTGTATACAACATCATGGTGATTATTATTTATTTTGATAACCTTGAGTAGACACCACGCTGTGAATTCGAGTCACGATCACGTTCACTAGCCTGCACAACTGCTCTTCATCTCTATGACGATGTCGGCATTCTTCTATGTCCCGTGTTTCATTACATTCTACGTCCTTCGGGTTGGCGTGAGGACCCGTTCATCTTCATTCCTCATCATTCTTCATATTTTTGTGGTATCAATCTACGGAAGCATTTTATCAAGACATTTGTTTGTTACAATTCATTTGAAAAATTTGAATAAATGGTAAATAAATAAATTAAATAAACCGGGAATTTCCCGCTATTTGGAATCAAATTATAACGGTATGAAAAATAATTCCAGATACCTTTTTTTTTTATATTTATTTAGCGAAGTTTGTTGCTTCCTCATTGCCGAAATTGAGGATCTGGATAATAAAATTCCGAGGGAAGATGACTGGAGAACCGGCACCACTTCGGGGCAACTCAAATAATCGACTTATGCATGTATTTGTATTTTTATCCACGCCTACATACATTGAATGAACTGAATAAGTGTGGGGGAATTCGTTAGTGGAACTGGTCATCCTCTTATCTTCTCACAAAAACTGGTGAATACAGCCCCAATGTATACGTATTCTTCCGCGTTCTTTTCCCATTTTTCGTGTATTACGACGTCTCGACACTGGGCTCCGAGTGTCAAGGACGTGAGAACAGTTTATTTTTTTTTAATTGAGGAAATGTTTAAATGAAGAAAAAAGAAAAAAAAATTGTTTGGAATTTGGAAAAATTTCGACCCCAGTAATTTCTAAGCAAAAGAATTTATTCTTGTCATAAATTACCGAGGCAAAACGGGTTGTTATTTTCCAAATGAAGCATAAAATTCCCCTATCTCTTCAATGACAACCTTCAATCTACTCAGCCAAGAAGAATTACGAGCAATTGTAAACGATCTCCTTAATATGAGAAAATTTTTCTTTATTACGGTGTACTTAGGACTTCAGCAATTGAAAATTTATGGCAATGGGGTAATTTAAATTTTTTTAATTCACCACCCAAAGAAAAGACGATGAGTTGGTAAAGTATTTTCATCCATCAATATATCGCTCTTACCAATTTTCTTCAAAGGTGTGAAATTTCCAAAACAGGTTTCCGAGACTTCAAGGTCACCAGACGATGATACAGGGTAGAGCAGAGTGCCCCCATGGTGATATGATTTATCGTAATTCACTCATCTGCAATTTTCTTGCTCAGTGGGATAAATAGTTAATCGATAATATTCAATAAAAATATTATTTGTTTTGACACTTTATGGAAAATTATATATCACTAAATAACTACCTGTCCAAGATCAATTTACCAGCTAGCGGCAAAAAAATTTAAAATTCTTTTCCCATCCGATTGGATCGCAATCAAAACTGTGGGATACTTGAGATTTTTTTTTTGCATCAGTATTCAAACCTCAGTACATACATTTTGTCTTACCGACAAAATGACTCATGTTACCACATCCAAACGACGACTGCAACAGGTTTTGTGGTACACCAATTGAGAAGCTAAATAAAAAAAGAGTAGCTCTCTTGAGTTTTATGCAGGATGAACAAACGAACTGCATTTACTTTGGTCAATCCATAACGAAAGGTTTTTAACCCCTCTTTTTTTTATTGTGTATTCACGCCTACTGAGGAGTTGTTCAGCCCCCTCAAGACTCCCGGTATTACAATAATATTTAGCTTAAGCCTATCGATAATATTACACAAAATGAATCGTTAGAAATTATATGAGTAAAGTCTTCAGAAGCAAAACGATGAAAAAAGCTAATTTCTCAAGAATGTGCCATCAAAAATTTATTGAACCTTTTCGCCGACACTAAGTACCCAATAATCCAATGACAATAAATTTTTGGGGTTTATTAGCGCTGATTCACTTTTATCAATGTACAGTTGCTTTCGAGGTACCAGCAACCCAGGGTCAAGAGTATTTCAAAGTTGGCTGTTGGATGCGCTTAGTAAAATTTTTCTGTCCACGTGTTATTTTCATTCGTTCATTCTCGGGTGGGGGAATACTTTATTTTTTTGCGAATGGTGGGACGATAGAGTGCATTTCCTGCGCAAGCCAGGATGAGCAAAGTTTCAGAGTGTCGTGTAATTGGGGTCCTGCGGATTCTCCTGCATGTCAAAGTGGTGGGGGTTGCCCTATGTAAGCCCTCGGACGATCGGGGTCCAGCCCATCCAGCATCAAGAGACGAGCCAAGGTCGAGCGTGGTTCTTCGCCAATTTTGCTAATAGAATAGTAGACAGTTGGATTAACGTGAATTTTTATTTCAACGAGTTTATTCATATTTTTGATTTAGTTATATATTCACAATGAAGATTTCGATATTATTGTTGGTACTAGTGGTGGGTTTAGAAGCTGCTAGAACAGGCAGGGGGAGAGGACGAGGTAGAGTGAGATATGGAGGGCGGCAGCTACCCTTTGTAAACCAACCTGAGAGTGAGTCTAAATTTAGTTTATTCAATGAACAAGTTATAACATTTTTAGTATATTTTTTATTGATTTTATGAATTTTGGAAATTACACTAAAAGCGTCAGTAACTGAAAATACGTGGGATCGTGCGGAGGTTCAAAAATTGGACCCACGTACTGAGTCATGGGAGACTGATTTGGAGACAGATAGTGTCGCATTAACAAATCCACTGGAGTCAGTTTCACCGACAGAAGCGTTCATTCAAAACGCAGCGCGACAGTATCCTGGCTTACCAGGTGGTGATGGTGAATTTCCGCAGCCCATTCCACCGCAATTTCCATCGAATCCTAATCAGCCAGGACAGCCGGGGCAACCTGGACAAGGTGGGCAACAACCAGGAATTCCAGGGCAGCCAGGGCAACCCGGACAGCCAGGACAGGGATGGCAACAACCGGGACAGCCAAGTCAGCCGGGACAACCTGGACAGGGTGGGCAACAACCAGGTATTCCCGGGCAGCCGGGCCAGGGATGGCAACAACCCGGACAGCCAGGTCAACCGGGGCAACCTGGACAGGGTGGACAACAACCAGGAATTCCGGGGCAGCCAGGGCAACCTGGACAGCCGGGACAGGGATGGCAACAACCGGGACAGCCAGGTCAGCCGGGACAACCTGGACAGGGTGGGCAACAACCAGGAATTCCCGGACAGCCAGGTCAACCTGGACAGCCAGGACAGGAATGGCAACAACCAGGACAGCCAGCTCAGCCAGGTCAACCTGGACAGGGCGGACAACAACCAGGAATTCCGGGGCAGCCAGGGCAACCCGGACAGCCAGGACAGGGATGGCAACAACCGGGACAGCCAGGACAACCTGGTCAGCCTGGACAGGGCGGACAACAACCAGGCATTCCGGGGCAGCCAGGGCAACCCGGACAGCCGGGACAGGGATGGCAACAACCGGGACAGCCAGGACAACCTGGTCAGCCTGGACAGGGCGGACAACAACCAGGAATTCCGGGACAACCAGGGCAACCCGGACAGCCAGGACAGGGATGGCAACAACCGGGACAGCCAGGACAACCTGGTCAGCCTGGACAGGGCGGACAACAACCAGGCATTCCGGGACAACCAGGGCAACCCGGACAGCCAGGACAGGGATGGCAACAACCGGGACAGCCAGGACAACCTGGTCAGCCTGGACAGGGCGGACAACAACCAGGCATTCCGGGACAACCAGGCCAACCTGGACAGCCAGGACAGGGATGGCAACAACCGGGACAGCCAGGACAACCTGGTCAGCCTGGACAGGGCGGACAACAACCAGGCATTCCGGGGCAGCCAGGGCAACTTGGACAGCCGGGACAGGGATGGCAACAACCGGGACAGCCAGGACAACCCGGCAGACCCGGCAGACCAGGAAAACCCTCATCCACTATTCCAGCTCCAGGATGCCCAGCAGCTCGCGGACAATTTCCAAGTCCCAAAAGTTGCGCAAATTATTTAAACTGCTGGGACGAAACTGTCATCGAACAACAGTGTCCGAATAATCTTCTGTTCAACGAGAAGTTGGGATACTGTGACTTTGAACAAAACGTCAATTGTGGAAGTAGACCTGGACCTACACCAAGTAAGTGTAATCTTACTCCCCTCTTCAAAGGCTATTTACCGCCCACATGAAATGTTCCGCGTCAGACCTATCGTCTCAGTATTACACTATGATGTATTACTAGTTTGCAGAAACAAAAATTGATGATGGAGTATCTTGTATTGCCATCAATACGTCTGTATCTCTTATTCAGTTCTCAACATGTTGTATTTTCTTCAAACATCTATGTACCTATAACTCAGACACTGAAATAGTACTTCCGAATCGGAATGTAGAAGAAAATTGCGTGAAACATTCACTCAGAATTATTCAAATATTTTAATGAGATTAATTGATACAGGTGAGGCTAAAAATCATAATTGATTTATTGAATGAATCATCCGGATGATCTCATATTAACTAATCTTTTTATTAAGCTTCACATTTGCAACATGTTAGACAGCCTATTAAAAAGAACCGAGACAAGATGGATCTTCGCGATTAGCCACTGATTCATTATGCATGCAGGTTTGAGCGAGCTGTAGAATCAAATAAGTAAAAAACAAGAATAAAATACATTTGAAGAAGAAAGAAAGGGATGCTCGACAAATGAAAAAAAAATTAGATATGATACCTTTTATATATTGCCGGTAAAAAATTATTCCACAAAATTTATGTGTCTACTGTAGCTTAAACTGATTGTACTTACAATTAATCACAAGAACGATATAACATATGCGACGTTTTCTCAGAACCACCACTACCACCGGGTTCCCGGAGATGTCCAGATCCAAACGGTCGTTACAGAAGCCCAACAAACTGTTCAGAATTCTACGTGTGCCTTGCTGGCAGTCCAATCAAGTTCAACTGTCCTCAAGGACTGGTCTACAATGACGTGAGTTCCCAAAAATTCTCTTGTTTCAAAATATATACGACTCAACTTTGACGAATCATTGAAATTCTGCTGCGTTGCTGTTGACATCTTTTCATTTTAACATGTTTCGAATACCACATTTATCGAAGTTGATCCGAACCCCGTTGACTCAGCAGTGGGATGAATAAATAAAAATAAATGAGAGGAATGTGTGTGGGATAGAGAATGTAAATCAAAATTTTAATTTTTTCAGGCCTTCGGAGTTTGTGATTATGCTTACAACGTAGATTGTCAGGGTGCAGCTACGCCTAGGCCACTTCCAATGCCATCTCCACAGCCCGAGGGTCCCACTGGAGGGTCTTCAAGCACTAGTCCAGGTGGATCTTCACCAGGTGGATCATCTCCAGGAGGATCTCCGTCACCAGGTGGAACATCTCCAGGAGGCTCTCCATCACCAGGTGGAACATCTCCAGGAGGATCTCCATCACCAGGATCTCCACCTCAAAAACCAGAACAACCACGTCCACAGCCACCCCCAGTCACATTCCCACCAGGTGCATATCCACAACCGCAGTGGGGTTTTAGAACCCACACTGATCCCTGGCATCAACGTCCAACTGCCACTCAGCTAGAATTAGAAAACCAACAGAGTCTCTACAATGACCCCAGTGCCCTCGAAGGTTCTACTGAGGCACCCACATTGGTCAATCCATGGGGTACCATGCACACAATCCCTGCAGAGTTAATGAAACTTCCTTGCAAACAGGGAGATATACATCGGCTTGATGATGCTTGTACCAGTGTTGTTGTTTGTAAGAGCAACCGACCGCAGTTGATTCAGTGTGATGAGGGACTGAGTTATGACGTACCATCTGACTCATGCAGACATTTCACCGTAGCTAAATGGTACGATGATTTTTCTAGCTTACGTAATAGATTTTAAAATTATGCCCAGTCTGAAATTTTTGATACTCTTCTTTCATTTCCGTCACTTGTTAAACTTTTCTAATTGGGCAATTAATCACAACAGATTTTGAACAATATCTTTTTTTCATTTTTCAGCTAAGTTTCATCTAGAATCGGCCATCATCCACTTGCCATTATCATACAATATCTTAGACATGTAGCATAGTGAATCTACCATTAAGTCTATCATTAATAACTTAAACTTCATACCAACACATCAGAAAATCTCGTGGGATCAATCTTCTACAGTTGGTAAACGAGAGATCTCTTCAGCATCCCAATGTTTTCATACAGTTCCGCAAGGGAACAGCACTGCACTGCGTTGCCATTTTGATATTCAAGTGGTAAAAGGTATATTGCTCTTCAGCATCATAAGTGGAGCAAGACAATAGGGCCACGTGGCTGGCAAAAAAAGAAGTTTCAATTTTTTTAGAAAATAGTAAGATTGCCTTGTACTACTACATGATTTGTCTTCTAATTACCAACTAAAAAGTCACATTCTCTATTTTCTTCATGATTTTGACTTCATTTCTCTCATACTTTCCCTTTCATGATGATTGTAACTCAGACTGACTCTGATTTATTATTAAATTAAGTCAATGAGGATTCTGATTTTTGAATAAACAATATTAAAAATTCAATTGATTCCTTTCATTAAATTGAATTAAATTAAATTAACTTAAACTATTAAATTTCATTTCATATCCATTTAACCCATCAGTAGGTGCACTAATCTTCCCAGTATTCTTGACGCGCATCATAAGAGAAATCCTTACACGTAACGGATGTACAGGTGAGACAAAGACCCTAAATAGTCTGTCTTTTGTCGCACTAGTTTCAAAGCGCCCGAATTACTCGAGCGCCTTCAGGCGCACAAATCTCTCACATTTCTTGGCTGCTTCTGATAAAATATTTTTTATTTAATTATTGATAAGTGCTAGAGGATTGTAACCAATCTCGAAAGAGAGGGAGATTGTTAATTGAGGCATAAAAAAAGTTTCATTTGAATATTTTTATTTTTAGGGCATGTTTCCTATAGCGTGAAAATTATTGTGAGAAAAACTCTCACAGAATGGAATATTCATTCAATTTTACTCTATAATTTTCACACATTGCTAATTGATGATTTCAGATGCAACGGTTGAGAAAGCTATGACGAAGAATTGTTGTGGATAATTTATTCATTCCAAATGATTGGGGAAATAATTTAAACAACAATGTTTTCAACAAGATGATAAAATAGCTTATAACGATAGCATTATGGTTTCTACGGGCATAAAAATAAATACGCCTATCGACAAAGTTCCGGCTTCCGTAATTCAATTTCTAATATTTTCAAAAATGCATAATTAAATATTCGGCTGTGCCTACTTTCCATTGATAAAAAATAAGTATATAAAAAATGTTGATTAAAATATTTAAATTTTGAAAAATATTGCGTAGGTTTAAAACCAATATCATAATGTGTCTTTTCCCCCCTTGATCAAGCAAGGGAAAGAGTGAAATGCCCATGCGTTCGTGTATTACGAGTCTCGAGCTCGGTTTCGAGCGAAAGTTGGGCGTTGGACAGTTACGAAAAAGAAAGAAATGAGAGATGTTTGGAGTTTTAAAAAAAAAAGAAATGATGAATATTATTATTGGAGGTGGCCTCTAGGCGGTATCTGACCTCTAAGAAAGTGTTGATTATGTCTGATTCAATGTGAGCCAAGAGGTGAAAATATATTGCTACTGGCATTAGTATAATAGAATGACAAATAGGGTAAATAAAAAGTGAGAGTCGTTAGAATGTAATCTGAGGATGTCTCAAAACAAGAGTCGTAGAGACAAAAGGCCGTCCTTTGTCCTCTTATTTCTTGTTCAGTTCTCCTTCAGATGGAGTTCGGTGACCTCTAGCAAGCCTCTATTAACTACTACGTCGTGACATGGGTGCGACGCGGAAAAATGTCAGCTTAATAGTTTTTAATTTATTATTTCTTATTATTTTTTTAAATGATAAATCATCAAAATTTTGGCCGAATTTGTGAACTCAGAAGTCTTCAATTCATATGAGTTTATATTGATTTTCTATGGTTTTGTCATTGGTACAACTTATTTTATTTTCATCGTGGGCAAGAGCTCAATGTGTGGGCTGTCTAACTGCATTTCTTGCACGTGACATAGAAAAATATTCATACGCACCTTTAACGAATATAATGTTGATGGATTCTTCAGGCTTGAAACATGTGAAGAAGAGACCTGAGACGCCTACCGTTGATTCTCCTTCTCATTGTTTTCTACAATTTTTTTTTAGGCTATCTTTTACGGACATTTCAATTCAGGAGACTTTTGCTAGAGAATGAATGCCTGTGATGATTTATGGTTCATTATTTATTATGAAATTTTGTTGCCACATTGCAGAGATTCTAAATTTTTAAAGTACCTTAAAATGTAAAGATTTTATATAATTTATTACTCGATTGAATTGATATTTTAGTTTCTCAAAAAATCAATTTTGAAAAATCAGGGGTGTCTTAGGTGAAAATAAATAACTTTGTTGTAAATAAAGATTAAAGTCTAAATTTTTGACTCAAAATATGAAAGAAAATTATAAAAAATATTGACACTTATTTCATGACGATTCACTGTACAATTTTATTCATATTAACAAATTATTATTTTCCCCCAACAAAAATTCCCCTTGTAAAATTTTTCCCGGACAAATTTCTCCGTGAAATTTCTTCGAATTTTCTTTTGATTGGAATTGTGGAAGAGGAAATTGTTGCAAATCTCGTATTATTAAATTGATCACTAATTATATTCAATTAGTGATTTATGGTTGGTGCAAAAATGAGCTCAGGAGAAGAATCACATACCCAAAAAGTGTTACAAGGCCCTTAAATTTACGGCCCCTCTTTCCACAATTTTCTGGGGAAATTTGTCTGGGAGAGTTTTTTCCAAGAGATTTTTTCTGGAGAAATTTTTGTTTGGGGGAATATACTCCTAGAACCGTATTGTTCAATTTTCATACACTCAACGACTCTGATGAGCTATTTCAATGAAAATCTGCTACCGTTTTCACCCATGAATTTTCAACTCAATTCGAATATTCCGGAAGGAAAAATGCTTCCTCATTAAATTCATTCACAATATTGTCTTCAATCATAACCTCTATTACAAAATTAATGGTAATAACCGTTTTATGGATACCCTCGTCAATCAAAATACGTAACCTAAGGGGCATATTGTTCAACCTACTTAAAATCGTCTGAGGGCCCTGAATAGTAACTAGGTCACCTTGCCGGAGGTTTTGCAATGGGGAGAGAGGGTTTGAGGTATTTGTACAACTTCTAAGGAACTCTACATACCTCGTGGGCATCACCCGTGGGCCCTGTATACGGTCAAATTAAAAGCAGTAAAAAAATTTCATCTCAAAGAAACCAAGTCTATATTTACTCAGCATCAGCTTTCGAGGAAGGTCCTGAAAATCCGGTTTGGGAAAAATAAAAAGGAAGGGGCAAAAAGGAATGACTTCTCGGAACTACAATGAATTCCATATAGATGAGCAAAAATTTATATTTTGAAAAATTCCTCAATATTTAATTCTAATTTTTTTATTAACTGTCACAATGATGAATTTATTCTAGAGTGAATTTGATAAGAATTTGGTAGAAATTAGAAATTAAAATTACTGCACTTTAATTTGTGAGTGACTAGTGTTATAAAAAGCATTTGAGTCTTTAGAATTACGCAAGATTGTCTATATAAGCATTCAAGTCTGCGTTAAGGTTAAACACCAGTGACATTTTGGATGACTTTCACTGGTTAGTATCGTGCCTGGTGACTTTATAACTGATATCCAACGACTGTAAAAGTTTCTGCTTTCTTCGGTATTTTCATAGTGACAGAAATGTCTGGGTGTGGTTCAATTCTTCGACCTCAACATCTCTACTTGGATATTATCCCTCAATCATAAAACTGGTGCAAATCCCTGGGTATCCGGTTGACCATGACATAAATAGCAGGAAGGCAAAAATATCGAGGATGAAAAAAAAAAAAAATTATAATTTATTAAGCCTCAAAGAAACGCCGCTGGTGCAGCTTTAATCTGATTTTATCCCTGGGATTTGATATTACGCGAGAGCGAAAGTATATTATGATGTTTTGTACGAATACCCAGTGGAGACCCGGGTGATGCGATCCGAGAATGCGATGTCTGCTTCGAGGCCATCCCTCCGCGTATTTTAGATGTCTCGAATGTTCCCGTTGATTCGAGAAGGACGTTGAGACATTCAGCATCAAACTGCCTTTCTTTTTTATATAGGTTTTTTCGAGTTTTACTTAATAAATTGTTGAATTACTGATTTTTTTTTTTCTATTTAATGAGAAATTAATGATTTTGATGGTGTCGTCATTAACAAAATTTTTTTAATCCTAAAATTGAACACGTGGTAAACGTATGCCGCATTAAAGACGAGACACAAAGTATCTAGGGTGCAGTTATTATCCTGGAGTGGTTATCCTTGGACAGCGATGCCGCATTCCGGTTCCCTATTCATCTCACAACACTTTTATTTTTTTTTTCTCTCACTGAACTAATACTCCTGTTTACCGTTGCTCGAGGCTCCCATTTCCTACAACGCAATTCTATCCATCGACAATTGAAGATGGAAGGATTTTGCTTTGAAATTGTCTTGAGAAAAAGAGTTTTACTAAATTTTTCTTCAGGAAAATTTAATGTTGATGGATTAATTGAAGGTGAAATCGCTGTGGAAGATATCAGAGTGTTGAATGGAGAACGTTTTCGCTCAGTCATTGTAGCCCCCGTATTTAGAACGGAACCGATAGCCTTTTTCAAAACACGGAGAAAAGAAAATTTCGAATTTCGAGAATTATTTCAATTTTTTCACGAATTTAACGAGATACGTTCTTAATTTTTCTTTGAATTCCATGCCCTTTTTAATGGAATAAATTTACAATGAACGTTCATATAAATGTTAACATTTTGGTGTAATTCGGGGTCGATTGACGGTCTAGTATGGTTGATAATAATTAATTACAAACACAGGGTCTTAAGGGAAAATGCCAGTTTTTGGGATTTGAGGTTAGAAAAAATTGAATTGAACATATTCCAGTATTAAATTACACTTTTTGGACGCATATATTCAACGACTCAAACGAGACGAATTTTTCACTTCAAAATCCACGAATAAAAATTTTTCACTCAACTTTTCTCTTTTCTTGACAATGAAATGGTCCAAGGATCAACGATTCAGGTTGCAACCTTGTAATCTTCAAAAAAAAATTGGGCAACGCTTAAGAATCATCGCGCACCATGCAGAAAAAAAGGCCAATTGGAACTGGCTTTGGGGCGTGAATACGCGGAATAAATCAACGAGGACAGAGTGAGAGAGATTAACGGGTTTGAAATAATTTAAAATTCACTTGATTTTAAACTTATTTGTATTGCGATCATGGGAAGAAAGACTGAAACACTAAATCAGAGAATTTGTCGTTTACTTTCTACCGTTGAAATCAAGCATCGTTTCTCTAATAAATAAATTATATTCAAAATCACAAAGTTTTGTTATTCTACTCATTTATTAATTCCCTTATCTTCCAATTATCAACAGACAATTTTGTTTAATTTTTTCCCCGCAAAAGTCAATTCTAAAAAAAAGTATTTTTTTTCATTAATTTTTAATTTTCTAAAAAAAGTTGAAAATATAAAATTAAAAATTTGTGAATTATTAACATTTATTAATTTTTTTTCCCCCTTTTCATAAAACTTTTATGCCTTTATGAAGAAACTTCCGTTCTAAGAAGAAGAATGCACGTGTATTACGTGCCCCAATGACTGACCGAAGTGCCTCATTGGCATTCGTCTGAGTGAATCCCACCCGAGGCGCCTTATAGAAACAATCTAAAGTGTCAACAACCCCGTTGCCTTCTTGGTCACGATTTAAAACCACTGCATCAATCATCATAATAGTATTTTCTCTCTTCTCCTCCCCACATCATCATCACCAAAAAGGCATTCATCATATTGTCCTCCGCCTCCGTATGATTTTCCACCTTTACAGTACCACCTCAATACACTTAGGATGCTGTACGGTATACCGACAATGTTCGTCACTTTCACTCGATTCAAATCCTGGCAAAGATACAAAATGGTGAGGGCTTATTCGAGGTTTCGAGTCAGAAGTAGTCGAGGACGCCGGAGATGCGCCGTAGATTCTAGTTTTTTTTTTTTTTTTTTTTTTTTTTTGGTTATGCAATACGGTACTAGACGTTACGTTATGTCGCACACCGGTAGAGTGGCAATAACCGATTACAGTTAACTTTTTTATTTATTTTTATATGCGGGCAATCATGATGAATTTATTGCAAGGAAAAATGATTTTTTTTTTATAATTTCTCGTTTATATGAAAGTATATTTTATTTTAGCATGATTCCATTATTTTCTTTTCACAAAATTTCAGCCATATTTCTCTACCCCCACTCCAACTCCAATTTCTGGGAATCTCAAGAGGATAAACAAAATGTGAACCACATAAATGAGCTGAGAGAAAGAAAAATACGGTAATATTTACATCATAGAGAGCGAATGTAACAGAGAGTGGAGGAAGTGTTGATCTTCGAAAAATTAAACGAGAGTGTAGAGAAGAATTTTATAAATAAATTTCATCGTCCTAAACCAATTTATACTGTCATGAGCGTCGGACCCATGATGTAGATGATGATGAGTAGACCTTCATCGATGCCGGCCGTCCACACTTACGAGGATTTGTGGAGTTTAAATCCAGCCGCGTCCCCGTCGCGAGCTCTGGGTGGCGCTAAGTGCTGGTAAGGGTAGATCAAATCACCTTAGCGCACGAATTTAATTTGATTTCGAATAATACTTTTAATTTTCAATACATGATATTTATGACTCTTCAGGGAAGGCAGAGAAAAGGCAACTCCCTGTACAACTTAAGGACCATCTTGATTAATATCAAAGTGCTCATAGAGGTAGGAATTAAACTGCATTTCACATAAACTCCTTAATATCCTGTGCCCCACATATAACCGATTATTTATATTACTTTCTCATGGACTTTTCTTTTCATTCAATAATCAGTTTTACAACATTAATCCGGCCATAATGTGTCGAAAGTCGAGAAGATTTCCAATGGAAAATACTGTCATTATTTTTTTACTCTATTACTTACAACTTTATTCTTCTCACTTTCATGTATATTCAACAAACCAAATGTGCTATTGTCAAGGATCATTAATCTTATTGTCCAATTCTTTTCACAAACAGAAATAAAGAATAATGAATAATTGCAGCGTCCTTGAGTCAACAAGTTACAAGAATATCTGGATAACCAAATGATTATGCTGATCATCCCACACTTATTATCTCAATCATCAATTAATATTCTTGTAAACTGCAGTGATACCGTTAGAACCCGGAAATAAATGATTATTCGGGTACAGTATTACTTCCGGCTGAGACACCTGTATTGAGACCCTAGTGGTGCAGGTGAGTCTCATAGAACTAATAAAATGTGACAGACGTGTCTGCCCAAAGCTTACGGGATTATCCAGCCTAAATTTGTCCTCCCCCAAAAGCAATTTTACATTCTTATCGGTCCTGACGTACGTGACGATGGCGTCGGCACTGCCAAATTACTCTTCGAGGCTTTTAAAAGACCATCAAATACTTAATTTTTGGGACGAGGACTTTTTTTTTGTGATTTTCAATTTTTTTTTAAACGTGATTTTGTTTCCATTTTTGTCCTTTCATTTCCAATTTTTCTCCATTTTTTTCAGGGTGTTTTATGTGAATAGGAGAGGCCGGGAATTTAACATGCTAGTGATCATTCGCATGAAGAATTATTCAAGAAAACTGGATCGTCGAGGCTTGAGTACAAGCGAGAAAGTTATCCGTTGTCGCTGAAAGTCCAGAACGTCCCATGTACGCATATATTTAAATGCTTCTTAGTTCATGATTCCAGCCATTTGTTTCACGGCCTTGGTTTTTAAGAGTCGGGGACGAATGTCTCTGGTTCTCACTCAGAATTCATAACGGAAGTTTGTTAATCATTTAACCGCAAAGGTTACAATTGTTTCCATAGGAGTGATAGAATCGTGTCAACGGAATTTCTGTACGAAATGTCTGAATATCTCATCCTGCTGGAATTCCTACAGAAAATGTGAACATTCTGATTAGAATTAGGCTGTAGGGTCCCATGTAGGAATTCCTGTATGATTTCCTCGAAGAAAACGTCTGGATTAGAGGATTTCCTGGCGAAATTTCCATCGATTATAGGATTTTCTTAGGGAATTCCTACAGAAATTCCAATAGTTTATACAATTTTCTTATCAAAATTTCTGCAAGCATTCCTGTAGGAATTCTCATGGATTATAGAATTTCTCGTAGAAATTTCTGTAGGATTTCGCATGGATTATAAATTTTTTTGTACGAATTCCTGTAGAAATTGTATTGAATTTTATAATTTCTCGTAGGAGTTCCTGTGACAATTTAAATGCATTTTAGGATTTTTTGTAAGAATTTCTGCAGGAATTCTTATGAATTATAGGAGTTCTGGGATTCTTGTCGGAAATTTCATTAACTATAGGATTTCCTGTAGGAATTTTTATGAATTAGAGGCTCCTTGTAAGAATTCCTGTCGGAGTTCTTTCAAATTATACGACTTCTTGTAGGAATTCCTGTAAGAATTCGTATACATTCTAGGATTTTTCATATGAATATTTCAATTATATGAATTCTTATAGATTATAGGGCTTCTCATTGGAATTCCTGTCGGAAATCCTATAAATTATAGGATTTTTTGTAAGAATTTCTGTAGGAATTCCAGAATTTTCTGTGGAAATTCGTTGAAGAATCCCTATAAAGTGAATTCTATATTGTTGATAAAAAAATCAATTATTCGTTAAAATTAAATTAAAGATCCTGTTTGAAAATTGACAAGTTATCCTGGCTATAATTTAATCATAATGAGGTAATATTTATTTTCAGGAGTTTTAATTTTATCATCAGCTCTCAAGGGGAGCATTGTACGAATGACAAACAGGAACTTGGTCATTTGCGGCGCGTGATATTTCGCAGTTGGTGACGAGACATTCGAGAAAAGTATTCCGACCTTCGAGGTGATATTTGCCGCTGAATACTTGGCTTTAAAAATTATATTTTTTGTGAATATTGTAAAATATTCTCTTGTCTCTCTTTCAGTCGATTATTCGAGAAGAATAACTATCATCACTTGTGAATGAATAAAATATTCCATCCAACTCCAAAAAACATTGTACCTCGGTCATAACAGAATTTATTTATTTATTCATTTATTTGTATAAAGACTCAAAAGTATTACACTAGTCACAGGATCAAAATTCTTCTATCCTAGAAGATAGTGAAAAAAAAAAAAATCAATGAAAATTCAATATTTTAATTCAGCGATGACCGGCAGGTCGAATATGTAGACAACTCGTTTCTGAAACCAGTAAGTCAGGAAAAATAAAAGAGTTGATTAAAAAAAAAAAAAAAAAAGAGAAGAATAAAAATCTCTCCAGGAAAAGGAAAAAAAATAGTAATAGGAGGAAGGACTTTTGGATGGCATTTTCATATGTGATGCCCCTCTTTTTTTCCCATATCCATGTATCACAGATATACGAGCCATTAGGGACTAAAAGGTGGGCCCCAATGGCGATGGATAAACCTCTTCTTGATGGTCCCGTCAATGCGTTGTATATCTTACCAGAGAAGGGGAACACTTATATAAAGCCTGGACACCGGCAGGGCCCCAACACAGAGTTCTCCTTAACCAGGGGATAACAAGTGTCCTGATAACAAAGTTTTTCTCAACTACTTTATTGTATTTTTTTTTGTATTATATATTTTTTATTTTAATTTAAAAATTAGTTTCAACTTAAATATAATCATGAAGAGGTTCATCGTTGTAGCAGCACTCCTCGTAGCTGGTACGTAGATAAAAACAGTGAATGTGCCACTATTGTGTGTGAAATTTAATATCAAAATTATGTGACATGTTCAAACGTTTTTTTTTTTTTTTCAATTATTGATGAAGAATAAAGTGATTAGAATTTTTTTTTTTCATTTCCACTTGCGATGGATTATAAAAAAAAAAACAATGGAATTAAAAAAAAAAATACTTGTGGATAATTTTATTTCTTATTTCATTATTTTTAATTTTTAATCAAGAGTTTATATTCGGCTTGAAGATGAATTAAAATTTGATTCATCACCGAGATCATTGATACCGTGGAGTGAACGGGATGCTGAGAGAATCCGGTATAATGTAGTTTGGCGAGTGAAAGTATCTCGGCGAAAGTCTTTGTAGCCCTTATATAAGACCATTCGAGATAATATTCTTGATTTTATTACCATATATGAATAAAAGTTCCAACCCACGCACTTTCTTAAATGAGTATATAACAAAAAAATTTTTTTTTATTAATTAAATATTTTTAATTTCAGGGTCAAGTGCACAAGAATCATTCAAATGTCCCGATGACTTTGGATTTTATCCACACGATTTATCCTGCGACAAATACTGGAAATGTGACAACAATATTGCCGAATTAAAGACATGCGGTAATGGTCTTGCATTTGACGCATCAGATCCAAAATATTTGACTGAAAATTGTGATTATCTTCACAATGTTAAATGTGGTGAGAGAACACAATTGGAACCACCAATATCAACACCCAATTGTGCACGTCTTTACGGTATATTTGCTGATGAAGCTAAATGTGACACATTCTGGAATTGCTGGAATGGTGAAGCATCAAGATATCAATGCAGCCCTGGACTTGCCTACGACCGTGAACAACGTGTATGCATGTGGGCTGATCAAGTGCCAGAATGCAGAAACGAAGGTAATTTAATATATTACATAAATATTAACAATTACATAATAACTATTTTTGGAGAAAGAAACTTCTTTTTTCTATATTATAAATTCAATGAATGTAGTTCTTAAGTCATGCATTAGTAGTCAGATCAGATAGTTGGTGAAGTGTTATTTAACATCTGGGGTGTGAGATATGAAAAAAAAAAAAAATTGACTTACTCATTAGAAAGCTGGAGAAATTACACATGTTAAACGTGTTAAATATTTCAATTTATCTACATAAGATTTATCAAATATTAATTTACCCTTTTCTAAATTCATTAAATTTATTTATCTCTTCTCCAGAGGTTGCTGGAGGTTTCAGTTGTCCAGCTGCTGGTGAAATAGTAGCAGCATCAGGAAGTTTTTCACGTCATGCACATCCAGATGACTGCAGAAAATATTACATATGTATCGAGGGAACAGCACGAGAATACGGTTGTCCAATTGGTACTGTCTTCAAGATTGGTGACTCTGATGGCAGTGGTGCATGCGAAGATCCTGAAGATGTTCCCGGATGGTGAGTCACGTATTCTGTTAATAATATTAACTCATTAACTGGTTCTAACTGTCCAATCTCCCTCTCTCTCTTCATTTATTCATTAAAACTCAATATTGCACATAAATTTATGCATGACCTCAATCCTGATTTCCTATTGTCTCGTCTGATCCACAGTGAGGATTACTATGGTGACCTGGATCTCAAGAGCATCAGAAAGAGTGAACTACTAGCTGGTATTCAGGGATCTGGAGAGTCAAGGAATGTGATTAAACCACAGGGAAAGGCTAGGCCAACGCAACCACCGAGACCCTTATCCAATCAAGAATAAAATATCCCATCCTCAGAAAAAAAAAAATCATTACCCCGTGAGACGAGAATCATTACTGGAGTGCCAAAGCTGTGAAGATTTAATTGGAAGAATATAAAATATCAATTCTCGTTTATCCCCTCCTATCCAATCCTCTCCTTTATTTTTTAATTTGACGATTTAAAGATAAATTTCGTAAAATAAATGATTTAAAAAAAAAATAATAAAAAAAAGTTGAAAATTCCTGGCGTTTTGCACTCACTCACTCTTTCTTAATAGCATGTTGACCTAATTTTGTGTGTTTTTAACGGTGAAATTGAGAAATTTATCATGACTCAATGAATTGTAGTGACGAGGCAATAATATTGGTCACTGGATGATTTAACACTGAATTTTTGGTCAATAATTGAAGTATAAATTGTTAATTTTTCTTTTTTTTTTATTTATTATTGATGGAAATTCCTTCAGCGAGGATTACTACAGAGATGTTGATATTAAGGCACTACGAAAACTTGGCTACAGGAAATAATAATTCGTATGGAATTGATAGAGTAAATCAAAATTGATTAAAAAAATTGAGATAATTCACATCAAAAGGAACAACGGCAGATTACAAAACAGAGTGAGAAATGATGCTCGTGATTGAGAATAACTGGATCGTGTGTGGAATATTCAGTCACGCTCTCTAACGTTATTCTTTCAATTTTAATTCAGTGGAAAAATGAGATAAGTCAATTTCATTCTCTCTTTTGCTGAATATCTCGGAATTGGAAAGAGGTGGTGAAATTTTTGAAAAAATCTTTTCTCTGGATGCTAATTTTTTTCTAGAAAAAAGATTTCAACAAAATTTTTCATATCCCTCTCAGATTTCGAGATATTCCCAAAAAACTTTTCTCGAAAATTATAAGCAAATCATAAATTTTCTTTACTCATTTGTACTGTATTCATTACATTGTAGTTGTGTAAATAAATTAGATATAAAAAATGTAAATGTGAAGTTTTATATTTACTCACCTTATTTTAATGAAACATTACATGATTAGTATGTAAAGTGTGTATTCTTGTTTCGTAGAAAGTCGATTTAGCTTTATCAACCTTATCTCCCCCCCCCCCCTCTCTCTTTCCCCTTTACATTATAAACGAAGTGCTATCCCACCGATTTATCGTTAGGAGCCAATTGCACGCGTCGATGATTCGCGAAAGCTACTAGAACTTCTAACAAGATGTATATTTTCCCCTTGCGCTCGATGAAGTACTGTCGAAATCCTTGACTGCCGCTCCATATAGATAGAAACACTAAGATTTCACTATTAGATTTCACATGTTCCCAGTGTATTAGAACAATTGATGAGCTTTGAGATTTAGTTTAGATCGATTGGGAGAAGAGAATGAAAGTGGTATATAATCGATAAACCTTGAAATATATTTTTAGATACATTTTTAGAACTTGAAAAAAAATCAATAATCACTTCAGGGGAGCTGAACGCTGCTGACGCCAAAATTCTTGACGATTTTTAAGGAAAGATATTCCCTCCTCTGCGTATTTTGTTATGTGTTGAGAGGATTCTTGATGAGCTGCTTTCACATCTGAAACATTTGAGATATTTAAAGTTTGGTTTTTTTTTTCTTTTTGGAATATCTCGGAATCTAAGAGAGATACGGAAATTTTTGTAAAAACGATTTTTATAGTACTCATTTCGCTCTACAAAAAAGGTTCTTATGAAAATTTTGCCATCTCCGTTATTTTCAGAGCAATTCATCAATCAAAAAATCTCACATCACAAAATCGTCAGAATCAGTGATGAAGGAGTTCAAATGCATATACAATATCATCATAAATTCTCCTGAAAACTTTATTAATCTTCTCTTCTCCATCCTTAATCGGATCCATGAACTTCATATAACTCAATCTGTACACAATTGGTCCCATTGTATCTTTGATAATCTCCCAAGTGATCTTCAGCCCCACCTTGTCAACACCTTGGACAGCCTCAACAGCACAATCATAAAATTTGATGATATTCCTCAGCATTCCGAAGGTCTTGTAGAATGGACTAAACCTGTCATAAGCAGAATAGCTGTTCTGCTGTAGAAAATCATCCTTGAGCATCTTTGAAACCTCCAAAACAACTTTATCAGTCTCCGACAGCGATCCCTTTCCAACAAGCTGAACAATCTCATTCAATTCCTCCTCCTCCTGCAGAATCTCCTTCGTCTTCTTCCTCAATTCTCCAAAACCTCGAAAATGTTCATCATAGAAATCATCAAGAGGCTTGAGATATTTACTGTAACTCATAAGCCAATTGACAGCTGGAAAATGCTTTCGTTGTGCTAATTTTTTATCCAATGCCCAGAATACTTGAGTTATTCCTAAAGTAGCACTTGTAACAGGATCAGAAAAATCACCACCAGGAGGTGATACAGCACCCAAAATACTTACAGAACCCTCTCGATATGGACTACCAAGACAAAGAGCCTTTCCAGCTCTCTCGTAGAAACTAGCTAATCTAGCTCCCAAATAAGCAGGATATCCAGAATCAGCTGGAAGTTCTCCAAGTCGTCCACTAATTTCACGAAGTGCCTCAGCCCATCTTGAAGTAGAATCTGCCATCATGGAAACATTATACCCCATATCCCTGAAGTACTCAGCAATGGTGATGCCGGTGTAGATGGAAGCTTCTCTAGCAGCTACTGGCATATTCGAAGTATTAGCTACAAGTGTTGTCCTCTTCATGATGGACTCAGTGGTTCCATCAACCTCAACTGACAATTCTGGAAAGTCTCTCAGTACTTCAGACATCTCATTCCCCCGTTCTCCACATCCCACGTAAACAATTACATCAGAGTTTGAATATTTTGATAGAGATTGAGCGATTACAGTTTTTCCACAGCCAAAGGCACCAGGAATGGCTGTGGTGCCACCCTGAACACATGGAAATAGAGAGTCTAGGATTCTTTGACCGGTGAGGAGAGGATGAGATGCTGGAAGCTTCTCGCAGGTGGGTCGAGGAGTTCTAACTGGCCAGACTTGGAGCATACAGTGCTCAGTAATTTCTCCATCAAATTCTGTCTCCAGGATTGTGTCATCAACATTGTAGCTACCTGGAGGGGCTATGTAGCACACCTGTCCTTGACATCTTGGTGGAATCATCAGGTAATGCTTCACTAGAGTATTCTCAAAAATTATTCCGTAAATATCTCCACCTGTCACTGGAGATCCTATTCTGGTATTGAAAGGCTGAAAGTCCCAGAGGGTACCTCTGTTGATGGAAGGCAGGTGAATGTCTTTTGGAATAAATATCTTGCCTGATACTTCTGCTATTGTCTGTAAAGGTCTCTGGATACCGTCGAAAATACCTCCGAGAATTCCAGGACTCAATTCCACTGATAATGGTAAACCTGTCTTCAAGACTGGCTCACCAATTGTCACTCCGCTTGTGTCTTCATAGACTTGTATCGTCGCTGTATCACTGTCCAATCGAATTATCTCACCGACAAGTTTGTCGTGACCTATTCGAACAATCTCGTACATAGCTGCACCTGACATTTTACCAGCTGTCACCACGGGCCCTGAGACACCCATCACGTAACCATATTGGGCTTCACGGGTGCACTCACGGTGGAAATATGTTGAGGTAAACTTTCGACGTTTTGTGTAAGAGTCATTACAATCATCACGGGCTTGCGCCATTTTTGTTTTTTTTTAGAATGTGACAGGATTATAAATAAAAGAAGAACGATGGGTCGCCATTGTTTTTTTTTTTTAGGAGTTAACGATAAAATTTTTTATAGAATAGCATGAGAAATCTGAAAAATGTCTCGACAATCTCAATTATTAATTAATAATTAACTTACCTGGACATTTCAACAAGTCTTGAAGATACTTCTTATCAACATTGAGCTGTCCAAGTAAATTAGGACAATTATTTTTCCGTCTACTCTGTGAAGATAATCTCTTCTTATCCCCAGATGATTCACTGATCGATTTATCCGCACTCATCGATCTCTCAGGTTCCTTGACAGCTGTTGGTGTAGTCTCCTCAGGTATTTCCAAATTAGCAGGAATTTTTGCTGCCTCACTCTTATTTATCTCCTCAACCCTCGCAGCAGGATCAATTTTAATAGGCACACTGTTGTCTGAAATTAATTCATTTTGTAGATTTATTGGATAATAAAAATTATCTACACACCTCCTAAAATATTCTGAATAGCCTCCTTGGCCTTCTGCACACCCAGACGAAATTGATCAAATTCCGGTCTAATTCTCATACCACGGTAATAATAAACGAGACTCAATTCAAAATCTCCTAAATGATAAAGTGCCTCTGCTTTGTAGTACATGGCCCTTGCATTCCCCGGGTCTTTAATTTTTTCATTCAACGCTGCCTCAGCGTCTTCCAGTGCCTTCTGGGGCTCACCAAGAAGCAAATAACACTTGCTTCTTGCTAATAATGCATTTTTGTCATTTGGACTCATCTCCAGCGCCTGAAAAAAAAGGCAATTAAAATTATTTTTAAGGGTCATTACAACAATTTCTCCCTTGAAACTTTGGAATCAGGTCGGGTAATCTACCTCAACTTTAATAAGACTTCTCTGCCAAATGTTATTCCTGATGAAGCTATTAAATTATGAGTTCTAATAACATCTAACTTCCCCCTCCCCTTCCCTCTTCCCCTTGATAAGTCTTCACCATTTCCTTAATCGTACTGGAGTCAGGCGGTACCATGTTATTCCGAGACATCGTAAATCATGATAGATTATCGGAATACCCCGCCCATTTCCTAAAACGTAATATTTCAACCGCCTTATACAAAATAAAAAAAATAGGGTATTATCAAACCCCGGCGATTGCATGACTAAGCTACAATTGATTTTATTTTATTTTTATACCCCTTAATTTACTTTTTTTTTTGCACGAGAAATGTCACAAGAATTATTAAAACAAACATGCAGTCGAGGAATTGTAAGTAAAATGCAGAGTGAAGGATATCTGAACCTTGTGAATACAGTTGATGGCAATATTAACATCACCAGATCGCATTTCACGGGCAGCAAGTGCTAAAAATGCACTGGGTTCAGCTTCTTCAGGTGTTTGTAGTGCTTTCGTACGATCCTGGCGTCGTTTTATCTTCAATGATTGAATAATATCACGACTACCCATGTTGACAGCAGCTGCACGATCTTTGTCAGTGTAAACTTCTTCCTGTTTTCTCTGCTCTCTGCTACGTTTTTTCTTGTTCTTCTTGGTCTTTTGTTCAGCAATTTCGTACTCCGGTGATCCTTTCACTAATCTACGTGTTTTTTTAGGTACCTGATCTGGTGACTGCTTGACACGTGGAGATGATGGTTGAGGATCTTGACGTGGAACTGAAAACTTTTCCTTACTTTCTTTTCTGGTGAGCTCCATCAAATTGGACTTGTTCTTTGGCTCTGGAGCTCCATCATCCAGCTCTATCCTCACGAAACTCTGGAGAAAGTCATGGTCCTGGAGTGTTGGCCTGAGGATATCTGACGCTTGATGCATCACTGCATCACCAGTCGATGCTTGCATGATGGTAAGTTTTTTTTTATCAAAAAAGATTCTTTTAAACTGTCTTATCAAATTATTTGAAAACACATTTCACACTTCATTGGATTAAAAATGTCGGAATTTTTACACTTTTCAGTATGTGTTGATATCGACACCTTGGAGGTAGGTGGCTGGTAACCTAGACAACAGTCAACAATGCGCCACATACCCCGAATGCTGGTTTTGGCGTCGTTGGATAGTTTTATTCTATATCAGTGTTATCACATTCGTGTTTATACGGTATTTTCATTCTTTTTGATCATGCGTATGTAGAGTTGTTGGAGGTAAGTTAAAGCTTCTTGGGGTGGTCGATTTGGTTGCATTGGTGGGTACCACGTGAGATAGTAAAAATCATGCTAGGATATATCACCTGTTGCCATGATAAAGGTCATTTGTACATACTGTGTTGGCTGTCACCTTGGTTATACCATGTGAATGCTACTTGTTGATTGTGGGATTCACTGGTGTTAAATTATTTTCATGACTGACTCATAAGTATTTTGTTATGTGATATGTTAGTTGTTGAATATTTTATCGTTTAAATATTTCGACGTGGAATCATTAGAAACTAAACTTTAAACAAAATCGATTTGAACTAGTCTAGGAATAAACTATTAAACTATATTAAATATATATAGTTACTCACCTTATTATATAACAGTAATGCTTTACTATAAAGTTTACTCTTCAGATGACCTCCAGCCTCATCAACTCGTAGCTTAGTTTCAATCTGTGCTGCACTTTTCTTAGTTTTCTTTTCATCCTTGCCCTTCTCCTTATTCTTCTTCTTAGACTTCATACTCTATCCTGAATAATTATAGAAAGTGTGAACATGTCATTGATTCAATATTGTATTTCATGTCCTAAATCATCATTTACCTTTTCTTTTTTGTTAGGAGCCAAAATCAGACTTTATAGAAAAATTTTCGATCTTGCACCCAAAAAAAAAGGTATTAGTTAACTCAACCTGATTCGAGTCAAATTCAACCTGATTCAAATAAAACTCTACCTGACTTAAATCGAACTCTACCTGAATCAAATCTAACTTTACCAGAGTCAAGTCGAACTCTACCTGATTCCAGTCAAACCCTAGCTGAATTAAGTTGAACTCTACCTGAATCAAGTCCAACTTTATCTGATTCGTGTCGAACCCTACCTGATTTCAGTCGAACTCTACCTGACTCAAGTCGAACTCTACCTGAATCAAATCTAACTTTACCAGATTCAAGTCGAATTCTACCTGATTCCAGTCAAACCCTAGCTGAATCAAGCTGAACTCTACCTGAATCAAGTCCAACTTTACCTGATTCATGTCGAACTCTACCTGATTTGAGTTGTTGAATCGATCTGAAAATGGTCAGGCAGAAGGATTCTACCTGAATCAAAATTTTCGTTATTGGTGTGATGACAAAAGATGAATTATCTCCAGAAAATTTGTATCCTCCTACTATCACTGTAAATTCTAAACTGGAGTAAATAACTACCTACAAACACTTGGGTATTGTAGCACGAAAATAACGATTCCCTTCACTAGCAACCACTCAACACATCAATCTTCATTATGAACTTAATGCATAAACCTTCCAACAATTAAAATTCACATTCACTTAGTTATCGCACGTCAGCACGTGTTAAAAACTCATGGATGGAGCAAATACAATAGAAAATATAAATACCAAATTTTCAATATTGATGAGTATCAAGCTTCTCGTTACGTCCATAATCTGCCACACGTTTGCAAGCACCAACTAACCGTTACGAGACGTACAGAAGCCACTGAGAGGTAGTAAAAAAAAAGGGGGATTGAGTATATTTAGGAATCAAAAGCGCGCAAGCTCAGGATATTTCCTTCAATCTCTGTCTCCTTCAAACAAACACAGGAGAAACTGCTTTCACCGATTAACTAATGCTCTTATGTGTGGTTTGAATACTAAAACTGAGGGAAGAATATACTGGTGGCATATTCGTGTGCAATGATTTCATGCAATTCGACTGAAGGCTGGAGACAGTAATGGAAGGAAAAAAAAATTGGAGACAAAATACTTGTGGAGGGGGGGGGGGGGGGGGGGGGAGTTATAAAGTTTCGAGGATTTCGGATAATTGGAGAGAGCATGGAATGAAAGAATCTATTTTTCTTTAACAACGATCGTCTTTCTTAGCCCATGAATTATAAGTCTTGTTCATTCCTTTTTTTTATAAAGAATAATTTCCTCGAGACACGCTTCAACTCCAGGCCACTTCGACATGAATCAGTGGAAAGTTTTGATTGTTTGAGGATGTAATGCCGGAATTTTCAGTGGCTTGACCCATACCCATATAACTCGAGTACCTTACTTGTAATTACCAATCGATACTGGAGGGATACCGAGTGCTTACTTACACGTGATGGGTAGATTGAAGGAGGCCAAAACTGAGTTTCAAGCCTTGCGTGATACACAGTGTCTTCTGTACTTTTTTTTTTTTTCAGTGACTGAGACTCGAAGAGAATTCAACGACAGTAGTATTGGGGTTTTTATTTCTTTATTATCCATGTGGTCTTTGAACATTGAATGTATTAGAGTCACGTAAACTGACAACTTCGATCGGATAATGAACGCGATTTTTTTTTGGATGGAAAATAAATTATCTTCATAAATGGATGATTCCAGGATAGAATATCATAAGAATTTTAGTGGAGTTTTTTCATTTAAAGTGTATAAGAGAGCAGAAGCTGGAAATTGCAAAAAAAAAAAAAAATTATGATTCAGGTAGAATTTTTCGACCTGGCGACCTTCTACCTGAATCAAGTAGAATTAAATCGAAAAAAAAAAACCGGTCGATTCAACGACTCAAATCAGGCAGAGTTTGACTTGAATCAGGTAGAGTTTGACTTGAATCGGGTAGAGTTATACTTGAATCAGGTAGGGTTTGCGTCGAATCAGGTAGAGTCTGACATGATTCAAGTAGAGTTCGACTTGAATCAGGTAGAGTTTGATTCGAATCGGGTAGAGTTTTCCTTGAATCAAGTGGAGTTTTCCTTGAATCAGGTTGAGTTCGACTTGATTCAGATTGGAAAACGGACTGACGTCTTTCTACCTGAATCAATCCGATTTTTTACTAACGGCAGGTCGAAGAATCGGATTGATTGAGGTAGACTCATTCTACTTAAATGAGGTAGATTATCGACTTGAATCAGAATTTTTTCTTTCAGGTGCACAATTGAAGAATGAGCGAAACTATCGAATATGATTTCAGGAGTAAATTGGTAAAACGGTTTAAGTCGACTCAGTTTCCAGCTTATTTTCCAATGAATATCTAAAAATCTAAGGGAGATAGAGAAATTTTCATGGGGACCTCTATCGTAACTCTCATTTCGTTCTATGAAAAAGGTTACTATCAAAATTTCGCTATCTCTTCTAGATCCCGAGAAAAACATCGAGAATTGACCTCGGGATAAAATTGACTTGAATCGTTGTACCACTTCGCTACTGATTCACTGATTAGTCCACATATCACTTTTTGAATATCATCGTCGTAAGTTGTGACAATATCTTTAAAAGAGCCGGTGCCATCATTACTTACTACCTTCAGAGACCCTTATAATCAACAAATAATTCAGTAAAACGCGATCCGATCTACTGATTCCTGCATTACCTTCAGAGGGTACTTCTTCACTGCTGAATGAGTAGAAGGAAGAATTATATCATTTTTCATTTTTAACTTTCCGGGATAGGGAAGTTATTGTAATCACTCCGAAAATGAAAATTCGAATTGACATCATACCTTCACGTTTCAAGGTCTTCACAACACTCCCCGATCATTTACAAGTGTGTGTGTGTGTGTGTGTGTGTGTGTGTGTGTGTGTGTGTGTGTGTGTGTGTGTGTGTGTGTGTGTGTGTGTGTGTGTGTGTGTGTGTGTGTGTGTGTGTGTGTGTGTGTGTGTGTGTGTGTGTGTGTGTGTGTGTGTGTGTGTGTGTGTGTGTGTGTGTGTGTGTGTGTGTGTGTGTGTGTGTGTGTGTGTGTGTGTGTGTGTGTGTGTGTGTGTGTGTGTGTGTGTGTGTGTGTGTGTGTGTGTGTGTGTGTGTGTGTGTGTGTGTGTGTGTGTGTGTGTGTGTGTGTGCACACAAAATTTAGTCCAACGAAATCTCGTGAACGGATAAGGCGATCGAGATCATTAATGACGCAATAGAAGCATCTTCATTTAACTTGAAGCTGAAAGGAATTTGGAAAAAAATGGTCCAGCCGTTCTCCAGCTTTTGAGGAAAGAGATGAGATGAAAAATCGCATTATTTTTGTTTTTGTTTTTTTTTTTTTCAAATCTTCAAATGTTTTTTTTTTCAATTTTTTTTTTTTTTTCGCTGACCTGCGCGCAGAAGCCGAATCAATTAAAGCGGTTGAGGAGAGGTAAATGCTAAAAAATATTCTAAAAATGAAATTATTTTGCTATTTTTTTTTTCTGGAAAAATTTTTTTCGTGTTCCATTCAAAAAACGAAAAACGATGAATCAACAAATGACATTTAACATTTATTTTTTTGTTTTTAATGCATATATGGAGTGATGAGAACCGGGAAGTTTTAGTTGTGAACCTCAATGGTTCGCTCCGACTTGAAAAGCACCCTTCGGGAGCGAGCTTGCGAGCGACCAACAATACTCCGTAGACCGGCCGCACCCCTAGTTAAAAAATGGAATGATATGAATAAAACTGTACGATTATAATCGTCATGAAATAAATGTCAATATTTTTTCCTATTTTCTTCATATTTTGAGTCAGAAATTCAGATTTTAATCTTTATTTACAACAAAGTTATGGATCTTCACATAAGAAGCTGGGTAAAATCCTGATTTTTCAAAATTGATCGTTTGGAAAACTGAAACGTCAATTAAATCGAGCAATTTATTACGATTGTAAAATACCGGAATTATATGGCTCTCGCTTTGAATTGAGTCGAACCCTATGATTCAAGTCAAACCCCACCTAATTCACGTCAAACCCAACCTAATTCACAAGGGGCTATTCACTGCCAAACCCGGTAACACAGTGATTGCTGATTTCGAGATGAATTCGATGATTTCCTGGAATCGTTCATCTTACGTGATTTCATTGGAAATTTTCGGTGATTTCATAATTTCATATGATCGCGACTGGTTTCGAGCAAGTTCAATCTCGGTGAGGCCGACATGTAAGTATCACATTATATATTGTGGGATAAATATCCCAACCCAGATCGTATATGATCAAAATTATTCCTATCCGCGAATAATTCAGCAGAAATAATCAATCACTCATCAAAATTATCCATCGATTTCTCGTGTCATTCGATTTCATTCACATTTGATTTTTTCAGCGTCGAAATAAATCTGATAAGAATGATGAGTGAGGAACTATTAGAAAAGCAAACCGGGAAGTTGTTGTTGCGACACGCCCAACAGGTCACATCCATCCAAATCCACTACTACTGACGTGCCGACCATGGAAGCGAGCTTACGAGCGACCAACAATATATGAGTATACTAGAGCATCATGCTCTAGTATACTCATAATGGAAGACCTTCCATTGAGCGCTGTACCGTGGAGCGCACAATAATCGTAAATTTTCCGCATTTTAATTGACTTTTATTTACATTTCTGAGTCTTCATTCATTCATGAAAAATCTGACAATTCAACAGTAGAAATACCGTGACGTAGATTTTTTTTCATTTATAATTATAATGCTAAGCAGGGATCGGCAGTAATGATGACTTTGGTTATATTTCTGGCTCTAATTACAATTGCATTTGTAATCTGAAGATTTCTTCTTTTCCCATTATTTCATCAACCTGTAATTAGAGATTGGAGCGGTCTTCATTGATAAATTAATCAGTTCATAATCAAAACCGTAAACAGATTACGGATTACTTCTTTAATCATTAGCAGGAACACGAATTGACTTCTTAATCTGAAGAATGGTCAACAACGAGTAAAGATTATATGGTTACCCAGTCAATCGTTAATCGAAACTTGCAATTATCTAATTATTCAATTATTACATCATGAGAACTCAGCTCCAAAAATGCTTTATTGGAAAAAAATTAACCCGTACATTCATTTTAAATAAAAAAATTTATTCATAAACAATTCATTTATTTCAAATATGACGTTTATTTGATCCAAATAAATCGTTGAAAAATAGAAATATTGGACATTTAAATCTTTGACAAACGTTCCACTTTGCTCGGCTTTCCCTTAATATAATAAACATTAATCGATGTTTTGTCATTGACTCAATTTTGATCGATTCTTTAATAAACAAATTTGTAAAATATCTAGAACATTCAGGAAAATAACAGAATTTTTAAAGACTTTCGAACGATAAAATTTCAAACATATCTGCAGCCTAATGATTTTTTAAAGGTTTTGTTTTTCATTTTTCTTTAATTCTTGCCCCTGAGCATTACCGGCGAGGGGGGGGGGGGGATTTGGGAGAAACTAGGTCATTTCAGCGATTTCGATGAATTCAGTGATTTTATTGAATTTCAAGGTGATTTCATATAATTTCATCCCAGTTCTGATTGAAATGACCACGATTTTTCTTTGCTCAATCGAAGAAATGAAATATATCCATGGGGGGAAGAAATATCCATTCCAACATATGGATATTTCTTCCCTCATTCATACATTTCCATGAGAAATCACATATAAATGAAGAACATTGAGAACAACATCAATTCTGGTATACAAAATTTTTCTGTCAAAATAATAAGGTTATAACTACACGTGAATTGCGCGTAATTTAAAATACAATTGAAACAATAATATCTTCGTAGTCATGGAAATCATTTATTGATCTATCGACCAATCGGAGGATGGATAAAACATTAACAATGATAAATTACCAACCAGATTAGTTTGTTATCAGCATCTCTTTAATCAAAAATTTGACAATGTTCAAGTTTCCAATGAACACAGTTTTGTTTTGTATGGCGTCGCGGGAGGGAAATTTAACTTCATCCACTCTCGCCGTGACGGAAACATTATATACCCTCCGGCCTATTCTGAATATCCCACTGCGACTTCACTAATATCTCTGTTGATTCAGGAAGACCCCAATTTCCTTTGTCTCCCATATTAATGGGATTCCCAACAAGATGCAGTCGTTTCACCGTTGTATTCTGGAATGCATTAGTTGCAATTGTTCCAATTTTATTATCACTCAAATCCAATTCATCAGTCTCGAGTCCAAGAAAGTCCTCAGCACCAATTCGATCCAATTTATTCTCTCTGAGATTTAATTCCTTCGCCGATAAACCATCAAAAGCTCGTGCTTTCAATTGTATGATATTGCTGCGACTCAGATCCAAAGTGTCTGTGATAAGATTGCTGAATGTACCAGTTTCAATGGTTTTATTCACTTCATTATGCGATAGGTCAAGAAGATGCATATTCAATCCTGAAAATGCACCTGGTTCTATGGTTTTAATGCGATTATCCTCCAAGTAGAGTACCTTGAGTGATTTCAGTTTATTAAACACACTTTTCGGAATACTAGTTATCTTATTAGCATCGAATAATAAGGACACTAATTGAGGAACAATATTGAACATAGCAGGCTCCAGAGACGTTATTTTATTATTCCCCATTATGAGTTTGGTGATAGTTGGTAGAGTTTGAAGAATGTTAACGTTGAATCCATTGTCATCGAATGCATGACGCAAGTGGAGATACTCCAGCTTAGTGAGACCATTAAAGATACCTGGCACTGCTTTAAAATGATTATTATATAGATACAATTTTTTCAAATTGTCTAGACCATTGAAGCAACCCAGCTCGAGAGCAATGATACCATTACCGTCCAAACGTAGCTCCCTCAGACTTTTCACTGGGAGAAAAGCATTTGGACGAATGATATGTATATTATTACTTTCAAATGACAGTGTAACAAGATTCGGTGTAGATTCTAACATTTCGGTGGGTACCTCAGTAAATCCACAATACGCGAACTCGAATCTTTCTAGATTCGTGATCGAAGTCAGTGTATTTCCACACAGATTGATATTCGCAAACGTGATAATAATACTGGACACATTTGACAAGCCGCCGAAAGAATCGTAATACAATGTCAATGTATGAAGAGCGGATTTGTTGTGTCTGGTCCTGTATGGCAACTCGAAACGAACGAATCTGGGATTCCAGGTGCTCAATGCATTCGGACCGATAGCTATATCATCATCGAGTTCTATCACGCAAGTCTGGCTGTAGAAGAATGGTTCCTCTAGTGTCACATTCGTAAGCGTATCGGTAGGGTTCTCACAAGGATTATTACATCGAGCAGTGGCTTCACAGACTTTATTGTATCCTCGCACAGAACACACAAGAAGAATCAAGCTGATTCCAACTACTCTCTTCATAGCTTTTGGATTTACTGCACAGCACTATCCACACAACCTTCAGTTCTGGTGAATGACTGCACTGAATCACAGTCGATGATTCTGCTAAATAGAGTTTGATATGGTAAATAAATAAAAAATTCGCTGATTAAATTTCAAAGGGTAACGGAAGGTACTGAAATGAACCCCGTTTTTGAACGGACATTTTTCGGATTATATTGATCGGAATAAAATTATAAAAAAATATGTATACCCATCGGGGGTCTTTTATATTTTTCAGTGATGCTATGGAAGGAAAATAAATAAAAAAGTTTATTTTAATCTCTGCCAAAAAGAAAAACAATTTCTCTTCGATGGCATCATTGGAAAATATACGAGACCCCAAATGGGTATATATATTTTTTTTCATAATTTTCCGATCAGAAGATTCCGAATGACGTCCGTTCGAAAACGGGGTTTATGCAATATTTTCCATTACCCCTTAAACTGACTTTTTCGAGTCTATATTTTGACGGAAATGAATTGAAAGTTTGAGTTTACATAATAAAGTAATCGGGCTTACAGTTTAAAGGTGATTCTCTCGAACACACTTTTGAGCTTTACAATATTAGAATTTAATAAATTGATAATTTTAAAATATTGAATCTATATAAAATGCCAAGAAGTGATAACTACTCGTACAATTGTTGGTAAAAACACAAATAAGTCATGAAAGACTTTAAAGAAAATTGAAGTGAAAACTTTTCAGGGTGAAAACCATCTGCAGAGATTAGTATGATCAGATCGAAGATTTACGACGGAACTGAAGCGTAACGCTCCGTACAAGTACTTTTGTATACTCGTCTTGAGGGCGTGCCCTTAGGAAACTTAGAGGAAAATTCGGAGACCAATGAGGCATGACCTCTAGCCAAGAATTTCCCTTTCCAAGTTCACGTGCTGTATGTTTTGGGGTTTTCCCCATTCCCTCCACATTCTGCTACTCTCAAAATGCTGCAGTGTGGGCGGACTTTTCCAGCGCCAATTATCAATCAAAATTGGCTTCAGGAGATCCAATTGTCCCTTTACAATTTCAGACGTGGAATTATTTATTATTTTATTCATTACTAGCGTAGCGCACGTTCGCTAGATTGAATTACTATATTTCATGTTATTTTTTGCGGCTCTCACTCTCTCGTAAAATTAAATTAATCAGCTCCATTCTTATTTTTTTCCGTTTTATATTTCATTTATATTTCTGTCCAGTTATTTCACAATTAATTTTGGATAATGACACCCGAATATTCACAATTTATTCAAATTTACTATTTCAGTTTATCCTGATTCAATTATTATTTTTGACATGATTTAAATTTTACCGACAATAGTCGTATTTGAAATATCGAGATTTATCATCAAAATATCCATGATCGATAATTATGTGGTCGCGGGGTTTCGCGGGGGGGGGGGGGGGGAAGGTGGGAATGAATCCAAGCCCTTTCTAACTCTCGTATCACGTATTCAGGAAGACCCCAATTGTCTGTGTCTTCCATATCGATGAAATTCTTAGAACGCCGCCAAGGGGCTATTCACTGCCAAACCTAGTGACACAGTGATTTCGAGATGAATTCGATGATTTCCTGGAATCGTTCATCTTGTGTGATTTCATTGGAAATTTTCGCTGATTTCATAATTTCATATGATCGCGAGTGGTTTCGAGCAAATTCAATCTCGGTGAGGCCGACATATAAGTATCACATTATATATTGTGGGATTAATATCCCAATCCAGATCGTATATGACCAAAATTATTCTTATCCGCGAATAATTCAGCGGAAGTAATCAATCACTCATCAAAATTATCCATCGATTTCCCATGTCATTCGATTTCATTCACATTTGACCTTTTCAGCGCCGAAATAAATCTGATAAAAATGATGATTTGTTAGATTGGAATTCAATGCCTTAACACAGTGGTTTTGTAGCACGTCGAATTGCATTTTAATGATTTTTTATTATCATCGATGTCAAGGGGTACCCACTGGCATTGCTCGGGCACAAGAGATAGAAAAAAATGAATAACAAAATCGTTAAAATATAGATATTTTCGGCAGTTGATCGTTAAACAAGTAGGCCATCACCTATTTGGCTGGTGTTAAGCATTAGATGGAATGCGTTATGCACTATTATTATTTTATAATCATAAATATTGTAATAAATAATATATAATAATATATTTATATTATCATGAATATCATATTATGTTTCTTTTTTTTTACCAATTCTATTGACAGTCAGTTTCCCAACCCGCAGGAACATTCCTTCTTCAATCCTCTTGAAAACCAAGAAAATTAATGGTAAATTATTGGGGGTGTTATTGCCACTCAACCCCATTTTCAATTGAGAATCCTACGATTCTCAGATGGGAATAAGGGTGCAGGATATTGCAGGAACAACCATGTTGTTGGTGCAACACTTACCAAGTTATCAGACATTTTAATTCACGACTTACAATCAATGAACAACATTTTTCATCTCGAACCGTTTGTTTCAATGTTCACGGACAGGTTTCTTCATCAAAAATATCGCGAAAAGGTTATCGAGATATTTTACGAGAAGGAAAATGTAGATAAAAAATGCATATTAATACAAATGAGGACACCCGTAATATACATATATCTGAATGGTCATGACTATCGACTACAATCCCAGAAGTTTCGTGAAGATGATTCGTGAAGGTTGTCTTCTTGTCTCTTCCACATACGCATAGACAAGAATATACTGAAATATGAGATTGTCGGATCATGGCTTCTTGTTAACTTCCCAGGATAGGGAAGTTATTGTAATCACCCCGAAAATCGAAAATGTAATTTTCATCATATCTTCACGTTTCAAGGTCTCCAGAACACTCCCCGATCGTTTTCGAGCTGATGTATATATGTGAGTGTGTGTGCGTGTATGCTGGTATGCATGCGGCCAAAAATTTTATCGGACGATATCTCGTGAACAAATGATGCGGTCGAGGTAATCGAAGCGTTTTCCTTCAACTTGGATCGGAAACGATTCCGGCGAAATTATATCGTTCTCGAGATATTGAAGAGAAACGATTTTTTGGAAAAGGCCTATATCGCAGGAAGTAATGGACCGATTAAGCTCAAATTTTGCACAGACTTTCATCTAACATAATCTGATATCTATCAATGGCCAGAATTTCAAATTTTTATCGATGATCTTCGTGCAGTTATTAACATAATTTGGAGAAAAAGCGCACATACATACATACAGACATTTTCTAAAAACATCATATCTTCACGTTTCATAACATTCTAGAACATTCCCAAGCAAAATTGGACAAAGTCAAAAAAGTGCGATGACAATGCTTCCCTCGGGAAGCAAAATACGGTAAAAATTCGGGTGCTAGCACGGTAAAATGGGTACAATCGCTAAGCACCTGGAATTTTCCTGTCACTACAGTAATTTTTCATATATTTGTAGGAATTTTTCTTGTATTTATATGAATTTTTCTCGTGTTTGTAGGAATTTTTCCGATGCTAATGCATAGGAAAATTCCAAGTGCTAGACGATTGCACCCATTTTACCGTGCTAGCACCCGAATTTTTACCGTATTTTTTTTCTCTGTGTTTATTTCTGTCTCTAATTACAATTGCATTTGTAATCTGGAGATTTCTTCTTTTCCCATTATTTCATCAATCTGCAATTAGAGATTGGAGCGGTCTTCATTGATAAATTAATCAGTTCATAATCAAAACCGTGAACAAATTACGGATTACTTCTTTAATCATTAACAGAAACTCGAATTGACTTCTTAATCCGAAGAATGATCAACAACGAGTAAAGATTATATGGTTACCCAGTCAATCGTTAATCGAAACTTGCAATTATCTAATTATTCAATTATTACATCATGAGAACTCAGCTCCAAAAATGCTTTATTAGAAAAAAATAAACCCGTATATTCATTTCAAATAAAAAAATTTATTCATAAACAATTCATTTATTCAAAATATGACGTTTATTTGATCCAAATAAATCGTTGAAAAATAGAAATATTGGAAATTCAAATCCTTGATAAACGTTCCACTTTGCTCGGCCTTTCCCTAATAAAATAAACATTAATCGATATTTTGTCATTGACTCTATTTTGAATGATTCTTTAATAAACAAATTTGTAAAGTATCTAGAACATTCGGGAGAATAACAGAATTGTTTATGACTTTTGAAAGATAAAATTCCGAACATATCTGCAGCCTAATGATTTTTTAAAGGTTTTGTTTTTCATTTTTCTTTAACTCTTGCTCCTAAGCATTACCGGGGGGGGGGGGGGGGGAGATTTTGGAGAAACTACGTCATCTCAACGATTCCGATGAATTCAATGATTTTATTGAATTTCAAAAATTAAGTCGGAATCCGAGCTGAATCAAGCCGGAACCTGATCTGAATCAAGTCGGAACCCGACCTGAATGAAGTCGGAAATCCGACTTGATTCAGGTCGGGTTGCGACTTGATCCAAATCGAATGGTGTCAGGTCGATTTCTCGACTTGATTCAGCCATCTTTTTTTCTGAGTGTAGTTTGCTATCAGTATCTCTTTAATCAAAAATTCGACAATATCCAAATTCCCAATGAATGCAGGTTTGTTTTGTATGGCGTCACGGGAGGAAAATATACACAGAGAAAAAGAAACCCGTAAATATCCTAAGATTCACACGAGGGGCGCACTTCGAGTGAAAAAAATCAGTGAACATCTTGAGATCTCCGAGTTTTCGACGAAGATCTTCGGGTCTTCACAGGCGCTCCGCCGGGATAACAACGGAGTTCCCCCACATTACGGTCTAACCCAGTGAAAACTCGGTGGCAAACCAAATATAATCGGGTTCTTTTTTTTCCGTATAACTTTACTCACTGTCGCCATTGCCAAATTATCTTATAATGTCCAGGCCTATGCCAAAACGGGCCCTCCGGCTCCATTAATATCCCTGTTGATTCAGGAAGACCCCAATTCACTTTGTCTCCCATATCAATGGGATTCTCAGAAAGATACAGCCATTTCACCGTTGTATTCTTGAATGCATTAGTTGCAATCGTTTCAATTTTATTACGACTCAAGTCTAATTCCTCAGTCCTCAGTCCAAGAAAATCCTCAGCACCAATTTGTTCCAATTTATTCCCAGTGAGGTGCAATGCAACCTTCGTCGATAAACCATCGAATGCTTGTGCTTTCAATTGTATGATATTGCTGTGTCTCAGATATAAATGATCAGTACTGAGATTGCTGAATATACCACTTTCAATGATCTTATCTACTTCATTATGCGATAGGTCAAGTTCATACATATTCAATCCTGAAAATACACCTGGTTCTATTGTTTTGATATGATTGTGGGGCAAGTGGATCGCCTTGAGTGATTTTAGTTTATTAAACACACTTCTTGGAACACTAGTTATCTAATTATCAGATAATGATAACAATATTAATTGAGGATTAATATCGAACATATCAGGCTTCAGAAACGTTATGTTATTGCTATCCATCATGAGGTTGGTAAGAGCTGGTAGATTTGGAAGAATGTCAAGATTGAATCCAGTGTCATCAAATGCATTACTTATATGGAGAATCATCAGCTTAGTGAGACCATTGAATATACTTGGCACTGCTCTAAAATGATTATCTGATATACCCAATACTTCCAAATCGTCAAGACCATTCAAACAACCCGGCTCGAGAACAATGATGCCGTTATCCTCCAAATGTAGCTTCATCAGACTTCTCAAGGGGTGAAAAGCATTCGGACGAATGATACGTATATAATTACTTTCAAACGACAGTTCAACAAGATTCGGTGTAGATTCTAACATTTCGGTGGGTACCTCAGTAAATCCACAATTTGAGAAAACAAGCGATTTGAGATTTGTGAGCGAAGTCAGTGTTTTTCACGCAGATTGATATTCGCATACAGGATGGTAATAGAGTGTGCGTCTCGCTAATTCAAGTCGAACTCCACCTGATTCAAGTCAAACCCTGCCTGATCTAAGTCAAATCCCCACCTAATTAAAGTCAAACCCAACCTGATTCAAGTCAAATCCCACCTGATTCAAGCCAAACTTTACCTGATTCAAATCGAATTCTACCTGATTTAAGTCGTTGAATTGACCTGAAATTTTTCTCGCCATGATTCAGGTAGAAAGTGGCCAGATCGAAAAATTCTACCTGAATCAGAACTTTTTTTTGGATATAAGAAAAAATGAAAAGCAAAACTTGAATGATGTTCTGCTATAAATCAATACTCAATAAATAGTAAATCTCCCATATTTAAATTTTCCCGTCAAAACCCAGCCAACATGGCGCTAAGTTGTCTGATGGCGCCACTGACGAGTAATTCACGAATCTTCCACAATTGTCACGGAAACCCCCGATGGTGGGGGTTGCAAATGATGCCGGGATACATCGTGGGTGGCCCGGAGACGTTTAAAAAACACTTGTGTGGTCCTCCGGGTTGTTTTCTAAGCTGGATGCGATGCTGCCAAGGCCTTAACAACGATGTGTACGACGCTTTGTCGACAGGAAGAGGCGCATAGACGCTTGGCCGTGACTTTGGTTATAAGTTAGTCATTATTATTTACAATTACCCGGCTAAACAATGATGTTTATCAGCACTAAGGTAAATAAACAAATTCATTTATACTTTAAAAATTTTTCATTTTTTTTTTTTCAAACTCATTATTGTCAATTCATAACCTTCAAAAAATAATCAACACCTGTTTATTTATTCAGTAAAATTATTTATTTTTATTTTTTATTATAATTTTCAGACTTTATTTTATTTATCAATTTTAATAATTATAAACAAAGTCACATGCCAGTCATCACGTAATTTTGTCAGTGACAATAATGAAAATGCAACGTGGAAAGATTTGGGAGACATCAGAGGAATATATGGAGATCCTGAATGTCGAAGACCAGCAAAATGTTTACAACTCAATATCAGCACATGTTTAGGGACTAAAGTGTCTTATGAATCACATATAATACTCAATACGACTCATGACCGTATACAGGAACATCTGAAACGTTTGGAGAGTTTGAAATATGTGCCTAAATGTTGGGCTGTTGTCCAGTCATTTATATGCTCTGTCTTCATGCCTAAATGTTCCAATGGTTTGGTGGATCTGCTATCTCCAGTCACTTGTAGGAAGGTCCTGAGTCCCTGCAGGATGTTTTTGAATAGTACAATATGGCCTGATTTTTTAAATTGCAATAATGATGCAATTTTTCCATCTGGATGTCTGAACGATTACAGAGAGCCTAAATCACCTACCTCTAAGCATTGTTTGAGACCATTGGTGCAGGAAGAAGGATCTTTTGATGGTATTGATGGGTGTGTTATACCCTGCAATGATCCCATGTTTACAGCTGATGAATTGACACAGATTCACTCGTTTATTGCTTGGGCAGCTGGAATATGTATTTTCTTTAATTTATTTACCATGGTGACTTTCTTCATTGATTGGAGATCAGCAAGCAAGTATCCAGCTGCTATTATTTTTCATATTAATGGATGCTTTTTGGTGTCATGTATTGGATGGCTTATGCAATTTACACCGGGTAGCAGAGATGTCATTGTTTGTAGAAAGGATGGAACACCGAGGATTGGAGAGCCGAGGTAATTTATTAGGTTTATCTTGGAAATTAGTGGGTTGAGGGAAAAATGTCAAGACATTTTTTTTTGACATTTTATCGTAAAATCACTCATTAACGAAATAATTGAGAAAATGTTGAAGTGACTTTAATTTTTGCTAAATAAATACCTTGGAATTGAAGGGAGATATAAAAATCTTCATAATGACCTTTTTTGTAGAGCAGAATAAGATCTACAAAAAATATATTATAAAAAATTTTGATATCTCTCTCAGATTCCGAGATGTTTTATGAAAAAAGATCTATTCTGATGTTAAATTGTCTATTTTCTCACAATTGTTTATTAATTTTTGTTAACAGTACAGAGAATCTTTCCTGCGTTGCTGTATTTGTAATGGTATACTACTTCTCAATGGCTGCATTAGTCTGGTTTGTCATTCTCACGTATGCCTGGCACATGAGTTTTCGAGCACTTGGAAAAATTCAAGACAAAATTGACAAAAAAAATTCATACTTTCATCTTCTTGCTTGGTCAATACCATTTGTTCTTACTGTTCTCACAATTTCATATTCTAAAATTGATGGAAACAGTGTTACTGGTATATGTTACGTTACGCCTGAACCTCTAGCCAGAAGTTTTTTAGTACTGCTGCCTCTGATGTGTGGATCACTTGTTGGTGGATATTTTCTAACTCGAGGTAATTAAACATAAATTGTAATTAATAATTTCTCCAAATGATCTATTTATACTTTATTATCTCTTTTATGCTTTCTAAATACTTGGACACTCACTTGTAAGTTGAAGAAATAACAATTTAATGAAGAAGAAAATTATTCAAAAATTTCATAAAGTTTATTTGCTATATATCTTTGAAACTAGTGAGTCTACGATAAAATGTCAAAAGATCTTTTTTGTACTTTACAAAATTCTCTACAAAAATGATCCCTTGATTTTTTCTTTTAAACCTCTTTCTTCCGAAGATATCAATAAAATAATCAAAATCAATTTCTTCCCAGGACTAATAACCTTGATCTGCCTGAAGATAAGTTCTCAAGAGTTGATAAGAGAGGATCAAAGTTCGAAAATTCGTGAGGCAATAGTGCGAGTTGGTCTCTTCACAATATTGATCTACGTCGCAGTCTCAATAACAATCTACTGTCACATGAACGACTTCTCCAATTCTGAAAAACTATCAAAAAGCTTCAAAGATTACATATGGTGTTCAATTCTTACATCCTACGAAGAAAAAAATCCTTGCAAAATGGAGTCACGTCCATCAATCGCCAATATTCAACTACACTTGCTGTCCCATTTTTTCGCAGGAATACTAATGTCTTCCTGGGTCTGGACTGGCTCTACAGTTGATACCTGGTCTCGCTTTCTCCGTCGAACCTTTCGTAACGAGAATGAAGAACCCGTCAAGCTAAAGAAGCACAAAGTAATAGCACAAGCTTACACAAAACGTAAAACCTTCAACAATGCTGGCCGCCTATCAATATCCTTTCACAATACTCATGAAGATCCAGTTGGTATGAATTTTGATCTCAATTCTGCAGCCTCCCAGGACTTTAGTTCAACTTGGGCAGCTGCCCTTCCAAAATTTGTCACCAGAAGAGGTGCCCTAGTTGGTAATAATACAGGCTCAACCTCGAGTTATCGAAGAAACTCTGTAGATTCTGAGATAAGTATCAGTGTAAGAAGATTCTCAGTCGAGTCAAGAAGAAATTCCTTGGATTCACAATTCTCTTATGGTCTTCAAATTGCTGAAGTCAAGACAACACGTAAAGTTGCTGGACACAGATCGAGAAGAGGTAAGCGAAGAAGAGATTTTAATAAATCTAGATCGAAATCAGGTCCTTTGTTTAGAAGAGGTAGTACAACATCTCAGGAAAGTCAATTGGGTGCACAAATATTGTCTGCTTTGAGTATTGGTGGTGCAAATGTGCCGAATATGAAGAGAAGATCGGCAACAGTTGGTTTGAATGGAGAGGGTTTAGGGGGTAGAATGATTGATGGTAAGGAGATGGGTATGTTGATGCCATTTTTGTTAGCTGGACCCAGTGATAGTGATGATGAGGGGGTGAGCAGTGAGGAGAAGGCTCCTGGTAATGGTGGAGATGGTGGTGATAGAGATGTGGAGGCTGGGGTTGTTGAGAAGAGTCAGGGGAGTGAGAGTGAAGAGAGTGAGGCTGATGAGGAGACAAAGATGGTTGAGGATGAGGGGCAGAGGAGTAAGAGTAAAAGCAGTGGGAGAAGGAGTAGAGAGAGCAGGGAGAGTAAGTATGTTATACAGGATGAAATTAGTCTTAAACAGTTTATTCAGGAGTCTAAAGAAATTGTTAGGAGGGGTAATGAAAAGGGGGAGGATAAGGGGATGAAACCTGGAATTGGAGATCTTGCGTCTAGTCTCACGTCTTATTGTCCTGAGTTGAGATTGATGATTGAAGATGGTAATTTGGGGGGCAATGCTAGGGAAATGGCGACACAGACTTCTTTGCCGTTGGATGTACTGGAGATGGAAGAATTGAAGCAGAGTATTGATGAGATAATTAGCAGCAGGAATTGTAGTTCAAAGGGGACGCAAATATCACCGCAATTGAATTTGGCGAAAAGGAGGGATGCCATTTTGGGGGATAGTCCGATTCCTGCACCGAGACCGTCAAAAGAGGGAAAGAGGAAAGAGTTGAAGAATGTTTAGGGGTTTTAAGGATTTTTTAATGAGAGATTGTGGATTTAGTGGAGTTAATTTTTAGAGGTATTTTGTCAATGTTGGGTTATCTTGAGAGAGAGTGGTTTCAAGGGAAAATGTCAATAGATATTTTTTGTTGAAAATTTTCTCAGCTACAAAAAACATCTTTTGACATTTTCACCTTAAATCGCTGATTCTCGAGATAAATGCAATATTAACCCTTTACTAATAAATTTAAAGAAAATACTGAAAATATTGAACATTGCTTCAATGTTTTTTACTCTTTTATAATGTTGATGATATTATTTAATGATGTAAAGTATTTTTCTACGATTTATAGAATACCTCACACCAATTTTTGAAAATTTATTAATTTTTAAACTCTTGACAATATTTTTAACTTTTTCTGTACTTACTCATACTCATTAATTCCATGACACATTTAACTCAGCCAAATATCAATGTTCTTCCTTCATATTCAAGAACATTATTTAATGAGAATATATATTTTAAGACTGAAATGTCAATGAATTCGTTTGATACGACGACAATACTGAAAAGTATATAAATGTAACTTTTTTTTTTAATTTGTACGAATCGTGAATTCTTGTCGATTTATGGAATTCAACTCGTTGATTTGTAATTAGAGATTCCAATAAATTTTATTCAATTTATCTCCATTTTAATTATTTCCACTTAATTAATTCCTTTAAAAAAAAAAAGCCCTGCTAGAAAAAAATGGAAATTTCATGGACAGTTTGGTAGTAATTTTCATAAGAGTAACACTCAATTCGCTTTAGGGGAGAAGCGCGTATGAAATTTCAAGTTTCAAGTAAAATCCAAGTGGGTTTATAATTTTCAAGTAGAAGTAACACTGAAATTTCGAAAATGACATGGATTTCCAATTGAGCATGAATATTCAGTACCAAAATTATCTGAATTTCCCACATTTTCTTCATCCGCTTATGAGAAAATCAACGGAATATATTATTTTTAAATTTCGAAATTTTCTGAAATAAAATTTTTAACTCGTCAGCACGGGCGCTATTCTCCCAGTATTCTTAACGCGCAGCGTGAGAGAAACTCTCACACGTAACGAACACACTAGTGAGACAAAGACCGACCACCGATCCCGAAATAGTCTGCCTTCGTTGCACTAGTTCCGAAGGGCCCGAATTACACGAGTGCGCTCAGGCGCGCAGTGAAAGAATCTCTCACATTTCTCGGCCGCCTCCGATAAAATATTTGTTACTTAATTATTGATAAGTGCTAGAGGATTTCAACCGATCTCAAAAGAGAGGGAGATTTTTAATTGAGGCATTAAAAAAGTTTCATTCAAATATTTTCATTTTTAGGGTATGGTTCCTATAGCGTGAAAATTATTGTGAGAGAAACTCTCATAGAGCTCGTGCTGACGGATTAACCGTGAGGGGGGGGGGGGGGGGGGTGTTGCTCATAAGAAAAGTGGCTGGTCTTAGGCCCCACAAAGCCCAAAAAAATTAAAATTACAAAGATTGTAAAATTATTATGTTCTGCTCTATATTGACCCAAATAATTTATGATGGTAACAATTGCTAGGTACAGTACGACTCCTATTAAGTAGAAAAATCATCACATTATGGTCTTTATTCGTGAACACATTATTTAGGCTAACTAAGGCAACAATATTCCCTTATTTTCTATGAATTTTCAATCTATTTGTTAATTTTAATATTCTACATTATTTAATTACACAATTTTCCTAATTGTCGCTTTACATTAATTTTAGGGTGAAAATTTTTTTACAAAAAATTACAAAATTCACTAGATTTTTTTTTTCTTCACAATCAATTAAATTATAGAATTTAAAAAAGGAAGTCATGGATTTAATTTATTAACAATTTCACTGGTAAGATGAATAAGCCAATTGTTTCATTTACTTGATTTTCTTCTTCTTACTAGTCTTACTGGATGTTCTTTTTATCGTACCTGCAATCAAATTCCGAGAAAATTTCTTCTTTATATTATGCAGTTATTTAACGAACACATGCGAATGTAAATGCAGACATTTGTTGATATTTATGAACAATAATTGATGTAAAAATGCAGTTAAGGTTCTTCATTAAACTTAGGAGATGAAAAAAAGAAAATTAATACTATTTACACGATTCGTTGGGATTTGTAAAGAACTGGAGTATCAATTCAATAAATTTTTAGTAATTTTGTATATATCTCAGAAACAATTGATTTTAGAGGAAAATGTCAAAAGACTTTTTTGTTGCTGAAAAAATTTCCTATAAAAAAAGTCTTTTAACATTTCTTTCTAAAATTACTCATTATCGAGATAATTGAAAAATTGAAAAGATAAAAAAGATCGACTTTTGTGATTTTACAAATTCACTACTGAATTGTTTTCCAAATATCTTCAAAACTACTGGACTTGGAGAAAAATATCAAAAGACCTTTTTTATAGAGAATTCAATTTCCTACAAAAAAGATTTTTTTTAGATTTTTCTTTAAATCCTTTAGTTTCGAAGATATTCGTAGAAATAAATTCCTTCACTACTGAATAATTGGAAAAAAAACATAAAACTAGATTTTAACATCCAGAATACTTGTAAAAAAAAAAGAATGTACAACTATTAAATGCACTTGACTGTGAGCGAAAAGACACATAGACTACAGTACATCGTGCAGGACACTAAATGCTTGAATAATGGGTTCAATGACGTGAATTGATGGCATGAGGTTGAGTATTCAATCAACTCTAAAGTGCCTCCTAATAAAATATAATTCTCTCGTCACGATATTTCATTTTTTAACTCATCTCTCGGCCAATTAAATTCTTTATTTTATAATAATTAGACTAGACCGCCTCACGAAATATCAATAAAGAGATTAAAATTAATTAAGGCTGTTCCCTTGGTGAAGTTTTAAGTGCTTCGATATCTCGAATAGACCCTTTAGCTGTTGTTCAGCATCTGCCATTTTTTTTTTGTTTTCATTTCCTCGTCAATACTCTCTGCTTGTTTTCTCTTTCCTACATTCCAATAAATTCACTAATTAACACCGATTGGTGCTTAATTGCCTTTGATCAATGTTCAATGATGTTCGGATTTAATGAAATGATATGAACATGTTTTTTTTTTTGAATCGCATGCGATTTTTATGATATCAATTGCAAATAATTAAAAAAAATGAAAAATGGAATTTAGAAAAATTGTGATATGTCGGGAGCTAATGAAGATAGCGAAATTTTTGAAATCATTTTTTTTTTTTGTAGAGCAGAATGAGAGCTATGAAAAAGGTCCTTATAAAAATATCGGTATCTCCCTTAGATTTGAAGATATCCATCAAAAACGTTAATAACGATTTCTGTAATTTCACTTTTTTGTAATTATACATTTATCTCGTTAATGAGTGACCTCAGGAGAAAAAGTCAAAGAACCTTTTTTGTAGCTGATAAAATTTTCAACAAAGAGTCTCTTTTGACATTTCCCTCTAAAATCACTCATTATCGAGATAATTCGATATTTAATGAGAGATGTGAAAATTAATTTATATAAACCATGAAATTAGCATGAATAATCAACACTAAAATAATTACGATATTCACCACCACCAGAACCACCACCGATGATAGTAGAGCACACGTTGGCATCACCCTTCGGTGACAACTGGCGTGGCTACTTGGTTTTCGAATGACTTTTCAGTTGTTTAGAGTATTCATTACCCCAAAGTAGATGATCAAATCCTTCTCCAGCAAAGTAGAGTAATGCACTGAAGGTGAGTAAAACTACAAAAAAGGCGATCCGCAGAGGTGTTGTGAGTACCTCCATCACTGGATACACCCATATGCCACTCTTGTAGTAAATAAAATGTATCCTAATCATTAAAAAAACGAATATTCATAAATTTTTTTCATCCTCAATTTTCATCATTCAATCGATTCACCAATCTTACCAGATTAAATAAATCAGCATGAGCAGTGCAAGTCCTCCGAAACCGTTTGACCTCTTTGGATACTGTCTCGGTGCGACAAGCATTTCAATAACTGTTGTAACCATAATCATAGTATGCATGAGATGATTCAACCACCATGGGAAGTACGGATCGAGGGCTTTTGGTAGCACCAATTCACGGTCAACGAACATCAGTGCCCAGAACGTGATGCCTACAAACTGAGACAGAAGAAAAATTCTTCAAGAGTTTGGATTTCGCATCAATTCCCGAACGAGAGATTGACAAATAAGTAATACCTATCATTATAATGGTAAATGAAAAAAAAAAAATTTTGAAGAAAATTATATTGAGCTATTATATTATATATTGAGAAAAAATTGTTCACAATACGTGCGTCAGATGGTGGCGCCAAAAGGATCGCATTTTTTTTTTTTAAAAAAAGAGAATCCATAAATTTACCAAATATATCATTTTTCAAGGTCATTTTAGCATGAAAAATCGATTTTTATCATTTTCCTTATCCAAAAAAAAATTCATGAACTCACCATAGCAAGTGGAAAGCTGAACGTCGCATGGAAATAATCCTTGATCCTTCGAAGAATTGGTGCCCTCTTCGGTAAGACTTTATTCGATCCATAGAGATCATTTAAAATGCAAAGGAAGAAGAATAAAGCCTGTGTTATCTGTAACAGAAGATCAAAAAAAAAATCGATCAACTCTCTCCCTAAATAAAACATTTCTATTATGGGCTCGGTCTATTTACAGAGTATCACAGTCGATTGACTGGACCGTTCGGGCTCAACGCATCTACTCTGTTGAATAACTCTTGACATTCGGTTTCAAAAGAGGGAAATCGATTTTTTTAATATATTTTTATTGAAATAATCATCTGGAAATAACTTGGCGCTCTCACGGTGCACTTCACTGTAGAAAGTTTAAATTACGTGTTATTCAATCATTGAAGGATCTAAGATCCTAGTTATGATGGGGTCAATCAAATCTAATTATCTATTGAATTTTATTTGAGTTGAGTGGTTACTGATAGAGTACATTTGTTTCTAATTGGATGCTGACGCCGCTATATTATCATTCTCGGTCAAGGTATCAGAGTCATTACACAATAATCTTAAGTGCTGAATCATTCTTCATCGTTTTTGCCAAGTGATTCCATGAAAAAGAGAAAAACAAGATTCTACACTAGTCTGAGTGCTCAGAATTGTTTATTTCTGTGATTAAAAGTTTCCTGAGTCAAGTTTTCCCTTCACTCATTACGCAAAGGTGTAGATAAACCGCCCATACATGGAATATTCAATTTTCTGGCCTGATTTTGTAGATGATTCTGATGGAGAAGTGGTTGAAGGAGTAAACTTCAGTACGAATTAGTGAGTATCTTCGAAAGGAAGTGATTTAGCGGAATTTATCAGAAGACCTTTTTTATAGAGAAGTTTATGGGCTACAAAAGAGATCTATCATTTTTTTGATAAACCTAGTAGTTTCAGAGATATTTGCAACATAATCTGCATGAAATTTTCGGAGTAATCGGAAAATTAATTCCATTAATTTTCTTAATACATTTATATTGTTTATGACAATATTCAGATAATTCAGTTATTTTCTTAACTAATATATTTGTGGTTTTCGTAGAGTTTTATAAATAAACAAGCCCTGAAGACATGTAAAGTTTGACTTTTTATTGTGTCATCTTCGCTAACCGCAAGGCCGATTATTCATGTCTCTTATCCGACGGGTTTGAGACGTGTCCTTGAGCGATTTTCTCCGAATATCAGATAAGAGAGTCCCCCCACTCTGTTCTATCTTCGAGTAGAAAGGGATCCACTCGGACGAAACGTTGACCGGCCGCATGCTACTCGTCTCATTTCTAAAACACAGCGCAACTCTAGGCGCATGACGTAGATGGATTGTCACGAGTGGGGGAACTTTCCCAGAGGGAGAGCAACCTTGGAGGGGAAGTTTTTCGGATTAGAGAGTCCTTGAATAATAGAGATCCCATATGATATTGGGATTATGGGTAAAAACAGAATATTGAGTTGGTGAATTAATTTAACTTCACCTCTTTATTGAGCCGCACTTGGAAGACGCATCTGATCTGTACTCTACCTCCGTTACACGAAAAAAGTTTCGACTCTTTCTGGTTTAAAACAAACTCGTAACATTTTCTATAATTGGAGAAATCTTTGTTGTCAAAACCATAACCATCAAGCTGTACCTAGGCCTATTGGTAACGTCATAATTCACTTGATTGACGGTTGAAAAATAGAGTCTCTATGATTTCCTTGGCATTTAACTTATTAAATGAATTATTGTGAAGTAGGTACCAACCGCATCCCAGAACGTGAGGAATTTGAATTTCCCACCGTATGCCCCATGTGTCTTGCTGACGTTCTCTGGTACGATGGTATTAGTGAAGTCGTAATACACTGAAAATGCAAATTGCGCACAGGCAATCACGTGAAATCCAAGCAGCAGGGACTCGTTCATATCCTTTGATTATTATTATTTTTTCACTTTTTGGCTTTCTGTAATTAATCTATGAAATACCAAAATCGATTATTGGAGGTAATAATCGATTGACGAGATGCTCTGATTCCAATTGTACTCGACTTTTTTTTTATAATTATCCATTTATCTCGGAAATGAGTGATTTGAAGGGAACATGTCAAGAGACCTTTTTTGTAGATAATTAAATTTTTCGTTGAAAATGTCTTTTGACATTTTCCTCTATACCTCGTTCTTTCAGAGATATTTGTAATATAGAGATTTTTCAATACAGTTTTTTTTTTCTACAGTGTCTAATAAGTGTTAATAATTCTAACAGGTATCATTATTCAAGGCATTGGAAATTTTTTAAAATAAAAGTCAACAATGACACATTCATCTAAACTCCTAAATTGGAAATAACGAGATTTGCTGATGGATATTAAAGTTTCAAAGACTAATAATGTGGTAGGTAAACCACAGTATTGCGATGTTTGTGGTTAATATCACATTTTCCATGGACAACTCCTACTTGTCTATTGTTCTTATGGATGAATGTCACAATCTAGTCATTATAGGCGTAAGAAATACCATAAATAGTTAGAAAATAAACATGACAAAGGAAGATTTTCAGAATTCAATAGCGAGGTGATAAATCGAAGTTAATATTTTTGTTAATTTTCTATTTATCTTGGAAACAAGCGATTTAAACCGAAAATGTCCGAAGACCTTTTTTGTAGCTGAGGAAATTATAAACAAAAAATGTATTCTGATATTTTCTTCTAAACTCACTCGTTATCGAGATAATCCAATATTTAATCGAATTAAAATTACATGAAAAATTAAATTGCTTTGTTACGTTCCAACCTTTGACGATTGAATAGAATATGAAGAAGATTAATTAATATTCAATTCTCTTGATAAGGTGTTCGCCAATCTGAGAGTTTTTGGCAAGAAAAAATAAATCGAAAAGATTACATAATCTCTCCAAAAGTATTTTTCAGATGATTTTAAAATTTGATTATTAAAGTATCATTAAAAAATTAGAACAGTAAACCCTGAATTAATGCATAGCATCGCGATAGAATGAAAGGGCGTAAGTAACATTTTTGAAAATATTTCTGCATAGTGACCTTTATTTTTGCTGAATATCTCAGAAACTGAGCAAGATAGAAAAATTTTCATAAAAACCTTTTTTGTAGATCTCAATTTTCCCTACACAAAAGGCTCTTATGAAAATTCCTCTATCTCCCCTAAATCCTGAGTTATTCATCAAAAAAGTCCGAGAGTTAAATCACCTTAAATAAAACTCATTTAATTAAAACCCAACCGTAACTCAATAAACAAAAAATCAATGTTACAGCATTTCTCGTCATTCTTCAATAATTAAATTACCCTCGTTGCGAAACTCCTAATGAAAAAAATCTGCAATTCATTATTTGAATCCATAAAAATGAATATAAATAAATAAAAATAAGAAAAATTGCATGATAATAAACGAAAAAAATTAAATAAACTTTAAAAAGAAAACAATAATCTAAACTAATCTCAAATATGTAAATAAATGTCAACTGTATATACATATGCATTTTCGACTGTTTAGTATGTAATCCTTATTTCTGTACTTCTTTTCTGGGTGAAAATATCTGCTGTTCGCCATTTGTATCTATGTATATACGATACTTAATTTTTATTCTGCTACTATTAACATATTTATGCAATGATTTGACCCTCTAATTGGCTTATTAGGCTGGTGGATCTTTAATAAAATGAAATAATCATTAACCAGCATCAGAGCATCTTTAATAATTAAATTAAACGACTAAATAGATCCTCGTTACACATAACCTGATGTTCCAACGTCCAAAGTAACCAAGAAAATCGCAATAAAATACCGTAAGAAACACAAGTGGGCGTGTCTAAACTCGTAACATGTGTACTTCCGGGTTGTCCACGCGTGGGTACTCAACAACTGGAATCAATTGATAAGTCAACACAACTGAACACACAATAGTAAACAAGAAAAAATTGCCAACGTCTTTTTAACAAATTTTCTTAGAAAAAAAAATAAAATAAAAAAAATTAAGAATTTTCAACTTTTCAGAGTATTGAAGCGACTCGAGTGAATAGACTTGACTCACTGACGAACATGAGCACAAGCTTAGAGACAGCTGACACCAGTTTTATAAACGTCGCGGAGTGGGAGGTGAGATGCTGCGCGCGAGTCCGAACGAAGGATTAATTTAAGACATTTGATGTTATTTATTATTCATGAATTTTTGAATAATCAGTTAATTGGTAATTGATCATAAGATTCAACGATTTATATTCATGTTTCATGATTATGATTATGATTATGATGTTCATGTTTTGATGATGAACATGAGTAGAGGCGGGGGAGGGAAGGGATTAAAACGACATGAACTCGGGTTTTGGGTATGGGTATGGATAAGGGTAAGGGTATTGATTATCTCGAGAGGGTTGACAATGTCTATTGATTATTCAAGTAGACTTGTTCAATGTTAGTTTTTGTGGAGGGTATGGGCCCATGAGAAAGAGAATTGGGGGTTTGCAGGAAATATTTTTATTGTTGGATATGAAAATTGAATAAAAAATATTAGACACGTGTTTTTTTTTTAATAGATAATTAATAATAAATGAGTTATAGACAATTGAGAATGTCTGCATTATGACGTCACAAAACGCCTATAAGAGAAACATTGTGACGTCATAATGTAGATTTTGTTAAATCAACTATAACTCTCTCATTTTTTCATATTTTGAAAAATAAAAAAATAGGTATGTCATATTTTTCATTTGATTTTCATATTTCATCGCTTAATTCGATGAAAAAATTCATATAATTGTTCAATTAATCATTTTTTTTTTAAGATTTTTTGCAGTTGAGGGAAAGGGTGATGAATCTATTTTCCAGGTGTTGATAAGAGATTAATTATCTTCGAAGTGAAAGGGTTTAGGGGAAAATGTCAAAAGACACTTTTTGTGGGGAATTTTGTCAGCTACAAAAAAGGTCTTTTGACATTTTCTTATAAAATTACTCATTATTGAGATAATCTGATTCTTAACGAAATGTGAGAAAAAGATACGTTGAAATGTTTGATACAGATTATTCTGCAAATATCTCTGGAACCATCGGGTTTATAGAAAAATGTCAAAGGATATTCTTATAGCTAATTAAATTTTTGACAAATATGTCTTTTGACATTTTCTCCTAAAACTACTCACTATCAAGATAATTCAATATATAAATGTCCAACGAAACGCAAAAATGCGAAGATGAATTTGTTCCACTTTCTTGTACAATAAAGTTGATCATAATCATGAAAATTCTTCTTTGACAATTTACAATACTGTACACTGTTCTAGATAAATTACTGAGCCTCATGCTACTGCTATTATGATGTGACATAATCCCATTAGAGTTTGTTATTGCGCAATCATCAAAAGGGGATCCATAGAAATACATAACGGATGAGTTGTTGAATTTTAGAGAAAAGTCGTTACATTTTATGAATTATACTCACCACTCCCCAAATTGTCAGATACTTGAATTGACCTGGGTCGAATTCTTTGAACCTGTGCGCCAACATCGGTATGTGCATATTGAAAAATGCCTCGTACAATGTGAACGCATAGGCAGAAAATGCCGTGAGGTGGAACAAGTTTAGTAAAGTTGCCATTTTTTATCTGGAACAAAATTTAAAAACGAAAATTTGAGTTTATCAAATTTAATGTTTTTGGTTATTGCTAATTATACGTTTATCTCGAAAATTAGTGGTTTTAGAGCAAAATATCAGAAGACCAATTTTGAAGATAATGAAATTCCCCACAAAAATATTTATTGACATTTTTATCTAAAATTACCCGTTATCGAGATAATGATGCGTGATGTTGTCGTCAAATAAACGAAATTTGATATTTCTGCCATTTTCATTTTGTCATTTTTATCGGAAATGAGATGTTTTAGGAAAAAAAATAAAAAGACCTTTTTTTAAGATGATTGAATTTTCTACAAAAAAAATTCTTTTGACAATTTCCTCTAAAAGCTCCCATTCTCAAGATAATTCCTCCTCAAGAAAGCTATCAAAAACCTGTTTTAAAATTGTTTGAAAATACTTCAACAAAAAAATTTCGATTAGATCTCAACTGCATTCTAACAAGAATCGATTATAACTGCAGGTGTCTGACAGCAGTGTGTTTATACCCACTTAGGACTGCACTCGTTGGGACCTTGAGGCGTCCCTCAATAGTGTAGTCAAGATACGACTTTGAACTCCAAAATGGTCGAATCTCAACGAAAGAAAAAAAAGAATGATTCGATGGCAAGTAAAATGAATAACAATATCCTCAATTTTCGGGACGCTATCTCAATGACAAATTGTTTAAAAAAATTACAAACTGCAAAAAAAGACAAGTGCAACCGGTTCCCACTAAGAATTACAGAACACTGAACAGTTCTTCCACTCAACAATGTTCACTATAATGTACTATAATATCTCTCGGATGTCGTAATCACCCGCGATTTGATTTCCGGCTGTACACGTGTGCTCACTCTTTTTATTTCTCGTTCGATTGCTCAGTCGTCTGCTACTGATAGCTCGCGTGTGTATTTCTATCTGTTCATTTTTTTTCTTGTCATCGATTCACCTCTGACACCGACACGAGTATTTTAGCGATAGGTACAGGTCAATCAGAAAGTTTATAAAAAAATTTTCGAGTATTTAATTAAATTTTTTTCAAAGTTGAGAGCAATTTTAACGATTTTGTACATTTTTTTTTACTGACGATGTTCAGTTTTTGATGGATATCTTGGAATCTAGGGGAGGCAGGTAAATTTTTGTTCAGACATTTTTTGTAGAGAATTTTATGAACTACAAAAGAGGTTTTCTGACATTTTTGTCTAAACCTACTAGTTTCGAAGATATTTGCAGAATAGTCAGAATGAAATTCTTGATTTTGAACGTAACTTCAAATTTGTCCCTGTATTTATCAATAAAGAGTTTAATGAGGTGTTAATGATCTGAAAATAGTGTTCAATGAGTCGATAAAAATCAATCTCTGATGGAATTGATTGGAACAAGACTAATCTTTTTTGAGATTCATAATACATTAATTTATGGAACTAGACGTTAATAAACGAAAATCGTAGGTCAATGAGAGATTATCTTATTAGATAATGATAATGAGACTGTTCTTACTCATCAGATGTTTAAGCAATATCAATTTTTTATGTATGAACAAAAAAATTTCTAGAACAGAAATAATTTCCGTTCTTAAAAATAGTTTTCTGGCAATATCTGAGAATTAAAAGGAGATATCGAGATATTCATAGGGACCTTTTTTGTAGCACAAAGAAAGAGCTACAAAAAATGTTTCTATCAAAATTTCGTTATCTCTTTTAAATTCCGAGATATCTCCAAAAAACTCATTTACTGAAGAAAAAATTCTTCAATCATTGAATAAAAAAAATTTCAATCAATAAAAAATTGTTTAAATAAGATAGTAAACATCAACTTAAACACAATTTTTTAATCAATACAGGCGATTATGCTGAATGAGTCTACAAGCTTTTTACAATACCTCAACCCGACATTTTACGATAAGAAAAACTAGACAGATAAACTGTTTTCCTCACCATAAAAAGAAAAAGACGAACTGGTTTTAAAAAAAACTTTGATCCGTCCTTGAGACAATTCAATGGCGCTCTCAACTCGTTATTAATGACTCTGATCATGCACCCCACCACAAGGACAAAATCAATGCCATGAACCCACGAATATAGAGAGAAAACAAGTTTGCAAAATATTCCACTCACCTTGAAATATTTCCAGTGATTATTTTCGTTGTTTTATTCCAAAAGGTAAATGTCTTCTCTGGAATTTAATTAATACGAGGTAGACCGTTATTGATGTCGATTGAACGATGAAACCGTGACGAGGCCGGAACGACAACTGAGCCAAGGATAAAGCCTCCCCCATTCGTGGATGAACTCGGCTCTTGGGCATTATCCGTGGGTTGGTTAGCGCCCCTCTTCGTTATTCTACGGTGGCATGTGTTATCATGGAGTTGTTTCTTATCGACGGTATATGTTTATCAGTGAAAATGTAGAGGTCTGATGATTTTCATCCGACGATAATTGGGAATATTATGACGAGCTTATCGATTATATATTTTTGTGTATTATAGGTGTATGTAGTATAACGTATCTCTCTTTCAACTCTTTCAATTGTTTCTAGTCTTAAGGATGTCAGAGATGCCCTTTGATAACGACTGTCTTTTGGATAACGTCGACATTTAACGATTCGGTATAATTCTTTTCTTACCTAACGGATTGCAGGCAATGTGCATAAATAATCAGTCATGAAACATTGTGATTTTCAATTAGAGAAATATAGTTTATTTCCATAACTCAAAAGTATCTAGATACACAATACATGGACATAGAGAGTGAATCAAAATTGACCTTCTCAATCTTTCAAAAATGTAAGAAGACAAAGAAAGAGTTTAAAAATTGTGCAAAGTCCGACTCTTCATTCTGTTGAAGGCGAGTTGTTGGCGATTGTAGACGTATTTGTCAGAATTGTAGTATTTTCTATAACACTGCCATCGAGATTTCCCCCCAAAAGTTGATCAATCATATCCAATCCTCTCATATATTCGCCATAATTAAGTGTGTAAATTCTAAAAGCAAGAAATCCTCCATATCCTGATGAATTTTTGTAGAAAAGACCAATACCCCTCAAAGGGACTGAGGGATCTATTTCGACATTGGTGGCATCAAAAAGAGGCAAGGTCGTTTGTCCAACATCTGTTTCAAAATCTGACATCCCAAACTGTATGTAACTGTTAGGTCGTGTATACGGAGTAGTTGGATATCTCGAGGTTTTTTCTTGTAGTGGACTTTTGGCTCCATCGATATTTGCTTTATTGCTAAAAATATGGATGAAAGGGGGAATCATTTGGTCCTCAATGGATATAACTAAATTTAGAAAATCATCATTACCTGTGTGGATCGCGTGAGAAAGTCTCATGGAGACGGCCTACTAATAGACCTGAAGAAAAGTTGAATTTCATGTAACTGAGTTTCAGCTGTATATGGGTTTCATCAGATTCATCAGATTCATCAAATTGTACACCTAGAATAGATGAATATATAGATACATGAACTCGATCAATATTGAAATCACAATCATGACTTTAATCTATAAACAAATAGTACAGGAATTGGAACAATAATCTCGAGAATACATTACAAAACACACGTCATTATCATACCAACAACAGCGTGACCCTCCGGGACGATCAAGTCATCGAGATCAATGAAATTATTCTCCGAAGAAATGGCTATAATATCTGATCCCATTGGAATGAAGAGGCCAGTGGGCCGTATGTAATTCATTTCACGCCTAAACCACTCTTCTGAGCGCTTATCAATCGCACCATCGGGAAGTAATCTTCCCTGTTTTATTTCGATGCTAATCATCATATCCTTCCAGGGCCTACTAAACCGAATTCCTGTAACAACCCTGTAATAATAATTTCAAAATATGAAATTCTGAATTATTGCATCGTTCATGGATTTTGCGATAATATAGGCTTTACTTATTGAGAACATAGTCGCTTTCAACCCTCCTCAAATCCAAAAATTGGACCCCTGGGGAATTAACATTCATAGTACCTTCACATGTGCAGACGCACTTTTCGCATTTATAAAAACTGAAAATAAAATCCCATTAGTTTCATTGCATGAAAATATAATGTACAATGATAAAATGAATCTCACTCTGCAGTATGAAAATTGCCCTGCGATTTCCACCTGCGACCGGAACAATGATCCGTCTTTTTGCCGTAAATTTTCCCATCACGTTTTTCAATCCATTCATATGTTCTAGGATTTCTAGGCTGTTGATTTTACCGTGTAATATAGCAAATTTCTTTGATTCTATTGAGAATTAACATATCTTGACCTCTTTAACGGGCCCATGAAAAAGTTTCCGGTGGACTTACGAGGTTCCAGCAATACTGTGATACTTCTATATCCCGACATTGATGAAGGTGACGACAGGAGAATCGATCGAATCTATCTCTCATATATCTCCGGTCAATATCAGCACATCCTCCTTTGCATGATTTCTCGTAAATATTATCATAATCTTCACTAATTACAGCATTATACAGTTTTTCCATTTCGATGAAGTTCTCACCTGGAAGACGATTAATTCCAAATCAATATTTATCAAAGATTGTCTTACAACTAGCTACCTCTGATAAGATTTTCAGGATCACATGAACGTATAGTTGTTGATGCCTTTCCAAGATAATTTTTGAATTGTATGACATAATCCTTCAGTCTCAATTCGCGCAGTTCTTGAGCGATTCTCATTTCGGTAGTAACATCAACTACGAACACATAAAATCATTGTTATACAGACGTTTGCAAAGAAAATCATGTCTGTATTCTTCGCGAAAAAATTTCTTACCATTATACAATCTATTTTGTAGATAGTAGCCGAAGGATTCCGCAATTTGACCTATTAATTCCGTAGTGATGATAGTCTTGTATAAATCGTACAAATGCCGATTAACTAACTGATTTCCACATCGTTTTGAATCCTTTGCCGTAATATGAAAGTGAATTCCAGCATTAAGATTGTTAATTTTGTTCATTTATGTAGTAGCATATGAAAATGACTGTGTGAGGGAATCTCAAAAAATATTTTTCATAGCTAAGAGCAGTATTTGAAAGAGTGATTTGTTAAAAAAAAAAAAATTTAGATTTATCTAATCTTAATTTAGATTTTGTACTCATCGAATACCTGCATATGTTGAATAAAAATATCTAAAAAGCTTCCATGAATATCCCTTGTAGTCGTTGGAGCAATATTGTGTTTCAGATGCAGAAGAGTATCGTGTAAATTTCCGGACGATTTTCCTGTTAATATCGCTGCTAAGTCCCTCAGTGTCCCATTATTGAGCGTAGATATATCCCTGGAATATTTGATAGTCTCATTGTAGATGTCATGTACTTTTCCGACTGAATTTACTAGATCGAGTTTTCTGCTATTGAACTCAATTTCTCCTGGAAGGGCCTTAAACATAGCTTCCATACGCGTCGCTATCCAATGGTATTGCATGGAAAGATCCAACATCATGCTCTCGATTCTATCAAATTTAGCTGAATCATCATCATCGTCATCCTCATTGATCCAGTGATAGAATAGAGTGATAGGATTTTGATCCGTCGCCAATCTTGATGGATCAGTTATGATCTTTTTCATCCAGAGGTAGATCTCTTTACTACTACGCATTATCTCACCGGCGTTTGCGAGGATTTCGATGAGTATTGATATTCCTCCCAGACCTTTGTTCTCAACTTGTTGAAAATTCATGATGATCAATAACAGTAAAAAAATCACTGGTCTCCGCGACATTATGATGAACATTTTTACGAGTTTTATATACCCCTCGAAATAATCAACTGAGCACGGTAAATGATAATCCCAAATTGAAAAATCTTATTTGTGAAATGAATCGAAGAGTCGTTGATGAGCTTTTTCGGTGGGTATTCCCTAAATACTGAGTAACTGAAGTGGAGGTGAAGGAATTTTTATAGAAACATCGAGCGAAGAATGACATGATGTTATGAAATATGAATAAATCTGGTGGAAGGGGAGGCCTTGAACAAAAATATTTGTATGTTATCAGGTGCGTTTAGAGGAAATAATGACATTAGGCATTGAAATACATTTTTACTTCGTAAAAAATATAGTGATACGAAAGAAGTATTTTGAAATGAAATATATCAGTCTCTTTTTCGAACTCTTTTTCCTTTTCATATATTTCCTGGATGACTTCATTTTTTGCAATGCAGAATGAATTTCAATGTCAAATTTTATTGTTCCTACTAACCGCCACTAATAATATAGAAATATTCATTTCCAAGGAACTGATGTCCACAGGTAGGAAATGCCGATGCGTAAGAAACAAGCCGAGCCTGGCACAGGCCTGGATTTGTCACGCCTTGGTCCCTAAGCTTGGTTGGAGGATGGGCTAAAGCTCTGGATCAAGGCTTGAGTCTGGGGGGGGGGGGGGGGGGCAAAACTTCGCGCATCAAGTTAAAAATTGCCATCCAGAGGAATGAATCAGAATCCAGCCCTTCAAATTCAAGAACTTTCTAAAATTTTCGATAACAGCCTCCATTTTCATAATGATTGATTCCCTCAATACATATTCTAGCGCTTTCAGGGAAGATCGAGAATTTCCTAGAAGAGTTCAACAAATCCCATAATAATTTTGTATAACACCATTTTCTCTCTTCTGCCCAGATTGCCGGTGGCCCTGCTTCAACATAATTTCCATTACGTCAGCTGCTGAAAATATCTACATTTTAACGATTTTGTTATTCGTTTTCGTTTATCTTTTGTGTCCGACTAATCCCATGGGATACCAATTGACATCGATAATGGTGAAAAAAATCATTAGAATGGAATTCGACGTATTACAAAACAACTGTGTAATGACATGTGTGTAGTGACGTTGAATTCCAATAGTAAAAATCATCATTTTTATCAGATTTTCAACGCTGAATAAACCAAATGAAAATGAAATCGAACACACAAAAAATTTCAGAGCTGTTTTAACTCCTGGTAGGCATATTTCAGTTCTTCTTGGGGGTGTTTTACCCCTAACTTGGGGATTTTTTATTAAGTTGTGAAATATCTCATATTTGGGTGTGATTTACCCCTAACTTGAGGTGATAATATAATTCTGTCATGGGCATGAATTACCTCAATCATGGTGCTAATACATGCCCAAATTAGAGATCAAAGGGACCAGAAAACTATTATCTGCAAACGATTCTCAAGACATTTGATATTTGTATATTGGGAAGGTGAGAAATTACGATTTTTTCCTTAGACAGAATTCTCCGACGAATCTTCTCTATTACAATCTTGTAAATCAACAGAACTCGCGGACAATGAAATGAAATTTCATGTGATTATTATTATGTATGTATATATACATATATAAATAATAATCCATGAAAATTCTCTATCTGCGATCTTTAAATAACTCAAAAATTTCACACCATCGGTATCTTTCATGCGAAATTTAATGTAAAATCGTAAAATTTATCGTATGAGGCCGCTTTAAAATTGCTTTTCAAAGCAGTTGGAGTGCAGTTTTTCTTTTGAATTTTAAAGCAATAAAACATGATATCCTGTATTTTCTGATGCAATTTTTGCCCAAAGTTTGGAAACCAAAATTTTTTGTCACAAGTCTGAAAAAATGATAACGCATTTGACGAACGCTTACACGGAGAGAAAAGTTGAAGCGAGATTACGAGTCTGATGACGCGACGTTCCGTAATTTTTCACTTGCAATTAACGTAATTTTCCCGTGATTTGAAGTAGCAATTACGGAAACTCAAGCAATTTTTCCCCAAACCTGACGGTCGCTCCACGATTACAAAACAGACGTAACTTTTCTCTCCGTGTAGTAACCGTCACATGGAATCGGTGCCCTACTCGTGTCGTTTCTCTCTCCCTCTTGAATATTCATTTTCTCTTTTGTCAATTGTTTCATTATTTTGTTAATTTTCATGAAAAATTATATATAGTACAAAAATGTGCAACTTTCTTCCGGAATTTCAGTCGAGGACATTGAATCAATAAACTGCACTGCTTAAATATTTTGTTTAGAACTCATCATTTCAGGAAACAAAGATCTCAGGGTTATTGGAAGTTTTGAAAAATTCTATTGATAAAGAATTGTAATCATTTCCTGTAGAATATTAAATATTGCTTGCAATCCGTGAGACACGTGGCAAATATTGTGTTGAAAATATGCGGAAACCTGGACGGTTTTAACAATTCAGTTTTACAATCAATACCGATTTTCCATGTCGCTGAAATTAAATTCAAATTAATTTATTTTTTCTAAATTATGAGAAATGCCTATATTTTTCATTACTATTGTCGCATTTTGATAACAAGAAATTGAAAAATTGCAAAGAAAGTCGACAGAGCCAAAAAAAAATTGATTTTTTTTTATGGCACCGGAAAACTTAAAAATCTGTGTTTCTTGGTGAATAGCGAAGGGAGTCCTGTGAATTCTATTTTTATCTTTGTTTCTCGATTAATTAAATGAAAAAATTACAAACTATGCAAATCAGAGATGGAAAATTTTATGGGATTATTATTATGCAATGATTATATTCTGTTTCTCTTTTTCTTTCTACCAATTCTATCAGTAGTGAGCTTCCAGATGGATCTGTAATTTATCCTGTTCCGAAATTTTGTACTCAATAGCAACTTTTAGTCTATTTGAAACAGGAAAACATTGATTGTCTGTATCTCGGTAAATAACGGACACAACGACCTTAAATTTTTCCCAGAAATGTAACCTGATAATATATCAAGTACTAGCCCAAGGAGGATTAACAGAGCATTTTAAGAGAGCACCGGAATCCACCCTAGAGTCCTTAGAAGGTCCCACATTTTGACTCGGGTGCCTCTGAATTTGACTTATTTTGACACTAAATATGTGGTAAATTAACCCGCCTAGAGAGTAATTCAACCCTTCAAGGTAGCAATTCAAACCTTGAGTTGAGGTAAAATACTACATGGCGGAGGTAAATTATACTTTAGTAACGGTGAATCACTCCTTAGATAGTGGTAATTTACCTTTTAAAAGATGAGGGTAAATCGACTCCAACAGAAGGTTAAGCAGCTCTAAGTTTTTTTGTATGAATGACATTAAAAATCAATGTACCTATTGCGGTTGTTCTGGAAAAAATGTCTACGCAATTTTGATGAGTGATTGATTATTTCTGCCGGATCAATCACTGATAAGAATACTTTCGGTCATATGCGATTTGGCTTAGGATATTTATCCCACAAATGCAGAAAATATATAATTATTGTGCGCTATAACGCTCACCCATGCTGCTTGCTTGGTCTTTTCCGGTGTCTTACAGTCTTGACCGAAGGGAATATTATGTTTCAATGATGTTTTTTTTTCAAACATCAATATTCAAAAACTGATCATAAATACTTCGCTCAATATGATATTTACATATAGTTTCCATACAAAAATTAATGTATGGACTAACAATTGATTTTGCCCCTTCAAATGATTCGTTCATAAGATTCAAAATCTCTCTTATTGATCGTAAACTAAATTACATTTCATGAAAATTGGTTTTTATTCTACAATCAATTTTTCCGAAATGTCTCAAAATTGAAAAGAGATATTGAAATTTTCAAAAAGAACTTTTTTGTAGCTCTCATTCTGCTCTACGAAGAAGATATTTGTAAAAAATTTCCTATCTCTCTTAGATTCGAAGATATTCATCAAAAACTCAAAATTCCATCGTTGTACCTCTTCGCGACTAATTCTTAGTCGATAAATCGAATTGAACTTCATAATTTTATGTTTGATATCTGCCAATCCTTATATTTTTAAGATTCTCCCGGATGTTCATGATGCCACGGTTACCAAACGGGTCAAACAGATAATTCTGTTGAATTGAAATTAGTGCACAGTGCACTCAAGTTTCGAGTTTATATCGAATTCTGCAGACGCAAATTCACAAGAAGAAAAGAGAATATACGCTGACTCCCAGCAATCTCAAGGTCAACAGGAATCTTACCCGCAGGGATCAAAGTCGAGCGGTAGACGGAGGAACTACTCCGTTTTCGAGTACACATCATAAAATGGAACATCAATGACCTTGAGGTGAAAATCAATAGCAACACGTATGAAAAAATTCAATAGAAAATCCTAGCGAATTCGCATTTTTTCCTGAGTGAAAAAAAATATTCCGAAAGCACGATCGATGGTCAAGAGATGACGATCGTTTGAACGCGATCGACTTGTACATGTTGAGTTTGACCTCTATCAATGACGAGACTAGAAATCCGATTATAATATATTATATATTTTCTATTCTCGTACTGAATATAAGTCATCATCATGGTATAATTACATCTATATGATAGAGTCTAAATAATGTTCAAAAAGTGGAATTGTGAATTGTTGAATGAATCAATAAGAGGAGGAGATGAGTCACTTCCATTTTAAACTAGATCAATTTTATATCTGGAAATTTCTCGGAATCTATGGTAGATAGCAAAATTTCTGATAAGGCATTTTTTGTAGAAAAAATTGTGATCTACAAAAAAGGTTCTTTTTAAAAATTTCATATCTCCATTAGATTGAAAGATATTCACAAAATAGTGTACACGTGATTTTTTTTATTGATCTTTATCTCAAATTTTAAGAATTCAATTGCCTTAAAATTCAATGAATTATTCATACTTTCACTCATAATGTCATAATCATCATGTTCATTACGTCAGATCAGATACAAGAACGAAAATTAGATAATACCTCCTTGATATTACCTAGCCGATAAAATCGTTCCCCTCTCCCTATTTTTTAACATGTTTAACGGCCTCTAGTGGATTTTCAACGAACTTGAATACCGCGCAACGACTGAAGAGCCCATGATATCTGTAATCATCAAAGTGATTAAATCAAAAATAAAAACATTGACATTAAATCCCGATAATTCGATTCACCTTTTTTTCTTCACAATTCATGGTCATGTTTACCCCATTAAACATCAGATTGTCTTCTGAACATGTCATCAATTATTCAATAAATAAAATAAAATTGTTATGAATGTATTCGGTACATTAAATTGAATAATAAATAACTGAATAAATAAAAATAATTTTTTTGTATTTATTTTGGAAAAAATGATTTTTTTATTTATTTTCAACTTTAGAAGTGAAAAATAATATTATGCACTCATGTACCTATTGTGTGCATTTTTTTATACACAAACATTGGCTGGTACGTGGAAGGTGGTGGTGAGGTTGCGCCTCAGCAAGACTCGCATCAGTCGTTGTTAACTTACGTGCACGATCACAACTACCTGCAATATATACATGCTTAATATCTCACTGAAAACGTGAGGATATGACCGAGTTCATGAGTTATTAAAGTTATCTAATATTTTGAGTTTTGCGCATTTAGTTATTTAAAAATATTGAATTATTTAAAAGAAAGAAAATCCATAAAATGAATTTTTGACGTACGTCATACTGGATTTTATCAAACATTGAAGGTAAAAAGAAAAATTCCGATTTTATTTTTCAATATATTTTTTTTTTTATGAACAGAGATTTAAAAAAAATTAAATTTGGGGTGGGAAAATTTCTAAAAAAATTTCATAGTTTTGATCATGATGACAAAGGAGACAAATAGGACTATGCAATACAGAGAAAAGAATAGTTTGAATCACGTGTCCAGTTTTTTCATTCTCAAGGTCTTATACACCAGAAAAATTACTATTTTTCAATTTTTCCTCACGGTTGATAACGCGTATTTTATTATAGGGCATCGATAGTTTATCGGCGATTTAGTGACGCCGGAAATTGATTTTTGGATTATTTTCATTTTTTTTTAAATAATGATTATTTTTATTCAATTTTTTGACAATAAAAAACATTTATCGTTATCATTTAAATTTTCTAAAATAAAAAATTTAGCAAAAAAATTTTTTGTTTTATTAATAAAAAATTGAATTGTTATTATTTATTTATTACGAATATAATTATATTTTTTTACGGCTGACAAAAGTCATTATTCAGGTAGAAGTGACAACAACCTGTCGATAGGACTGTATATACACATTATATACATATACAGTACATCCGACCATTCAAATAAACTCCACCAAGGTTGTTAATGTTTGTGGGACGATCAATATATCGTGACTTCCGTTTTCATCCATAAAATGCAGTGACCACCAGTTGCCCACAATGTACCAATTGACGATTTTTTTTTTTCACCATCTGTTCTGAAATGAAATATTCTGCCCTCATTTTTTCAATAATTTTTTTAAAAAATTTACAAATTGTTGAAATTTTTTTTTTAATTTTTTCAATAATTTTTTTTAAATAAAAAAAAGTTTTTAATTTTCATGTCTGAAAACATCATTGAATATTATTCAGAATTAGATGGGAGTAGTTTAGGAAATTAATAATAAATAATTTGAAAGGGAAAATTAGCTGATAAAAATGGGGCCGTCTACGTATAAATAAATAAATTACGCAATGGTGAATGATAGCGATAGGAGAGCGTAGAGGTGGAGGTATTGAGAAGGGCTTCGGCTAGAATGGTTTTGTAATAAATGCGTAAGTGGATGTGCATATACATTGGAGTTGAGTTGCGGCTGAGTCACTCGACGATCCTTTTTTTATTATTATTTTTGTGGTTATTTTCAACCGATAAAACCCGCCGTATATGGCTTTCTCTTCGGTTTCAATATTTTTACGATCAACTACTGGTTTCACGGAAATCAATAGGTTTTCATTATTTCAGGTTCTCTTTGTTGTTTTAGAGGGATGAGTTATGTTCACAGTCAGCAAATTCGCGTGAATCGTTGGAACTAAATGAATTTTCGAGGAGTATCTCTGAATCTAGAGGAGATAACGAAATTTTGATAACGACCTTTTTTGAAGCTCTTGTTGTGATCTGTAAAAAAGGTCCCTATAAAAATTTCGATATCTCTCTCAGATCCTGAGATATTCCTTAATAAATGAGTTCAGGATGGAATTCGCTCAAATTCATTTACGGCTTTGAAGAATATTGTGAAAATATTTGATCAATATTTTAATTTTATCACAAAAATATTTTCGTCACTAGTTGTTAATGTCGTATCTCACTGCCATCTTGGACTTTTTGTTTTGGATTTGTTCCCTTTCCTTGCTACTGTATCGCATTTGCCTAGGGCCGAGGGGAAATCTCAATTGAGGAAAACCTGACAGTCGTCTCTTGCGAGACTCCAGCTCGGACAGTGAAAATTGTGAAATTAGATCTTTTCCAAATTTGCCCCTCAGCCAGGAATCGAACTCGGGTCGTCTGCGTGCCAACCCCTCCGCTCTAACCACACAGCCACCGCCGACAGTTATCACAACTATTAGTATTTATTATTTTGTATAACAAATGAAATGTACCTATTTGACATCTATAATTTAATTGCGTCATTGATGACTTCGATCACATCATCCGTTCACGAGATATCGTGAAGTGTTGTGGCGACCTTGAAACGTGGATATGATAAAAAATCGATTTTCAATTTTCGGGGTGATTACAATAACTTCCCTATCTCCGGGAGTTAAAAAAAAATAAAAGAAAAATCATTCATTATATTGAAAAATAATAACGTCAATTATTTAAAAACAATTTCCAAGAATCACTTAAAAATATTATTCGCCGAGTTCAGGCAAGCGAGAATGTTGCAGCCTCGACGTAACGGTTTCCCCTTTTTCTTTGAAATAAAAAGACTTCTTTCTTATACCTCAGACTAGTTTTGAGACTCTGTTTGGACGAGTTGTGGTGACTCATCCGTGAACATATTATACGAGGATACCTTGAAGGTGTTCTGAAAGTATATCTTGATGCCAAAGTGTGGACAATGAACGGCTCGAGACCGCTCCATTGAATCTCTTTGTTTTCTCGATAGCTTTCACTGAGTTCAGGTGAATCATTTACGGAAAGAAAAAAAATAATTGTTTCGTTCCTCAATTACGTTTATTTTAATCCATTGATAACAAGTGCATTGTCAGAAAAGTCGTAAAATCATGCGCAATTGTTTGCAGAATGAGATAACTTTTAGGAGCGGTACTATTTACACGGATATCAATGATTCTTCTCATTTTTTTCCTCTTCTGAATTATGAAAAATCCATTGTTTAAAATTTCATTGCAAAATTCAGAAGTAAAAAAATTATTCTTTATGCATATCTCCAAAAATAATAGGTCTAGAGAAAAAAGTAAAAAAACATTATTTATAGCTCTTGAAATTCTCTACAAAAAATGTCTTCTGACATTTTCCTCTAAACCCATTATTTGCAGAGATATTTCCAAAAGTGTAAATGAATAATTTCAAAATTTGTGTAATTTAATTTCGGAATATCAAAATTCAATTGTTTTATTTCAGAATAAATAAATAAAAATGTCAGAATATTGTGAGTACATGTGGGATCCAACCCGTGGTCATGGAAGCACAGAATTAGCTAGAAGTATTTATGAGGAAGAGGCACGACTGGAAGTGAAAGACAAAAAACTTGCGATAAAAACAGTACGAGCGATTCTTCGAGAAATGCCCGGTGTAGGTACGCATATTGTATCCAATTAGTATTAAAAATCACGTCACGTGTTTGAATTTTTAAATGTGTATATCCTGCCAACGTGAAGATTTTATGATTAAGACTTGAAGCAATGTAACGACGAATACATCACGCGTTTCCTGTTGGCCCGGAAGTACCGGACAGAGCAGGCCGCTGCCCTGATTGGAGCTTATCAGGCGCAGGTAGCACATCGTCAGGATATTTTTGGTAATCTCACTGCTAGAGATCCAGCACTCCAAAGGGCTCTCAGGGCTGGAATTCCAGGAGTTCTTCCTGCTCGTGATAGGTAATTTTTTTATTATTATTCAATTATCACGGAAACTATTGACTTTAGAGAAAAATCTTGCAGGACATTTTTTGTGAAGAATTGAATTTTCTACAAAAAAGGTTTCTATCAAAATTTCTCTATCTCCTCTAGATTCGAAGATATCCACGTGTTTGATCCTTCGAAGTTTTCTGAAGATTCAATCACAAGATCATAAATTATCCAAATTAATCCAGATCGATGTAAAAATGAATTGGTATATGCTTTGAATACACATGAACCCAAAAACTACAAATTCGGAAGAACCGAATCATCCAATTCAATCGCAAACCGATTGCCGTCTGAAATCTACTTGAAATTCATCGAAATCGCCTATAAATTAAGGTTTTGATCAATATCTCGAAATCCGATCAAATACCGAAATTTTCATAATGACCTTTTTTGTAGCTCTAATTCCGCTCTATAAAAAAGGTTCTTATCAAAATTTCACCATCTCCTCTAGATTCAGAGATATCGATAAAAAATTAGGCCGATATGAAAAATCTTTTGAAAACTAAAGTGAAATTAACTAATTCCATAAAATCGTGAATTTTTGAATCCAATAAAAACTGAATTTATCTTTCCAGGAAAGGGAGGTGTGTTCTCGTAATGCTAGCTTCCCAATGGGACCCCATTGCAGTGCCAGCATTATCTGTTCAACGTGCAATTTTCCTAGTTCTTGAAACTCTTATTCAAGACCCACGTAATCAGGTAATTACCCTCATAAAGGAGAAACCTGTTTATTTATTTATTTTTTCCACAATTAAAATTTTCTTTTATAACCCAGCAATATGGATTTGTGATTGTGGTTGACTGGTGTAACTTCACACTTCGTCAAGGAAGTGCACTTGGTGCAGGAGCTCTTCGTAATTTGATAGCCGCACTTCGTGGACGATTTCCTGCGAGATTCAAGGGTATCCATTTCCTCTCGGCTCCACTCTATGTTCAAGCTACCCTGGCATTGGTTAAGCCCTTTCTCGATGAAAAAACACGTCATAAGGTAGATTATAATGCATTTTTTCTCATTAAAAAAAAAAAATTGAGGATGAAAACATATTCTCAGACTATTTTAGGGACATCTCCTGAAGGAAGGGGTTTAGAGGAAATTATGAGAAATTTTTTTTTGTGGGGAATTTCATAAACTATAAAAAAGGTCTTTTGATATTTTTCGATAAATCTAGTAGTTGCAGAGATATCTGTGAAATTGTTTGTAGAAAATTTTGAAATTCATTTTTTTCTTTTAATTTCTCAAATTTTTTGTGATAGCGAGTAATCTTGATAACGAGTGATTTTAGAAAAAAATGTTAAAGGATCTTTTTTGTCGGGAATTCAATTATCTACAAAGAATGTCTTTTGACATTTTTCTTTAAACCCACTAGTTTCCAAAATATTCACAAAACAATCCCTTGAAAATCGAAATAATCATAATAAATTTCTCCAGATTTATCTCCATGGAAACAATTTGAGTACTCTCCACGAGCACTTACCAACGGACATTCTTCCAGCGGAACTCGGAGGTACAGGACCCTCATTTAACCCAGGACTATGGGCTGAGCCAGTTATTCATTCAGCAATGAAAGAGGCAGAACTTGCTGCGATCAAACGAGACAAAGCCATTGCAGACAAAAAAGTAGAAATAAATGAGAAAAACAATGGAGACGCAATTAGGATCAAGGCCACTGTCGAGGGAGAAAGTAAAAGGGACAGGCTGATGCCTCACGATCTCCACAAATCGATTGCTAAATCGATCGATGATGAAAATAATAAAAATTTTGAAAATCGAAGGGGAAATTTGAAAATGGAAAAAAATAGTATTGAAAGTGAAAGTGAAAATATTCTTCATAATGACTCAAAAGTCAACTTGAACATGAGCATGGATAGGAAGAGAATAGAATCGGAATCTGATATCGAATGCCTCGATCCACCTTCCAATGAATTTGAAATGATTTCGAATATCGTTGAGAGTGAAGACAGCAGAGATAATTCTCTTGATAATTTGAGGGTTGAAAATATTAAAATCAAGAGTTGTAAAGAAAAATTGCCCGAAGAGACGAATCTCATAACTTGAATTTTTAGGAAAGTTAATTTTATCATTCGTTTTTTTTTAAATATCTTTAAATCTGAGAGAGATATCCAAATTTTGATTGGTACCTTTTTTGTAGCTCTGGTTTTTCACTACAAAAAAGGTCTCTTTAAAAATTCTGATATATCGATTAGTTTCGGAGATATTTATCGAAAAGTAAACCAGAAGTTGAGTTGACAGGATCAAACAGTCAATTTCGGTTTTAGGGATTGGTTTCTGAAGGATATCTTGAAATCTGAAGTAGATACAGATTTTTTGATAAGGACCTTTTTTGTAGCTCTGGTTTTTCTCTACAAAAAAGGTCTCTTTGAAAATTTCTATATATTAATTGGTTTTGGAGATATTTATAAAAATATATTATTATTCAGGAGGACACTCGTACTGCATTCTTCTGTGATGTGAAAATTTTGATAAGAGTGGAATTTTCAATGCAATTTCTAGGCTTCCTTAAATCGTGTATTGACCCGGTAAATCGTGTTAAATTGATTAATCTGAGAATTATCAAATTATCTTGGGAATGGGTGATTTTAGAGAAAAATGCTAGAAGACAGTTTTTGTAGGGAAATTTATTAACCAAAAAAAGGTTCTTTGACATTTTTCTCTGACATGACTCATTTTCGAGATAATCGAGTTTTACTAATTTAATACAAAATTCATGTACTTTTAAGATACGAATTATTGTTTACATAATTCTCTCACACCCGAAGACTTTCATTAATTATCGTTCCATTCAATCATCCCCCACCCACATTTCATAACGAAAATTAATGCTAAACTGAAAGTAAAAGTGAAACACGCAGAAATAAGGTCACTAGTTCTTAAGAAACCTTTTTACAATAAAAAAATCATAACAATTCATTTAAAAAATTGTATTTTCACATTCAAAAATCGGTATTTTAAACAAAAAAACAGTATAAATTTTATAAATACCTTAAAAAGAGAATTTTATAGATGGAAAATCTAGATAAATCGTTTAAAAATACATTTTATCACGAATATGATGAAGTTTGACATTTTTTACTGGCAAAAATTACTTTATTTATATTATAGCAACACGTATGCGAAAAATTCAATAGAAAATAGTGTTCTTTAATAGAAAAAATCAATAGATTTTTATCTTTCTATATTTCCGAAATTTTTTGGCTTGAATTTTTTGAACAAAGATGATTTAAAAATATAATGTAAAAACTTGAGAAAATTTATACCGAGAAATTTCTATAGGACAATCTCAATAGAATGTATTGTATGGAAAAATCGGAATCTATTGATTTTTTTGAATAAAAATGTTTTATTGAATATTCAACAGAAATTTCAGTAAAATTGGCTGTAGACTTTACTATAGAATATTCTGTAAAAAAATTTTCTATAGTTTCCTGGAGAATTGTCCGTAGAGTTTTCAGTAGATTTTGCTATGGACTTTTTAAGAGACGTTTCTATAAAATTTTATACGGATATTCCTGTAAGAATTGATATAGATTTTTTTAAGATATATCTACAGAGTTTCTATAGACGTTTCTAGAATATTCAATAGAAATTTCAATAAAATTGGTTATAGACTTTTTTATAGAACCATCTATAGAAAATTTTCTATAATTTCCTGGAGAATTATCCATAAAAGTTTCAATAAAACTTGCTATAGGCGTTTCTATAAACGATTCTATAGATTTTTTCATAGATATTTCTTCAGAATTTGTATAGAATTTTCTATAGACTTTTCTATAGTATTTCTATAGGTTTTTCAATAGACGTTTCTATAGAATGTTCTATAAAATTTTCTAGAGAATTGTGTATAAAATTCTCTATAGGATTCCCTGTAGAATTTTCTATAGACATTTCCATAAAATTTTTTATAAAATCGTCTGTGATTTTCTATTGAATTTTTTCATACGTAACACGAAGACATGGATCAGTTTGGAATGAAAATTGGATTATTATACTTTGATTTGGGGCATTTGCCAACCACCAAAGGCACGTTCAATCTCCTCAGCCACTGCTAGAGTTAAATGATCTTGATAAGGGCCAGCTATAACTTGAATTCCAATTGGTAGATCATTGCTGAATCCTAGGGGACACGCAGTTGCTGGAAATCCAAGAACATTGATAATAGCTGTGTAGGCAAAGTTGAAGGCTTTCAAGAGAGGTTCGTGGTGCAGTGGAGCTGGGGTTGGATGAGTTGGATACAAAAATACACCATCTGTACCCAATAAATCCTGTAGAAGAACAAAAATTGATGAATTCAGTTTTAAATTTGTAAAATCAATTTTTTGATATATTGAATAACGAATTATCTCAATAATCAGAGGTTTTAGAGGAAAATGTCAAGAGACATTTTTTTCGGAAATTTAATGACCTATAAAAAAATATCTTTTGATATTTTTCTCTAAACCCAGTACTTTAGGAAATATTCACACAATTTACAAAAAAAAAAAAAAATGAAAATATCTCTAAAAATATCGATGAAAAATCAATAAAAATATTAAATAAATAATTACCGATAGCTCTCTCCGAAGATCTTTGCTCTCATCGAGCAACTGAATGCGTTTAGAATCATTGGATCTCATGCTCAAGCCTTCAAATGCCGCAGTAAAAATGGCAATAAATGTGTGAGAACCAGTTCTTGTCAGCCATTTAATGAATTCTAACCATACACTGATGCGCCCTTGTCTATTGGCAAGTTCCCAAGCAAAATCTTTGCCATCTGGAGATGTCATATTGGCAAACCAGAGGGCAAGACCTTTCTTGAATTTTTTAATCTTAATTTTTTCAGCTTTTATGTTGTGAGCAATTTCTAAAGTGTAAATTAGTTTCCTCATTGCTGATTTAATGTCTTTTGTCACTCTGGATACCATAAATTGACCACCATCATCTTCCATATAGTAGAACTTGAACATTCAAAAAATTTATTGATTAATTGATGAATAATAGAGTTTTTTATTTCAAAAAATGATAAATTGTAAATATTCTATTTTCATTATTTTGAAATTTACATTTATCTCGAAAGTGAGAGGGTTTAGAGAAAAATGTCAAAAGACATTTTTTATAGGTAATTGAATTTTCAACAAAAAAGATCTCTTGAAAAATTTCGATATCTCTCTTAGATTAAGAGATATCAATGAAATAAGGATTTTTGAGTGAAGATAGAAATTGAGACATACTTTGATTTTTGATAGATCAACTTTAGCATCGAGATTCAATTTTTCAGCATTTCCACCAGCTAAAACTTTGAGAATTGGTTTCATATCAGTGGCAAATCGACACATGGGTCCAATTCCTAATAAATCCTTCTGCTCAGATGTCTGGGGTATTGGATATTGTCCATCAGAGGAAACAATTCCTTTAGTTGGTTTATGTCCGAATATTCCATTGAAGAAACAGGGCATTCGAATGGAACCACCGATGTCAGATCCAATGCCAAAGGAAGCTCCAGCTGCTGCTTGAATACAGCCTTCACCTCCAGATGATCCACCAACAATGTGCCTATTGAATAATTTATAATTGATAAAATCACAAAAATTGGAAAATTTTCTGCAGATTATTTTGTAAATATCTTTAAATCTACTGGATTTATCAAAAAATATCATAAGACCTTTTTTATAGACTATAAAATTTCCTACAAAAAAGGTCTTCTAACATTTTCGTCTAAACCCACTAGTTCCAAAGATATTCATCGAAAATGATCCATGCGATTTCTCACCAAGTGTTGTAAGGATTTCTAGTAGTTCCATAAATCAAATTACTAGATTCCCACCACATTGCAAGCTCCGAGACATTAGTTGTAGCAATAACAATACCTCCAGCATTTTTAATCAATGAAATTGTAACAGCATCACAATCAGAACGAGTATTTCTTCTTGAGACTAAACCAGCTGTTTGTTTCATATTCTTAACACCAATGCAATCCTATAATTTAATTAATCACATAAGTAAAGTAAAAATTTAAGAGAAAAATCTCAATTAGTACCTTTGTGGTGAAAGGAATGCCAAAAAATGGCTTTTCCCTCTCCAATTCTTCAGCAGATGGTGCATCGGGTGAATTTAATAATTTATCACACTCTCTAGCTTCTTCCAGTGCCGCTTTAAACCTCTCCTCAGCTACACAATTTAACATTGGTTGAACTGTCTCGATCCTCTCGATGTAGGCGTTCATAACGTCCACACATTTTAACTGTAATTAGATTAATTAACTATAAATTTTACAAATTCTACTTTTTTCCAGTTATCTCAAAAACTAGTGGTTTTATAAGAAAATATCATGAGACCTTTTTTGTAGAGAAGTTAATTACCTACAAAAAAGGTTTTATGACATTTTTCTCTGAAATCAATAATTACCGAGATAATCAGATGATTAATAAATCTTAAATTTTACAAGTTGATAAAAAATATTTGTTAAATAATGGTTGATTATCTCGTAACCAATTGATTTTGCAGAAGAATGTCAAAAGATATTTTTTATAGAGAATTAAATTTTTTCCTAAAATCACTTGTTATGGAGATAATTTCATATTTAACAGAGGATCACAATTGATCTAGTATTTTGATATTGAAATATTTATAAAATTAATGAAAACTGACCTTTCTTTGACGTATCATCATAGCCAATGCTTGAGTTGTATGCATGGTAATGTTATTAGTTATCTGTGGCATAACTTCCGGTTTACCTGTGATTTCCGCTGCAGCGAGAAATATCCATCGCGCTATGAACTCGATAAATCGATGGATAATTGAGGCAATTTTTCCCATCCGCTTTAATATGCTTTTATCCATGTCTGTTGGATTCAATTGACCTATTTGAAGGTAATTAGTTGAATAATTTAGGAGGAGAATACTAAACTAGTTCGATTAACGTGAATTATTCATTCGAGAAGTGATCATTTTAAATATTAAATTATCTTTGGAATGAGTGATTTTGAAGGAAAATATCGTAAGATCTTTTTCATTAGAAATTCAATTTTGTACAAAAAAGGTTATTTTATATTTTCTTCTAAAATTAATACTTTCTGAGAAAAGTGTATAATTAAAAAAAATTGATTGATTTTTCACAAATCGATTCTCAACGGCTCGATAAATATCAAATTATCTCAATAATGAGTGACTTTAGATAAAAATGTCAGAAGCCATTTTTTATAGGAAATTTTCTCAGCTACAAAAAAGGTCTTTGACATTTCTCTGTAAAATCACTGGTTATCGAGATAATTCTTTGATAACACAGATATAAATGTAAAAATTGAGAATTCCCTGCAGAAATCATTGAATAATTTATTTTATCTTATTTGCAAGACAATTATGCGGTCTTCGAGTGATTACAAATGACTCTTTGCAAGTCTTAACAATAAGTAGCAAACTGATTGAGTATTCTGACTAATCATCACTCGTAGAGAAATTTTTTTATGGAAGATTGCAAAAAAAAATTCTCTGGAATGAGTTGAGTAATCGAAAATATTCCACTGATTGAATATAATTTCTGGAGGGGATAATAAACACATGGATATCTGGTGATCTGCCACCGATCGATATTAAATCGGTGATACTGGGGCAAAATCGATCATTATGACAATAACGAATTGATTAACCATAAAGACTCGAATTTGATGTTTTCATTTATTGATTTGTCTCGAGAACGAGTGATTTTAGAGGAAAATGTCAATAAACATTTTTTGTAGATAATTAAATTTCCAACAAAAAATGTCTTTTGACATTTTTCTCTAAAATCACTCAGTATCGATATAATTCGCTATTTACCAATATGTGAAAAATTTATTCTTAAAATATCAATTTATTAATTCATTTATCTCGAGAACGAGTGATTTTAGTGGAAAGCATCATGAAACATTTTTTGTAGATAATTAAATTTCTGAAAAAAAAGGTCTATTGACATTTTCTCTTATAATCAGCCGTTCTTGAGATAAATTAACAGTAAAAAAAGATTGAAGAATGAAAAAATCCAAAAGTAGATAAATCTTCACCAATCAGACTTCACGATTGAAAAAAAAATTATTCTCTCATAATTTTTATCATTTCACCCAATTAATTAATCTAATACTTACAATTGTCAATGAACTTTCATAAAATTGTGTAAAATTAATTATTAGGGACAAATAATCGTGGAAAAATAAATAAAAAATAAAGAAGCGTACGTTTATCATATAACTAATTGTGAGTTTGCCGGTGCAAAGGCGAAACGCAACTGTGGACATTTACTATCGCTCGTGATCGCGTACCGTAAAAAAAGAGAGAAGGTTCGATGATTCACCCTGTAGAGAAAATTTTGCTACAGTCAATTTTTTTCATCAAATTTTCCTAAATTCCGATAAAAATTAAAAATAAAATTTCATTAAAAAAATCCAAAAATGAAAAAAACTAAAATTAAAAAACAATTTTCAATTTTTTTTTTTAATGAAAATTTCTTTAAAAATGAAAATTGTGGAAAAACTGATATTTATATATATATTATTCGTGTGAGGGGCACAAGTCAGTATTTGTGTTTAGTTTAGTGATTGAACTCATGCGGTTACGAGCCGTCAATTGAAGACCACTTGTCACTGATTAATTCACTGAAAAGAGCTCGTAGGAATTGTCTGTCGACTTATTTCATTGTCAACGAACACTTGTCAATGACAATTACTAATTTTGGTGAGTTAAAATGATGATTATGGGGTAGATGTCATGGATTTTGAGGTTATGAACGTCTGATGTTATTCAATTGTTTTTCTGTTTTCTATCGATTGATTAATTAATTTATTTATTTATTTTCTGTGAACAGATCAAGCAACTTAAACCCAATTACAGGGCATTAATAATTACCACTTGTGGACGTGGATTCGAATCTCACTTCTGACACCAAGTAAAGTGCACGTGGGTATCAAATAAATGGATTTTTACACAAAATTCCATAATAACAATACTCTTGGTTTTATACGAAATATACGAAACGAAATAGGTGTTCAGGATGATAGAAATGATACATGCATATGTGTCAAAATAAGAGACAACAATGAATACAAACAAAAGAAGGGGTTAACTTGAGAGGAGTAAAATGAAGAAAAGAAAAGACTAAATGCATGGTGAAATTCATTCGAAGGGTAAATTAGATAATCATAACAATATGATACAAATACATATACAAAATGATAATTAGGGAGCGCAGTATAAGGATAATTAAAAATGAATAGTTCACCATATGACTTACTCACCCTACGAACATACCAAAGTAGAACCCATACTGAATAGATTCAACAAACTGACGACGAGTTCTACTCTTGATAAATTGGGCTATACTCTACACCTCTGCTATAAGCGCAATTCCAACCTAATTTCGCTACAAATACCCTTCACATATCCTATTGAAAAACCTTTGAAAAGGCCTTTATTAAAATTCTGCCATCTCCTTTGGATTCAAATACATCTCAAAATCATGTTGAATTTCCCGCCAAGTTGACCCAAGCACCATTAAACCTGTGATAATGTATCGAACAAGATGGGAATCCCAAGAGTGTGTGGCACATGCTGCCACTCTTGGAAATCTCCATAACTATTTTTCCCGCGTGAATTTTTAAAATTTGAATTAATAATTATGAATTGAAATTCCTTCGAGTGTTTATAATTTTGGTATTTATGATCTGTATAGATTAGATGAGGAAATTTGGTGGTAATAATGAAGTCTGGAGATGATAATCAGCCTGAGGGCTCGAACTCAAAAAAGAGTACTGATAAATTGGGAGCTATTAAGGGCAATGACGGAGTGGAAAAGATGAAAATAGCGGATATTAAAATTTCGTCATCACCCACGAGTCTCTTAGCAAGAAATGCAGTTCTATTGCCAACTGGAGTGGCTCGTGTTAAACAACTCTCTGGGGGATCATTGGAACTAAAGAGTACAACTGGAACTGCATCGGCAACAGGTGAGTTCTTTAGTGAAGTTGTACAACAAATTTGAAGAGTGAATCCAATTTTCTCAACTAATTATGCATTTATCTCAGAAACTAGGGATCCTAGGAAAAAATTTCAAAAGACATTTTTTGTAGTTAAGTGACGTTTTTTGTCACTCGTTATCGAGACAATTGAATAATTAAAGAGATGTGAAAAATTGAATGAAAAAATTTCATACAGATTGTTCTGAGAATATCTTTGAAACTGTTGGGTATATAAAAAAATGTCAAAAGATCATTTTTATAATTGAGAAAATTTCCATTAAAAAAGGTCTTTTGATATTTTCTACTTGTTAAAAAAATCTCATTATTTCCCCATAACTTCCAATAAATAAATAAGCTAATAAATTAATTGTTTAATTGAATGAATTATCATCAATTATCCATCCCCTCCCCTCAATTTGTCCTTCAAATATTGATCTATTCATCAGTTATCAGTCCATTCCAAAATTAAGGAGACAAGTATATCCATTACAAATGCTTTCAAAAAATAACTGAGAGACTCAGTAACAATTTACCAACACGCTAGTCAAACCCCGAAACCTGTTGAGTTGAGTGGGACCTGGCTTGAGTGTGGCCAGGGGGGGGGGGGGGGGCAACAAGTGTTTGGAATTCTTCACGACATTCTCGTCTGTTTTAACTTGACTCGAGACACTGCAAGTGAATATTTCATGTTGCATACCACAAAGTCCTTGTGACACTATTGGGTATGCAAACAATTTTTCCTCATTCATCCGACTCTATTAATCCCTCAAAGTCGGGGTCGACCCATGTGAAAATGAAAGATTCCTCTCAAAATCGATTATTTCCTAAACCATGAATGTCATCTTAACCATACAAACATCATCAGAAAGAGAAATCCAGTTGCTTCGATTACATATCAGTTTAACAATTTTCTATTAAATAGGAATCATCAACTTCGGGGCGTATTGAACGCACACTTGTCAACAGAATAAGGGCCCCGTAGATACGTGATGTTCCATGAGCAAAGGTTTTTCCCACTTTCCGCTATTGTGCGGCAGTGTGCGTGCCCTGCTGGGTTTTTCTTATGGCACACTAATACACTGACGGCCCCCCCACCAAACTCACATCAATGCATTTTTGTGATGCGTTTGCTCGTTCAATGAAGCATGTGGGGTCATTTTTAAAAGTTGATCACCTATAGGAAAATTAAATAAAAAATTCTATTGGATTTCTATTGAAAATTCTATCACCTTTATTGCAATTTATTTGTTTATTTTATTTTTATTAAATCTATTTATTGGGAAAATTTTCCAATAGAAAAGATAGACAAAGATTATGGATTTTGATTTTTCTATATATTATTTTTAGCAAAAAAAAAATAATATTTTTAGATTTGACGGCGATGATGGGTTTTTACCCGTTATTGGGATAGGGAAATTGAACGATATTGTACCTCATGAATTGGAATTTAAACTAGAAGCATAATAATGGACACGTTCGGCGATGTTCCCATTCAATATTCAAAGAAATTTCCGGGATTTGTTTAATGTTAAAACGATATGTTCAATCCATTCTCAGGTTCATTGATAAATGAATATCATCATCTGCTTTAATTTCAGTGGTGAATTGAAAAAATTACATAGACTAATTCTTTTGGTATTTAGTTTCTGTGGAATATTTCGGAATTGAAGGGAGATAGGGAAATTTTTAAGGAGACCTTTTTTGTAGACCCTATTCTACGCTACAAAAAATGTCATTATCAATATTCCGCTATCTCTTTCTAATTTCGAGATATTTTCAGAAAATCAAGAAAAAAAAATTGAAAAATATCAACTCAATTTCAGAGTTATTTTTTTATTGATATCTCCGAATCTAATGAAGATAGCGAAATTTTTCTGAGGACCTTTTTTGTAGAACGAAATGAAATCTACAAAAAAGGTTCCTATGAAAAATCTTCTATCTCCATTAAATTCGCGAATAGTGACCAAATACTGAATTAAAAGTCTCGACTGAATCAACTTCACTCAATTGTCCAATTCCGTAACAACATTTGGATTGAAAATATCATTCGGATGACTGTATTCAGGAGATTAGAATAATATCCGGTCCTTTAACATCATTTCCAAGCAATTTCCCGTTTCCATCAGAATAAGAAGGAAATGCTTCCACTACTTGAATTCCATTTTCCAAAGAGAAAATTCAATTAAAATTATTGAAAAGGGGTCAACTATTATTTTTGTTACCGCACAATTTATTTGACCCCGTAATATATCGAAAAGAACGTGTAGGCGTAAGAGTTAGTGGGCGAGAAAGGTCCTGCGTGCTGGGCGAGTAAGGCGGGCAACTATATTGATCTATCTGTCTCTCATTGGGGGTATATTGGTACCGCGTGCTCTACGACCCAGTGCCACACAGTACACTTACCAATTCTCAACAACGGAAGTGTCCGTGTAAACATTGTCTCATTAAACACTTTTTTAAACACTGTCACTTAGAAATTCGAGGGTTAATTTTAGTTGTTAAGTGGTAAATTATGATTAACAGTAAATTTCACGTTTATACTGATTCGTTTTTGGAAGATATCTCGAAATCTAAAAGAGATAGTGAAATTTTTATAGAAACCATTCTTGTAGCTCTGATTCTCCTCTACAAAAAAGGTTCTCATAAATATTTCTCCATCTTCATTAGATTCAGAGATATTCATAGAAAACTGGATAAGAAGTTGATTTGACAGGATTTCTCTTTTGAATAGATCAGTTTTTTGAAAATATCTCTGAATCTAGAGGAGATAGCGAAATTTTTATCAGAACCTTTTTTACAGAACAAGACCGGAGCTACAAAAAATGTCTCTATAAAAATTTCGCTGTCTCTACTAGATTCAAAGATATCTACTAAAAACTACTTCAAAGTTCAGTCAACTTATTTTCATTCAAAACTTTTCAATTGAATCAATCTGAATGAAAAATTTCCTCTCATTAGTTCAGTTATGAGTAAAGTTTTGCCCAACTGTGTATACTATTGGCTTCATTATTCCGCAATGCCGGGTAAACTCAAACAATAGAAGTGCATTGTGTACTGTAGGTACGAGAGAATAGGGAGAATGAAAATATTCACATGCTGAGAATTTTCCATTAATAGTTTTTCTCTTTTCCATTCTATTCTTCTATTTTCCTCGTGATAGATTTTTTTTTATGAAAATGAGGGAATCGTGATTGAAATGATATTGATCATCACCTGACGATGCCTCGTTGCTGCGGGGCATCGCCGATTTCCTTAATGGACGGCAATGGATCACCGCAGAATCTTGGACTTCACATTTATGATGGTCTGTAAATTAATGGATTAAAACTAACAATTAGCTGAAATCCGGATGTCTTCCTTTGGTCTCTTGCGCTTGAATGAGTACTTTGAGTCGAGTCAAGACAAATTTTCGGTTTTCAAAGGTTTCAAACATTAAAATCTTGATCAAATTGTTAATGTCGTTCTCTTTTTATGGAATTATCTCAGTAATCAGTGAGTTTAGAGCGAAATGTCATAAGACTTTTTTGAAAGCTCATAGAATTTTAAACAAAAAATGTCTCTTAACATTTTTTCGCGAAATTACTCATTATTGAGATAATTGAAAGTTCGAAAAAACTGGAAAATTGTCGAGAAAAATTACTTCAAAAAATTGATATAGATTCCTTTGCATATATCTTTAAAACTAGTCGATTTAGAGGAAAATGTCAAAAGACATGTTTTGTAGTTTATTAAATTTCCAATAAAAAATGTCTTTTGACATTTTTTCCTAGAATAACTCAGTATCGAGATAACTCCATATTTGATAAATTGTTTAAAACTATTCTCCGTTCAAATCTTCATGATGATGTTTTCTTCCTCTCAGGAACATTAATTCCACCTGAATATGGACTAAACCTCTAGGGGAAGTTTGATCCTCTTCTAATTTCACCCTCAAGATTAATTGCCCCGATGTTTTTTCTCTTTTGTTATCCAGGAAATCCGAGAAACAAAACAGCTCTAGCACCCGGCCACAGTCTGATGGATTGGATTCGTCTGGGCTCCTCAGGGGTTGATCTCACTGGAGTCGGAGGCGTTAGTCAGGCCATAACACTCACAGAACTCGCGAAGCATAATCAGAGAAATGACGCCTGGATTGCAATTCGAGGTTTTTATCAAGATAATTATAGAAAAATTGTAAAGAATTGTTGTAAAATTATTAATCAATGTACATTATTCCAGGCATTGTGTTCAACGTGACAAGATATATGGACTTTCATCCTGGTGGTGTACCGGAGTTGATGAAAGGTGTTGGTAAAGATGCAACTAAACTATTTGAAGACGTAAGTCTACAACAACTGGGGTTTCAAAGCAATTAAAGTAGTGTGGTCATACTCCAGTTGAGTCGTTGAGTGTATGTGTACAAAAAGTCGAATTTATGGAGATGAAAATCCAGTTAATACTGGGATATTCTTTATTCAACATCTAGAGATGATATGTACGCAATTTGTTGAATTCATTTTTTTTATTGAATTAATTTATTGCTGCATAGTCTCTCGCTTGACTAGTCTTCGTCCTATCATCACCCTGCTATTATTCAAATTTAATAATAACAAATGTATTGAACCGTCAATAATTACCAAATTGTATATGAAATATTTATTTATTTTTTCACATTTTTTACGATTTTAATATTTTTTCTAACTTCAAATCTAAAAAACTGACATTTTCCCTTAAGACCCATAGCTAATTTGCGATTAATTAGTGTTGACAATACTAAACAGCCAATTGATCCCAAATTGTACTAGAATGTTCATATTGATATGAACATTCATTTAAAATTTATTTAATAATTTATTCTTCAAAATCGATTAGCGACCATACTACTTTAAGGATATTAATCTGATGATAAATGTGAACCTTTGTATCCGTAGATCATTCATTCCAGGTGCACGCGTGGGTTAATTACCAGAGTATTCTACAAAAGTGTATGGTGGGGAGACTAATTAGGGGTAATGGAACTGAAGGGAGTGCTAGTCCTTTTGGAAATGATAAAATTACAAAATTGTCGCCACTTGCTACTGGAGGTGAGTTTTGAAGTGCTAGATGTTTATCTGAAACACTTAAAAAGGGTTTTTGAATAGACTAGATTTTCTGGAATTCTATTGACTAGATTTAGAGTTTTTAGAAGAAACAATTGGTGAAGGGAGAAGAATCAACTTAAAGTCTAGTTAGTTTTTCATAAATATCTTTGAAGGTGAAGGAGGTAGAGGGATTTTTATACGAACCTTTTTTGTAGAGAATTTCAAGAGCTTTAAAAAAGAGTCTTTGCAAAATTTTGGTATTCCCCTTAGATTTCGAGATATCTCAAAAAAACTGATCTACAAGTGAAATTCTCTCGTGAATCTCGTATATTGAATTATCTCGATAACAATCAACTTGATCGAAAAATATCAAAAAACATTTTTTATTGGAAATTTCCTCAGCTTCAAAAAAGGTCTTTTGACATTTTCCGTTAAAACTCTTTATTCTCGAGATAATCAATTAACTCTGAAAGAATATTGTTTATTCCCACAGTAAAAATATCAGAAACCGATAAAAAAACATCAACATGCCCCTCACACATACCCAACGACTGGAAGCAAACGACCAATACAGTGACCTTCGTATACAAGCCATCACGTGACCAACAATCCCCAATTTACCAAATAACTCGTCGAAATCCAACGGAATTCATCCTAAAAATTCAATTCTCCACAAATTCAATGCGTCATGAGTATGACCTTAATGAAGGGGTACAATGGCCTCCCACGTGGCGTAAAAATAATGAATCCAATGAAGTTGAGTTGACATTCACAAAAACAACTGGAAAATTGTGGAAATCTTATGGAAGTAAAATTGTCACGAATGATTTGAAAATCAATGAGAGAATTTACAGAAATTGGGAAGTCGTTAGTAACACATCACTCTGTGATTCTGTCAATCTCTTGGTTCTTAGATGCAATGATTATATGGAAATAACACCGGTTGGAAGACACATTGAGGCCATGATGAAGGTTCAAGGTAATTTATTGCTCTAGATTCTGTTTCATTGAATGAAAATATTCAATTCCATTTTTCTTATCATCATAAACATCAAATTATCTTGATAATGAGTCATTTTAGAGGAAAATGTCAGAAGATATTTTTTGTAGAAAATTTTCTCCGCAATAAAAAAGGTCTTTTGCCATTTTCTCCTAAAATCCTTCATTATCGAGATAATTAGATTTTCATCAGGACATGAAAAAAAAATTTTTAAATATTCGTTGATTAATTCACAGGAATGGAAATTTCAAGGCCTTATACACCAGTACCCCCCTCCCTTCATCCCGATAATGAGGCACCTGGTTACAAACCCAATTGTCAATGTTTGATGATAAAACGATACGATGATGGTGCCCTAACTCCGTCCATAACAGCTCTACAACCAGGCAAATGCCTAAATTTGAGTAATAGCTTGGGTACCTTTGTGGCTGAATCCTTTGATGACTACATCGCCATTCATATGCTCGCCGCAGGCACTGGATTAACACCGATGCTAGGTATTATTCATCGGTCACTGGGACGACGTAATGTGTAAGTTGTTCTCATTATTTCTCAATTTATATAGATTAAAAGGAGAAAAAATTAATTCTTTATTCGAATGATTTTTCTAGAACTTTAATAAATCTCGTCAACTTCAATAAAAATGAGAAGAGTATTTTTTATCGAGAACAATTGGATAAAGTTTGTTCTCATAAAAGGTAAGAAAATTTTTCTTTAATCAATTAAAAATTTTTTGATTGAAAATAATTTTTTCTTCTCTTTTCTAGATTAAATGTTATTCACGTGCTGTCTCAGGCAGATGATAATTGGACTGGTAAACGTGGTGTTGTCTCTCAGGATTTAATTAAAGAAGTTATTGGGAATTTTAACAAACAGGCGTGTGTTTTCACTTGCGGACCTAAAGGATTTTTGACAGTTGCAAAAGAGTAAAGAATGATTAATTTTGTTAATTAGTTTTTTTGGGAATATCTTGGAATCTAAGGGAGGTATGAAAATTTTGAAAGATACCTTTTTTGTAGATTTTCAAATTTTTGACAAAAAAGGTCTTTTCAAAAATTGTGATATCTCTGATAGATTCGGACTTTTTTTGTTTCATCATTTCATGATTCATGTTTATTACTAATTAATCAATTTGATTTGCTTTTAGATCATTATTAAAATTAGGATGGCAGCCCTCCCAGATGCACACATTTGACGGATAGTTTAGGACATTTTTAGACCCATCGAAAGTACAATTGATCCTGATCGATAATCGATTGGTCATTTTCTCAGTTAATCACACCTGCTTGAAACAATATAAGCTGCTTCATCCTCCCGACCGGCCAAAGAATGAAAAAGAAATCGTGAAAGTAATTCAATTCTAACTATCGAATTGTTTAATCAATTTTATTAGAAAAATTGCGATAAATTCATGAAAGACAAAAGAAAAAAAAATGCCGATCTCTCCATTTCTCCAGTGATAAGTAGAGTACAAAAAATATTATCCTATTATTGGGTATGTGGTAAAGTTTTAATAAATGGGAACATGGATAAACATAATTGGATGACGGGTTTTAACCATAATTAATTTATAGAATAAATTTTAGAAATTGTTGTGATAAAGTAAACATTTTCATCCGAATTTAAACCCATAATCATGAAGAAAGTTGTACAGATGAAAGAAAATGTCTTTTTGAGAATTTTAAATAGATGAATTGTTTAATAAAAATTGAGATAAATTGTACTAATTAATGTACACAATTTTGTATTTATATGTAGCTTGCACCTGTGATTAATGATGTTTAAGTAGAATAAATCAATGATTTCGTTGATACAAATTAATTGTTTTTATTTATGATAATTATTTCAAGTGATTTCAGTAATTAAGTGGTCAGACAAGAAAGTTTATGTTTGGGATTGAATATCTTTAAATCTAAGGGAGATAAAAAAAATTTTATTGGGACCTTTTTTGTAAAACCAAATAAGAGCTACAAAAAAGGTCTTTTGAAAAATTTCAATATCTCCCTTCAATTGCGAGATATTCAACAAAAATGGAAGTCTCAGGAAAATTGATTAATCTGATGTTATTGATTGTTGATTTGCCAAATGAAATGGATCTTTTATTTTTATCTCACTCGAAACGAGACTAAAAATAAAAATACAGAGATAAACTCATACCTGAGCATGTCTAAAAAATTCATGGAAATGTCTCGACGAGTTCAATCCTATTTTCAGATAAATTGAAGAAGTAAAAGTCTGAGATTTGTGAGATTGAATAAAATACACAAATGATGGATATAACCATGAGTTTCTGGTCTCTCGTCTGATGTCTTCGATCGCTCAGGCCCGTGTCTGACCACACATGGGGCGTATTCACTTGGCGATTCTTCTTTTATGTAGATTTCTTTACTCACTCTTTCAAGGGGCGGGGAGGAGCGGGGGGAAGGGAAGCCCTTGTAGTTATGACTATGTGATGCATGGTCACGAAGATCCATCGTAATTCTTCACTAGTCTTAGCTTGTCATAGGGTACAGAGACGATACTTGGGTATACCGTGTAAAAGAGCGGAGATTTTTCTTCTGAAGAAAATTAATTTTTGAAGTGAAAATATTTTTTTTTTCAAATTCATAAAAAATGTTCTTTCGATAAAAGGGGTGACGGTATGATAAAGAAGACTAGAAATATTTTGAAAATATGACCCATTTTGCCCCAATAATTACTGAGTTATTACAGAGATGAATTAAAAATTGATAAAAAATTAAAAAACACATTTAATCAACTTAATCAATCAATAGATAATAAATCAATTAATTTTTTTATTTTACTGAACTTGAGAATATCCGGTGAACGCCTAGGACATCTCACGATACTAAGGTTATTATTTCGACGAGACAGATAGGATATCCAATCGGTTCTTTCCTGTCCACGAATATAAACGCTCATTCCATATACCACAAAAGTCTATGTAATCTATAAAATTTAATGCATCAGAATTCAGAAAGTGGGGACTTTTACGACCACTTCACGATATTATACAACATCCAACATTATACCATGAATGTATATCAAGCGCGTTAATGCTTCCTCGGGTTATAATTCTAAAATTAATTTCAATATTTACTCCTTCATGTTCAACACAAGATGGTTAATTTGAAGTATCAATAAACTTGGAGTTTGCAGACATGAAATGATGTGCGCTAACGCGCGTGACAACCTCCCAGTAAGCGCTGTAGCGCCCAACAATTATACATTTTCTGCTTAATCATACACTTTCTATCATTTCTCAACATTTTAAATATGAAAGCTTGTTATATTTTTGTATTTGCTGCCCGGTTACTCAGAACTCACAAGGAACACTGCAAAATAGTTGGAATAATAATCAAAACATTTCTACAGAAAGTCACATTCAAAATCTAAAAGTTAGGTGCATTGTCATATTACAATTTACGGTACTTTGGCGCAAAAAAAAAACTGTAACGATTCTTCAAGTCAAAATTTTGTTCCTTGCATTGGTGATGGTTGCAAATGCTTACGCTGAACCAGGAATTAGGTGAGTGATCATTTTTTTACCTATGAATATTCAGTGCTAGGAGTATATTTCATCAAGAATAATTTCCCGGAAAAATTTTCCCAAATAAAAAATCTTCTGGAAAAATCTTCCCCGGACAGATTTCTATAGAAAATTGTGAAAAGTGGGCCCATAAATCTGGACTTTTTGTAACACTTCTTGGATGGATGATATTGTTTTTGCCTGGTCTGTTTTTTTTCCGGTCTTCTTTTTCCAGGGCTCTTTTTTCCTGAGCTTATTCCTCCGCCGATCAAAAATCACGATTGAACATAATGCATAGTAGGGCATGGTAAGTGGCATAGTGACTGATATGACGCATGACATAGTTAATAAGGTAATAGTGGAAACATGGACAATAATACCTCAATTAACATGGCAAATACCATAATAGATAAAATAGTGAGGCGGTCAATGGCATAGTTAACACCGCATAGTGATCTGTTGAACGATCCGGTAATTTTCGTACCTCCAAATTTTGAATAACTCTGTGAATGTTAGCTATTTTAAAAAAATGTTAACTATTTTTTATGTTAACTATTGAAACAAAATGTTAACTATTTTTGATAATTTAATAGTGCAATTGCAGTTATTCTCTCCTACTCTCAGAGTAAGAATCCATGATTTCAATAATAAAGAATTCAAAGAAAAATGTAACAATAACCTTGAAAATAACCATAATATAATGCGAATTGTCTTCACCGGTTGACAAGGGCATCCGTGCGAATACAAACGCCCGGAGGTATCTGTATACATCGAATGGCGCAACGTCATACGTTAGAATCCAACGAGATGGTGAATTATTTTTCATGAGACGAATAAATGGAAATATTTTTATAGTTTCTCATGTATCAATAGGAGACACAATCTTTTGAGTAAATGGTAGGCACTCGGTAAAAAATGTGTTTGGTGGTCCAAGTAAACTGGCTCTGAGGGAATAAAAAAAAGTGTCTTGGGGAGGGGAGAGATGTGACAAGGAAGGGGGTTGCAGCGCATGGGGGAAGGAAGGTTAGGGATGCTGCGGGCATTTGTGCTTCACTCAGTCGCGCGACGGCTCTCGCCCTGGCCACTCGATAAAGCTGTTGGATAAACATATTGTGCTCATTCGATTGAGCTATTCAAGGGTTTTTAAGTAAATATTGACATTTATTTTTAATTTATAGTGAAAAAATTTTGAGTCTTTTAAATTGTAAAAATTTATAATTTTACCGGTCTTGTTGTATTTAGTGAAAACATCTTGGAAAATATATGTTTAGTGACTTCCAGGAGTGAGATTGAACGAGAGTACGCTTGCATTTCCACGCGATGAAATTCGTATTATTGGATACTATGTTTATAGCGAAAACTGAGATTTATCGTTTATCTTGGGAGAGAAAAAATTGAATGGGTTGACGGTAGGAATCGAGTCGCGCAAACTGTTGCACATAGACTTTATTTTTTTTTTAAATTGAGGATTTTTGTTATTAATCATTGATATTATTATTTTTGAATTACGAAATTTTCTTTTTTTTTCAAAATTAAATCATTCGAATTCTTATAAAATGAAAAAAAATTCAATAATTAAAAAAATGGAAAAAAAAATCGGTAAATTTTGTTATTTTTTGAATTACACTAGATTAGTCCACGCGCGTATATTCCACGTTACGGTTAAATATTTTGTAATAATTTTTATAAACGTAAAATTGTTGGAAAAAATTTACCAACCTTCCAAAGAAACGAATTTCCTTCTTGTGAATTACCATGACAATGATGATAATTTATAACTTTTATAGGAAATTTTAAATTCATTTTGAAAGTGTCAATGTCAAGCTTTGGTCAACCAGAGGTCTTCTTTATTATCATGATGAAAATCAAAATTATAGCTTATAGGTAAAAAGCCGGAACAAAATCACCATAAACTATGGCAGAATGACGACGCAACCTGAGTAGGGATGTGAAATTACCGTTATTTTTAATGCGCATCAAGTCAGTGGTAAAATTAACGTTTTTTGACCATTCCTGATCTGACGCCCATTTCCCCATGCAAACTGACCGTCAATTTTCCTAACTGTCAGTAAAAAAATTTCATCGTCATTTTGTGGGACAAATGATTAATCTAGATGAAAAATGACCGTCATTTTTGTACTTGGTTTTTTTTTTATCGCTGCGGAATTTTTCAATTTTTTTTATGGTTCTCAGAAGTTAAAATATCTGAACGATGATGAAATTACTCAAGCGTAATGTACCACGTAAGTCATATGAACCGCCAATATTTGAAACTCAATCGCGACGAAAAAAAAATCGAGTAGGTTATTTAAATGCAAATTGACCGTCAGCAAACTTTTGGGTTATTTTTGTGACATGAGGGTTTGTCATTTGTTTTTTGTCAGTAATTGGCTCTTGGTCAATAACATGTAATTTACCGATCAAATGACGGTCAATTGACCGGTCAGTTTTGTCCATTACATCCCTAGACCTGAGGACGAGGTTGTGTTGCAGGAAAGTCGCCGCGACCGTACCGGGACATTCAATTTCTACTAGGGACGATATCGAGTATCTTCCGTAACCGAAGAAGACGTTAGTCGGAAATAGTTGACTCCGAGGAACGTTACATTGGAAGGGATTACAATTTTAGGGGTTAAATCGTATCTTAAATATCGATTTATTTTGTCATGGTACGTGGGTTGTTCGATAGACCGTAAAGTTCACAAAAGTAAATTGATGAAACAATCTTACACTTTCATTTCTATTTCATGCTCGATATATTTAAAGACTTTTATCTCTGCGGTGTAAAAATCCATTTTATGGATTTTCATCAGTTTTATGGGGTTATTTTGAATTTTATTCGCTCTTAGAAAACAAAAAATTGGGGGAAAGGGTGGGGGTGGAAACAAGGGGTGAAGATGAGTTTAAAATATTTATGAAGTAAAATTCTTTTAGGAATATATTTGTCATGTAAATAAGCGAATCAACGATTTTAGCTCGAAGGCTTGTATCAATTAATGAACGGGTAAACGCACGTGGGAGAGACCATACGGCGGGACTCACGCGAATCAAATAAGTATAATTATAATGGGGGATTTAACGTTATTTGAAATTTGCTGATTAAACAAATTGAGTGATTTAATGAATTTATTGATGTTCTTTTTAGAGTTTTCTTTTTTTTTAAAAAAAAAGGGAAATTTCATGTCAAATTGAAAAAAATATCCCGTTTTACCCCATTAGTTTTTGAAGTACAGATAAAAGAATTAATTCCACGGAATTCAAGTCTAAATTCGATATTCTTGGTAATTATCAATACATCTCGAAAATGACTAATTTTTGGAGATAATGACAAAATACATTTTTCATAGCTGTTTAAATTTCTCACAAAAAATATCTGTTGACATTTATTTCTAAAAGCACTTGTTATTGAGATATTCAAAATTTGGAAAAAAAAATGAAAAATGAATTTTTTACGTTTCATCATTTTGTTACTGATTCTAATTATTCATCATCTTGTAAACTACTGGAGCAAAATGGGTTCTTCTCCTACAAGAAATTTCTCTTCCTCTCTGATGGAATCAATTACACTTCAATATCGTCAATTCCACAATATTTCCCCAGAATTATTAATACTTAAAATACATATCCATTAAAACTTGATTGATCTCAGAAAAAATCCTAAGATTCAAAGATATATCTCTTTTCCTTTATTCCCTGTTTTTTTTTTATTTTTCCAATTTTCATCCTATCATGTCTATTAATGTTTTATCTTCCCCAAAAAAACAAGGGGAGTAAATGAGATGAGTTTCGATCCCCTCGACATTTCAAATTTGTCAAACCCCAAAATAATTTTTCACTCTAACTAAACCACTTTCATTTCGTTCTTCATCTAATTTCTCCCCAAATGTATCACTCTCACCCCCCCCCCCCCCACATTCCTGCCATTTCGGTTAATTTTCAGAAGTTGGGTTTCGTTTGATAACACCAATCTGGTGTTTAGACACCAACGAATACATCTAGAGCTGTGGCGAAACCCTCGGGACATTTTTTCTCTAACACTTTTTTTTTTCTTCTCTCTCTCATCATTCTATCTCTCATGCTCTCATCGTCATGGTCTCAACATCGTACATTGTGAGGGGGGGGGGGGGGGATGCGAGAAATATATACACATACTCGTACATGTTTTCATCGCTGTGGAAAATAAAAAAAATTATATTTGAGAAGTGCTGTAATTTCTCATCGCGATAACATTTTTGGGAGTTAATTCTAGTTTACGATTCCATTAGTTGGAAAAACTTTTTCATGCAAATTTATATTTCTCGATGAATAATAGAGATAATTATTAACAGTATGAAATTAATTTTTTGGAATTTAATGAAATAAAATGAAATTAAATTTTTTGAAAATAAAAAATTGATGAAATTCAATTTTTATTTAGATTTTTGTTTTTTTTTCAGTATAGATAATTAAAAAGAACGGATATGTGAGTTTCTATGTGGAAATTGCAGGTGTGAAATATGTGAGTGAGATAGGAGGAATGGAAAATAGTGTTGACGTAGACTATATCGAGATTTAATGCATTTCCAATATATCGTGGATTTTACACTGTGAAGGCTGTGGAGAGAGACCTGCGGACAGCGTTCCGCCACTTTTCAAGGTAAATATATTGATAAAAATAATTATGTTCTTCTTGGAATAATCGTTTTACTATTTTTTTCTAGATAAATTGAAGAAATATTGAATAATAAGGTAGGATAGTATAATAAAACAACTCGATTTTTAGTAAATATTGAATTATCTCGAGAAAGAGTAATTTTAGAGAAAAATGTCGAAAAACATGTTTTGTCAGAAATTTTGTCAGCTGTAAAAAAGGTATCTTGACATTTTTCTTTAAGATCACTCGCTTTCGAGATAAACAAACATTTAACAAAAATGTCGAATTTAAATTTTAAAGTTTATCATTTCATTACGGAATCAGATCAAATAATTAAATAAATAATGAAAAGTAGTTGGACACTCCTTCTTGAATAAATGGACAACAGTAAATAAACATGTAGAAGATAAAATAAAGAGGGAACGAGGTATAAAACGGGACGAAATAGAAAAAAACACTTTCGTTTATGTACCATTGACATACGATGGAGGATTCGTTGGAGAGAGACATGGGATAAAATTGTGCGTTGGACAAATTGAATTACCGGCACTGGTAGCTGCATTTTGACTGTGCCATTCGGTACCAACGAAATTCACGACCATCATAAAATAAAATTGCTATTGCTCGAGCCAGAGGGACGCTCGATTTTTTTTATATTTGTTTACTCATTCATGGGTGACCGTTAAATATCGTTAAATAATAATTTTTGGGGGAGGAAATTCGAATTTGGGGAACCATATTTTTATGAATATTTAAAATTATTTATGAAATCTATACGTTTGTAAGATAATGAGGACAATTTGCTATTCATTTTTAAAAGATATTTTTCGAAAAAAATTCGTTGAAATTCCTCTGTCAAAATTTTAGGTTAGGTGCCTGCCTATGGAGCTAGTGGTCTTGGGCTTGATCCATGGTTTGGTAAAATATTTCTGGATTATTTGATTTAGTCAAAATAATATTTCTGGATTATTCAATTTAGTCAAATAATGGGAATTATAGACATATAACCTTCAAAAAGTATGTAATTGAGCGGTCCTATTCTCAGTGTGAAATATACCATCATAACTGACAAGAATAAGCCCAAAGGTCGCGCTAAGAACCTAATAGATAGTTGATGCGTCGATAACAAAACACCCCAAAAGAAACAACCGTCGGTTAAAATATTGATGCATCAGTCCATCAATCATAAATGAAAGCAGATCAATATTTCACCACACATAGCACCCATCAATTGTCACACAATAGGAGAGAAAGATGACCCATAGTCGGCATTCCTTTTCAAACCACTGGCTTTCTGACTTTTCCCTGTAAAATTAACCACAAACGAGACTAAATTGTAGCTTCCTCGTGCGCTGCACTCGTTTTGTCCAAGAGATATAGAGAAAAAGGGAGGAGTAGATGAAGAAATGGGAATGCGGTCGTCAGTTTTTGTCCGAGATAAAAAGTAACATTGCACGCTAGTAACCCACATGAATTCTTCTCTTTCCTCGTATGCTTTCAATTCTCTTTTATACCTATTCTCATGTTCTGTTGCAGCATCCCAACATCAAAACTCGAGCGGTTCCATGAGACGAAACGAGTCCTCTAAATCTTGACTTTATTGCTTGTCTGATGATCTTGATGAGAATATGACCGAGAAAAGCATAAAACCGGTACAATTTTAACGCCATTTGTTGATTATTCCCTCCACCTTTGTTTATTCAATTGTGATGAATTGCTGTTGCTCATTAGATATGATGAAATTGAGGGCAATAACGAGTGATTTATTTCTCAACTCAACATTAATTAATTCTTTCTGAAATAAGAAAAACTAATGGACATAATTATACCCCTGTTTAATTGCTTTTCACCATTTTTTAAGAATCTTCTACTCTAGAAAAAAAGTGATTTTGTCTTGAAAATGAACATAAAGAGTTTAACAACGGAAGTCATTAAGAGTGGAAATGGAACAGTAACAGATCTGTTTTCACAGCCAAATCTTCGTTGAGTTCAAGTGTAGATGGAGTTTCCTTCGTTATTGATCGTAATTAGCGGATGATTGTCCAGAGTGAGTGGAGAAGTCTCTTTTGGCTAGGCAAATATTTCATAATGAGGTAATTTTCATGAGGATTTTTTCGGTAAAACTTCACTTGTGTGACTAAAAGGCAATTCTATTTTTTACCAATTGACCTACTAGCATTGACGCTATGCTTTTAAATTATTATAAAAGGAATCGACAGACTTTATTTAATCGGGAGGTTGAGTGGAACGCAATTTAATTTCTACCTCTATGAGCACTTTGATATTGGTCAAGATGGTCATTAAGTTGTACAGGGAGTTGCCTTTCTCGCTTACCCTCAAGAGGCATAGATATATAATTGATATATTGAGAATTAAAGGTATTATTCGAAATTAAATTAAATTCGTGCGGTAAGGTGCTTTAATCGAGTCTTACCAGGACTTAGCGTCACCCAGGGCTTGCGATAAAGGTTTTCTCATCATCTCCATTATGGGTCCCACCCTCATGACAGTATAAATTGATTCGGGACGATGAAATTTATTTTTTCGGAAATTATCAAGTTTACTTTGACTATTTTTTTAAAATTATAAATGTTCTGAGGAGAAAATTCATTTTATCTGAGAAGTTTATGAGATTGGAGATTATGTTACTAAAAAAAAGACGAGGGAATCCCCTTCGCAGTTAAACAAGAAATGATCGGAATTGGGTGGAATTTTCGATTCGAGAAAATGTTCATTCATGCCCATGAGAATAGGACTTTATTCTCATGTAAGAAATTGGATATTCGCATCGCGTTATTTCGTCAAGTTGCAATAGGAAACGGAATAGGAACTGAGAAGTATCGATATAATATTCACGTTGGATGTCTATCGTAGAGCGCTCCTGATGCTGTTGACGTGAAATGAGACGCGGGAGAATAATGGAGCAATCGATTCGCAGTGACATTTCTGACGACGTACTCAAAAACGATGACACTTTTCTACTCTTTCTTATATCATCTCTATTTTCCGTCAGATACATAACTCATGCTTTGAGGGACTTCCAGGAAACTTAAAATATCTGAGACTGATGATGAGAAACATTTCATTAGACTAGAAGGGATTAATGAAGGATGAAAATTATTTCCGAGTTTTTTTCAACAATTTTTGAGAAATTCTCATGATTAAGAATATTAAAGCTCAAGTCATATTTACATTCGTACATATCCATGAATTTATAATCAAAGTGATAAATAGGATATTCTATGGAATTTTAGTCACCTTTCTATCTTCACTCAGCACTTTCACCGGAATAAATTTCATTCACAAAGACGTGAGAGACTGATATAGGGTGCAATGATTTATCCCCCCCATTTTGGAGGATCTGTGCATTTCTTGCGGACAACGGCACAAACTTTGCGAGGCTCTGCTGTTTCAACAAGAAAAAAGGGGGGAAGGGGGAGGAAGAAGGATCACGCAGCACGGAGAGAGGTGGTTCCGGTCCTTTCCGATATGTTGCTAAGTAAGCGAACTGGCAATTAAGAGCAAGCAAGTTCCATTAATTCCGTTTGCTTGAGGAAAAAAACAAATGTTTTTTGACGGTAGTGTGATATGCATGGCTTCAACATCAATAATTACCCAAGAATGGTGAAATCAGGGAGAGATTGTGATAGTGAGGGGGTAGAGGGAATGATACGTGATATTCCGTAATCATCTTTTGAATTTTGCGGTTAGGCCCACACGATCAATGAAGAATTCACGGCCTATCTTGTATCCAGAAAATCTGACAGACTTGTTTTATAGGAATTCCTTATAGAATCTCTTATAGATTCTCTTATAGAGACCCTTTACAGGAGAAACTCTCTAAGTGTTCAATTCGGTAGCACGTTAAAATAACACAGAACAATAATATTACAGTAAAAAATAACACAAATAACAACATTTTCAAAAATAAAACATACAAAAGTACTGTTACGGTCACACACTGGAATTTGTTGATAATTATTGATAAAAATGAAAAAAATTGAATTGTTTAATTTTCGTGTTACGGTTGTAATCGTAAATTGTTTTTTTTTTTTTATCGGGAACGTTCTGTCTAGGTAAAACACTAAAGTGTACCGATATCACGAAAGGATAATTGGGAGCCTCGTGGAGAAGATAAAAAAATGTATTGATTAAATATCAGATTTAATTCCTCATGTAAATTGATTTTTGACTACTGAATATTCTTTACGAATATGAGGGGAAGGGAATTTGATTAAAATGGTATACAGAAATAATCGTCGACTTACAGCGTTCTTGAGTTTGAGGCGTTGTCGTGATGGTATGAGCGGCCTAGTAGATGTAGATACAGGGAGTACGACCTGATAATAGAGACCTTGGTACAAGCTGTTGGTGGATAGTTGACTGATGAGTGTTGCCAGGATCGATCCTTTGACGTTGGGTTGAACATAAGGGATCACTCGGAGTCCCTCAGTGACTTTTGTAGTTGAACACTGAATTTATCGATCGGATATAATTGTTGATTTTTGTAGCAGTAAGGTTTACAAGTCCCGATGCAAAGTCACTGACTTTGGGTTTCTAACAAGATTTTTAATTAAAGTATGATTCACTGAAGTTGCTGGTCAAGAGCTCTCGCTAGACTGAAGGTAACGATGTCCGGCTTAGGGGTTTTTTATACTCTGTGCTTCCCATCTTCAACAAAAGGAAAGAGTTAGGAATTTGGGCATTGCATCATCTCGTCGCATACGTTTCCTTATATGGAGATTTTCATTTTAGTAGAGGTCTGTGCTAGCATTTTCGGTGTCGGAGCTTCTTCGTTACGCTTGAGTGCCTCGAATTGTCCCTTTTGTTTTCCCACTTTTGTCGCCTAAGCGAGTCTCTTGTGTTGAAGTTTCGGTCAGAAAACGCGCTTGTGAGGGGAGATAAAGCCAGCTCACCGTTTCCAGCTCCAACGTCCTTGCCCTATGCCTGGCCTCAGGCGAGTCGCTTGGTGTCGGGACGTTTGATCCAAGCCATGTGTATGAGGGAAACGTACGGCAATTTGCTGTTTCCAGTTCCCACTTCATTTTTCTGTGCTTAGCGTCAGGCGAGTTGCTTGGCATCGAAGATATTTGGTCCGCATTTCGTTTGTGAGGGAAACGAAAGGTAACTCACTGCTTCCAATTCTTGCGTCAGTTGTCTGTGTTCAGCCACACGCAAGTCGCCTGGCATTTTAGGGGGCCTGAGACATCGCTGTTTGCTTACTTCGAATTTGTTCTTTCTTTCTGTTCACAGTTAGTTGTCAGGTGACGCGCTTCTCCTATATTTGGTCATTCAGAAGTATCTCTGTCTTAAATACAGCATTGTTTGGGGAACCCGAATTCCTGGGTTATGGCGTAGTAATTCTGTGGCTTCTGTGCGCTGTTTGTTTAGAGAAGCTATATGACCTTCTTTGCTTATTCTCGGGGAATGTAACTCTCTCGCCTTTTTATCTTTTTTTCGCCTTTCCTTTATAGATGGAAGTGAGCATTAATTAATTTCGATGCCTAATGGTGGTAGGCGGTGGTTGGATGTGAATCTAGAGAGATTAAATTTCAACTTCACCTTCAACTTTATATTAGATGGTTCTGTAAAATCCCCTAATATGGGTACAATTGGTAAAATTGTATTTTCGTAACAAATTTCCGAAAAAATAAATTTCATCGTCCCGAACCAATTTATACTGTTATGAGGGTTGGACCTATGATAGAGAGTTGATGAGTTTGTTGAATTTGTAGGGTTCAAATCCAACCGCGTCCGCATCGCGAGCCCTGGACGACGTCAAGTGCTAGTAAAGGTAGATTAGATCATTTTACCGCACGAATTTAATTTAATTTCGAATAATACTTTTGAGTTTCAATATATTATATCTATATGCCTCTTGAGGGTCAGATAAGGGAAAGAAAAGGCGAAGGAACTCCCTGTACAACTTAATGACCATCTTGACCAATATCAAAGTGCTCATAGAGGTAGAAATTGAATTGCGGTTCATTCAAACTCCCGGTTAAATAAAGTCCGATAATTCCTCTTACAACCCATAGCATTAATTCTAGTAGGTCAATTAGTGGAAAATAAAATTGGTTTCCAGTTACACAAGTGAAGTTTTACTGGAAACCCTACAAGACAGTCCTACAAAACATGTCTGCAGGTACTCCGTCACATCATGCCCTTGGACGAGCTGTATTAGTTGACAATGAATAGAATATCTTTCCCACTCTGGATTTTCTGTGGTTTTCCGTCCTCCCTCAGTTCCGGGTGCAAATGCAGTACAGCATATAATCCCTAACCGCATGACTATAGGAAAGAGTAAAGTGCTGAATCGGATCCTATGGGAGTTATACGAGGCGAGAAAAAAAAAGTTATACCAAAGTCGTTGGAGTATGATTTTTTGCCATCCAACAAACTCCAGTAATGAACTTTCCTCCTTAATTCAGAAAACCAATCAGTCTTCATTTTTTAATTTTCCAAGTTAATTACTTTCGTAAGGACTCTGCGGAAAATTCTCTCCCCACTAACTTCACATGGATTTTCCTTTTCCGATGAATTATAAAGGAGAAATAGAGGTTGAGTGGAAAAAAATTGACTCAAGTTGACGTTCAGATGAGGCAATAAATATTTCTCGACTATTCTTCTAGTTCACTGCATCGGGAGATCATTACACGGATGGAATACGTAGCTGTCTGCCTACTCAAGCTCGTAGTGGAGATCACAGAGAAACCTGGGGCTCTCGTTAATTGAATGAGAAGCACACACAACAAACCTAGTGTATATGCGTGGTCAATTGAGGGATATATAGTCATCGTGTGACAGTCTCCATTGAATTTGGGCAGAGAGGCGTGCTTAGATAAACCTTCGTTACACCAAACTCATTGGTTGATAGACAGCAATTGTTTCAAATCAATCGTTTGGTTGGAGAATATGCACATTTCTGGCGATATAATTCTTGGGTTAATATAGCGTACCTAAACATAATAATTTTACAATTTTTGTAATTTTAAAATTTTTTGGGCATTGTGAAGCCTAAGACCAGTATCCTCCGTGTGATAGGTGAATCAATTTGAAATGAATTTTTTTGAAAAAAGCGGAAGTCATTGATCTGAAATTTTCATTTGTCGCATGATAGACGACGGAGGAATAAAGGAACATCTCATAAACATTGAGAATGATAAATCTTGAAATGAATCTTGATGTTATGGAGGATCCAGTAAGTGACCTAATAGGCATGGCACCGGGCAAAGATCGGCTCAAATTGGGGACGCTGTCCTTTATATACTATTTTCCAATTGCTGTACTCAAATATGTGATGGAATTCTGAAAAAAACGTATTTCAAGATATTGAATAACGTTCCGAGCAATTATAGAAGCTTCCGTAAATCTAACAGCCACTTACCTCTCAATTATGGGAAATTCAACTCCTTCGAATTTCCAGACGATTTCCATCTCCCTTTGATACCTTCTCTAAGTACCGTATTGAAGACTCAACCTTCGATCCTATAACTCAATCAAATTCTCTGGATATTCGGAACATGTTCATCCCTGATAATGACACCCAACTTCATAAGCTCCAGTGATGAATTCCAGAGGAGATCCCAAAGCAAATAGGAGAAAATAAGAATTATAATATTTTCTTGATAAAATGAAAAAAGTTGGATTTTTCGAGGAGAACCGTCCGATTGTGAGTGAAATGAAATATAGTATCTCTTCAGAATCGTAGTAATTGGGCATATTAGGTCCAGATGATCCTCTTGATAATTTGGCTTGGAGTCCGTGTGGATTAATCCTTTGAAACAATGACATCTCATCTAATTTGCTTGATCCTGGATACTAATGGAGTTTGAGTTAACACCTGACGTATCAAGCTCACTCCAGTTCATAGTGATGTTCCTTTAATGATGGGTCTTATCAAGCAGAAATATCATAAATTTTCTGGTCATTTGCAACAGAGAGAATCATCTTTATCGAATTCGCTAGAATTTTCTATTGAATTTTTCTATACTTGTCAACGTATCTATTCTGTTAACGGTTTATTTCCATTCATTCCGTAAAAACTCCATCCTAACACAATGCATAAATTGTGTCTCATTGTCTTCCGACTGCCGCATTACTGATAGACAACAGAATGAACAATCTATACGTCCAAACACCCTTTCAAGACGAATTCGACCGACGTTGATGCGATACAAGGCTTCGATTCCAGTAACAATGGGGGTACGTCATCAGGCGCGTGCATCTTGTCATCAATTCACTATCAACAGGACCAGCATAAATGGTAGATAATGAAGTCGCTGGGAAATTGGGTCGTTGAGGGAACTTCAGGTACAATAGCTGTATCGGTTATCTCATTCACTTTTTCACAATTCCACTGACGTAAAATTGAATCTCCAAGTATAATGAAAATATGATGAACTACGGCCGATATTGATGGACCTACACTTCACAAATTATTCTCAATTATCAGTGAAATTCCTCATTGATATCGCAGTGAGTCCATTTTGGAGTGAAAATGAAATTTATGCGATTCCAATATCGAATGGTAATTCGATGAGGGGCATTGAGGGATCTTCGTCTCGAATTTCTAGCGTATATACGCCATTTGCTCCAGCAAATCTACACTGATCACCAGAGAATATATACACACCTCGCTGATGAACACCAATAAATCTTACTCAATGGTTATTTCCTGATTATTTCTCGTACCATTTTAATCCCACTTTTTGTCGTCTCCCTATTCCATGCTCAACTCCTCTCCCTCTCTTTCCCCTCCTCCCATCGTTCTCACGAAGAGGTCAATGGTCACAAATAGTTGTTGATCACGGAATTTTATGGTGTAATTTTTTACAGAAAATTCTTTGATAAATACCTCTAGAATTTACTAGAGAACATTTTATAGATTTGCTATACGAGAAATTCAGACAATTTCCTACGGGATATGTTTATAGTAGTGATGTCTATAGAAATTCAGTTTCACGAGATTCTATAGACAGGGAGGAAATTCCTCCCTGTAGGGATGTAACGGACAAAACTGACTGGTCAATTGACCGGTAAAATACATTTAATTGACCAAGAGCCAATTACTGACAATTTTTAGTAAAGAAAAATGACGAACCCTCACGTCACAAAAATGACCCAAAACTTTGCTGACGGTTAATTTCCATCTAAATAACCTACTCGATTTTTTTTTTGATGCGATTGAGTTTCAAATATTGGTGGTTCATATAACTTACGTAGTACATTACGTTTGGTTAATTTCATCGTCGTTCAGGGATTTTAACTTCTGAGAATCATAAAAAAAGTTGAAAAATTCCGCAGCGATAAGGAAATGACCAAGTACAAAAATGACGGTCATTTTTCATCCAGATGAATTATCTGTCCCACAAAATGATGAGGAAATTTCATTACTGACCGTTAGAAAAATTGACCGTCAGTTTGCATGGGGAAATGGGCATCAGGTCAGGAATGGCCAAAAAACGTTCATTTTACCACTGACTTGATGCGCATAAAAAATGACGGTAATTTAACATGACTAGGAAGGATAGATGTAATAGGAATGTACACTCTCCATAGAAAATAGCCTATAAATAACCGAAGAAAGATAATATGAATTATGGATGTCTATAGCGATTCGGTCTTGCTGAACACACGATGCTTATAAAAATCAATTTATAGGCTCTATATATTCATAATGATGCCCTAAGCTTGTAGAAAATTATTTCCTATAGACACGGAAAATTCCTATAGATGTTCTTTTGAAGTTCATATAGACGATTTTCCTCATAGATTGGAAATTTCTCCACGCAATCTGACAAAATTCCTTTTAATGTGCAAGACAACTATAGCTATAGTCATTCTATAGAAAATTTTCCAGATTCTGGCTTTAGGAAATTCACAGAGTTGATAACAAATCCCGGATGGAATCTGAACCATCTTTAATTTTTAATCCATCTCAGATTTTAAATTCCATTAATATTAAACCATTTTTTCCATCCCTCAATAAATCTTTTCCCCTTTGTAAATTTGGGTAAGCGTCTATTATTATGCTACATAAACCGAGAGAAGAGTTAAGTTGAAATTAAGGGTCCGTCACGTCATTCTGGGGTGACCTTGAGATATGAGAGAAATTACGAAACGTCATAATAAATTTTCTCATACCTTAAGGTCACCCTGTGATTACGTGATGGACTGATTTTTACTCAACTTTTCTCTCCGTGTACGAATAGATTACGTCCAGAAACGATGCGGAATGGTAAGGGGTTTCACGTACGATTTTCCAACTTTGAAACCCGATTACGAACTTTGCACTGTTGCATTCTCTCCCTCTCAACATAACTATCCATGTATTTCTACATAGGAACTACGTACAATGTAGTTATACTTGTAGAGGAATTGTACTCGTGCACGAGACGGCACATTGAGGAGAAAAAAAAAATTCTGTTGTATGATATAACCACTTGTGTATTCCGCATGAAATGCAATATCAGAGTTAGAACATAAAGACATGTACCATGGAACTCACCTGTTTTTTCGTATTTAATGTCACCGGAGTAGATTGTACGAGTGAACTGTTTGATGATGAGCATTTTTCTGATGAATTTTTCTTCATATTATTTGATGGGCACATTCTAGTCCTGACGACCTGTTGCACACGTGGAGAAGAGATTCCGTACAGGCTTCCTCTACTCATGAATATCAGCGCCGAAACATATATATATCTGCATTATCGATTGTACTATCGACCGATCTACATTATCATATCAGGGTAACAACTCTCTTTAACCTCAATTTTCTGTTTGCCTGCCATAACTCATATTCATATTCAATTGTTACTCTAAAGTTATCGGTGATTATCTCAGCCATCACTTGTGTATAATTATTAGTAAATATTGCTGTTATCGGACAACATTATTTACTTTACATGGGATTGCTTATTTTTCTCAATCAAACATTGATTAAGGTATTATTAAGTAATGAACGGAAAATCCTTCTCTTTCCTGCCTGAAGACATAAAAAGTTTGGAGATGACTCAGTTTCGAGCAATTTTCAGCACTCAAGTGGCTCAGTGAAATCCCTTCTCAATTGGTTTGTCAATATCAATTATAACTGAGTAATTCAGCAGATTTACTCAGTTGTTGAATCCGTTTAAAACCATCACCATTTTCACCTTTAATATCAAGCAAAGCCTTTGAGTTTTTACTGGAGAAATGAGAACAACTGGAAGCTTTTATTATCCTCTTTTCCGTTGTGTAGCTCCTGTAGGGGGACGCTGAGAACTTTTTTTCCCCGGGAATAGCAGAGGTGTCGTATGAAGAGAAAAGGTGAGCTCGACATTTGTAGGTACATGGGGAGAGGGCGTGTACATACGGTTAGAGAGCAAGTCCCGGAGGATCAAGTTGAATCGTGTGTGTGCTCTTTCACCACTCAGCGACGCTCAATTCAATGCATCGGATCTTAGACGTCAGGGTGATGGAAAGGCTTTTGAGAAATGTGAATTTCTTTTGTTCTGAATGCATCAGGTGTATTTGAGAATTTAATTCACTGATAATGGAACTTAGGAGAGCTTGAAGACTCATGTGTTGACTACTTCATTGGCTTTGTTGATTTTGAATTCACGATCCATCGAAAAAGTGATAAATAAATGCATATTTACCGTATGAGCACGAGAATGAAAACGTTGCTCTGAATTATTGAAAGATATTCAAATACTCCATTGAATTATGCAAGAATACCTTCAATACATGCCCTCAAAACTCCAAGAAATCTCTCAAAAAATATAATAACATTCAAGTTATCATCAAGTGCTTCACAAAGTATGTCACGAATGCACATTTCTTTCAATACTCAGCGATGATATGTATTTTCCACTTTTCTCTCTATCCTTGAATAAAAAAATATCAGTTCTTAAAAATCTCATATCCATGCGCATGCACACTCTGTTGGCCATCTCGACCACATCTGGGGCAGAACAAATGCCTGGGGATTCCGTCTATTCGGTCTATATTCGACGCTTTGTTCCCTTTGTACCGTAAAATCCAGGGTAACGGGGATATTTTCATTTTTCTTCGACCCACATTGGCTCCGACTATCGCTGACGATTTTAAAAACGGAGTGGAAGGTTGGAAAATCTTTCCCTAAAAGGGGAGAACTTGAAAAAATTGTATTTTCGTGACTCATTTCCGAAAAAATAAATTTCATCGTCCCGAGCTAATTTATACTGTCATGAGGGTCGGACCCATGATGGAGATGTTGATGAGTAGATCTTCATTGATATCGGCCGTCCACGTTCACGTGCATTTGTGGGGTTCAAATCCAGCTGCGTCCCCGTCACGAGTCCTGGGCGACATGAAGTGCAGATAAGGGTAGATTAAATCGCCTGACCGCACGAATTTAATTTAATTTCGAATAGTACCTCTAATTTTCAATATATTATATTTATGCCTCTTGCGGGTAGGCGAAGGAAAGGCAACTCCCTGTACAACTTAATGACCATCTTGACCAATATCAAAGTGGACATGGAAGTAGAAATTAAACTGCGTTTCACTTAGGAGGGCAGCAGGGTTCAAAATAACCACTGAAATGCGAAAAAATTTTTGCTCCATGAATTTTCCTAACTTGTTCATTAATAAACTAAAAAAATTATTCTAAAAAAAACTTTCCCATCACGGGATTGTGATGAAACGAGTTGAAGGTGATTTGAAGTGGCTATAGTACATTTCATGCTCGAGTCTTGGAAAACTGATCATCCTCCCCCACGTGCAAGATTGCCTTCCGAGCCGAAGGCGAGGATGGCAAGCACGTGGGGGAGGGTGATATGTGTTCCATGACGAGGCGTGAACATTATTTTTCGTGTCGTGGGACCGGGAAAACGCCATTTTTGTGGCGCGCAGCGCCACGAAAACGGGGTTTTTTAGGTCCGACGACACGAAAAATAATTTTGTTTCATGTTTAAAAAAACGAGCTGGTGACAAGTCCGGGCGTAGCCATATTGCTAAGATATCCCCTCCCTTCACCGCAAGATGGCGGCGCCCAAATCTGTTGACCAACTTAAAATTTTTAGCCATCACTTTAGATCACCTTCAACTCGGTTCATCACAATTTCTTGATGGGAATGTTTTCATTACAATAATTCTTTGATCAATGAACGAGCCGATTTTTCTTATAATAATTTAAAAATATAGCATCAATGCTAGTAGGTCAACTGGTTAAAAATAAAATTGCGTTTTTTACCGAAGAACTCGTCCTCTCATTCCGTCCATAAGATTCTCGCACTAACGACAGAAAAATGCAAAGCAGCGAGAATACCGAGAGTACCTGGCAAGTGGCAATGAAGAAATAAAAAATTAAACCGAATCCATCCGACTAATGAGTCAGAGCTTCACTACCCGAAGCGATTAGCCTGGCAACATCGTTAGTCATCTGAATTATTTTAATGGCGAATCTTGGGGGAGAGAAATTACCATCTGTTCCATCTCTGATATTCATTAATGATATACAGAATCATGATACTATGGAGAAAGTTCATCGATAAATTTCCTTTTGAGGGGTTGAGAATGAACACAAGGAAGAGTTTGAACAATATTGACTTTGTTCTGAGTTTCAAAGTTTCAGAGTTAGATATAAATACATATCAATTAATCTCCCTTCTATACTCCATTTCCATTGACTCGACTCAGTAATGTATTTTTAATAATATTGGGAGGTTCCGGTGCGTAATAAATAAATGTATCACATTGCAAAAGCTTTGATGCAATATCAAAGTGGAAGAATAAGAGATTTCATCAGCTTTTCATCTGGTATACAGGACACTGTTGAGTGCACGTAATGCTCTCTCCTCTACGGTATACTCTCTGCTGGAAATAAGAGGTTTAAAGACCACCTGTTCCAACCTAGTTAAAAGCAAAAAAGCTCCAGTATGAATTCTCTACAAACGGAATCATAATGCCTAACGATATCAGAGATTGAATTCTAGTATATGTCACTTTTAAATTGAAACAAGCGAGTGATGAATGCAGGTAACAATTTACTACACCATCTGTGTCGATCTCACGGTTATTAATGCATGTTATATGCATAAAATAATATGGTATATTATTTGATCCATGCATATTGAGTATGAACATATCGATGGAAATTTTTTAAATAAAAATAAATATCCATGGCTTAGACCCTTTGCGGATTCTGCAACATTCAATGGTCACAAACGTGGTATTGTATTGGGTATATGGCATACAATACTGGGTTTAGGAGAGGCATTGTATCAATGTTAAACCCAGTATGAGTTTTGCACATGTGGCTGCCACTCGTTAGCTTGTGTTTTGGTGAGGTTTCATTGGAAATTGTTACACTGGAATTACGAAATTCCGTGAGTAAAATTAGTTCTGTCTGGAGGTCGATAGGGGGTTTAGTACTTCAGTAGATTCACTTGGGCAGATGTGAATTGTTTACTATCTATATATGGGTTATTGGGAGAGGGGATAGATATTGGGAGATGATCAAGATATTGGTGGAATTTATATGAGCTTTCTTTCATCATTTCGAGGTTCAGATGAGGGTTTAACACTTGACGCATAACACTGCCCAATAAGGGTGAGAGTATGATGGATTTGTGTTCCATGAGGGTCAACATCTTCGTTATTTCATGATCCAATAAGTGATTTTTATGAGGATTAGATGAGGATTGAATACATGAGGGTTAAAAAGTGGATATAGGGTTCTGTATTTCAAATCCTCTCCTTATAATATTTGATTCAAATACAGCAAGGGTTTTCTTTCACGAGGGTCAAGTGAGGGTTTAATCTCTGAGGGGAAATACCATCGCATAAAGGTGAATAGATTTTGTATTAGTCCCTTATAAGGGTCAAAACTCCCGAGTATTTTCATTCTATACTCAATCAGTTATTCCTATACATCAATATAATTCACTTTCTGCTTCAGCAACTTTGAAATAGACCAGTAACTTGGACCTACAGATGAAGTCATAAACTATAAATTAGTCATCATCCTTGCCTGCACCCCCCAAGCCTAATTACCAGCTACAGGGGCCAATAATTTCCGCCTAATTATCCCATCGAATTTCCAGAGAACTGATATTTTCCAAACTGCAAACAAAAAACTTTCGTCTCAAGTTTATATCTTGTTTCAAATACTCCAGAACTTCGACACAGTGTTATAACTGTTGAGTACGTGTGACAGCTCTCATCGAAACTCTGATATGTCTCGCTTAAACTCCTGGTTAACCAAGCTTGCCTAGAGCAAGTCCATGGGACTTGGGTTAGGACCATAGTATCGGTAATTGCTTGGATAAAATACGAACAACTTAGGTGCCCAATTGCGGTGCTTGTTGGTCCACCACATTGCTTCCTGATCCCCGAGAAACTTCACGGCATCCAACTCTCCATCTCCATCTATTTCTTAGCCCTATGTAGCAGGTATCCTTCAAAGTTTCATGGAGACATTCAGAATCGTCTTTGCTGAGTTGGCAAAATAATCTTGCAAGCTACTGGTGTTGCAGACCCCACAGATAATTACCATGTTAATTAAGGTACAATGAAAGCTTCGGCCTCCACGGAAGACTCCCTACTGAGTTACATTCATCTGTAAAAGCACTTTTTTTTCTATTCTTTCAAATTTTCTGATAAATTTGTCCCGTTGAATGGAAGAAATATGATTGATTGAAAATATACACGCTGAAATGGGAGTGGGATGAAATTTGATGATTTGTACCGGAAGTTATTTACTAAAATAAAAATTGACCGTAAACTCTTAAAAAAAAAATCCACCACGGTGAAGAGCTATATTCGGTCGACAATTCCTGATTCCCATTCGCCCAATTGTTCCGTGAATATAGCGCACAATAAATTTCAACAGATGATTGCATGACAACTATCTCTTTCTAATCCGCTGTGGATCTTAATCCCTCTTGTGTAACCACCTAGTGCTAGGTTATGTCCTACAATTTTCTTAAGAAATCATTGACGATCATAAAGTGACATCAAGAACACTGCCTAAACCGTATAATTATTACATAAAATTAATCTGAGGGTTTATGCCAATTTTTCCATCACTTTTCGAGACTTCAAACAAATTTGTTCACCTGACCTCACTCGTAGCTTTCATTGTACTTCAATTGAGACATACAAATTCTGAAGTAGAAAGGTAGATGGATCTGACAACTGATCATCTTACCAGCTAATAATCAATAGAGTATAACATCCAACTACTAATACTGGAAAAGAAGAAATTCTAAGGAAGGAGAAAAGGAGGTCTAAGGGAATACACAGCTACTAACGAAACAGGAAGCCTATTCTCGAACCGGTGAGAGTGATGCGCACATGACTCTGAGTGGTTGTCGCTTGTTCCAAACACGACTGTGCTTCGTATACGATGTATTCAAATGTGTCTATCTTTGAATCGATTGTCAGTGGTCAATAATAAACTTATTATTATTCAAAAGTCATCATTGATCAACCAATTGGGCGATTGTTATCACATACATTCCACAATCGGGTACAGCGCGAGTGCCTTCGGCTCACAACCATGCGCTACGCAAATGCATCTGCGCCGAATAGTTGTGCGATATATGCGTACATAAATCGGCCTCACTGGTTCGAGAATAGGCTCCCAGCGCGTGTCCAATCTGCCATCTCTCGTCTTTTGAAGACCAGCGACACATCTGCACGATAGGACACCATAGATTCATGAATTAGAACCTCTCCCAGTATAGTCTACACCTCTAATTCCTGCTACCATATGCCAACCATAAGGATTAGAGAAACCAACCATGTGTTGAGTAAAATCAAACCGAGAGGAAGTAGAGACCCTATCGTAGGCAGGTTAATTAATCATTTCCTGAACTAACCTACAACTTTATTTATCCATTGTAACAACAGCCATCAACTTACTACTTAGAATCTCCAGACTTCTTGTTAATGTGTGATGGCATAAGTTTGAATAGTGAAGTCATAAATGTTATAATTAACGTTCATCAACTCCGATAAGAACAATAATGTGCTTTATCTCAAATATCAGATACGTATCAATATAAATAGGAGCACTCGACTTCCAGTGAAATAAGCAAAACACTAGACCAGTGATTCAGTTTCGAAATCATGTATTATTGGATCGAGATAAGTTTCAATTGTTTGGGTAAATCCATGTGCTGTTTTACTAGGTCAGGATTATCGTGAATATTACGTGGATCCTCTTTGCCAATAGCGCCTAAAAGTTTTGGAAACACTTCTTATCGGAGCGTATGGCTCAATCAGCTTAAGCTCTCCAGTGAAGTTTACTTATGCAAGTACCTCAATTGATATTCAATAAGCTTTCAGGTAAAATCGTAACCAATGAATGTCAATGAAGAAGCAGAAGCTGAACCACAGATATTACGAATGACGGCGACATACTGTCCCTCGGGGGTTCATGATAAAAATGTTGAGCTTGCTTCAAAGTACATAACGAACGTGTTGAAAATGTTACCACCCCAGACCTTGCACTTCAACGGTCTCAAAGAGTGTGATATGACGCCATTGTGATGAGAATCCACTGATATGATACCGTAAATGATCCAGGGTATAATTAAGTCATGGGTAACTGACCCAGAATCATAACAACTTGACACTTGGTAATTTATAGGTCAGAAAAAGTGAAGAAAGTTATCTGGGTGATGAAAAAAGAATTGACAAATGTCAGGTGTGATAAAAAGGGCAATTTCTCAAAGTTCACGGGGAATAATGTCTACTAAATTTATTGCCTCAAGTCGATAAAAAAATTATTTCAATAAACTTTCGCTGAGTTTTGAACCATAAAGAAGATGAAATTATGCACTCAATCTATGTTATCTCATTCGTGGTATTTTAAAGCATAAATTGAAAAATCATGGAAAGTGATACTGCTATTAATTCGAGGATGAATCTCACAGAGGGATAATTGGTATATTATGCAATTAGGAGGTGGATACATGTGAGTACGAATAGTTGTGTTCGTGTTCATGAGATTAGCTGGAATACAGTATTTGGCCCGCCAGTCGTTACTCGACGGAAATACTGATGTACATGCATTAGATGGAGGCGAATAGAGACAGATTGTGCTGGCATATGCATCTACTCGGGTATTAGAGCCCAACGTTGTACTTCCGGTTATAGCTGACGTTGGTGAATCAATTGTGACAATTTGACACATTCTCATAATCAATTAGCATTGTCAGGATTAATTGAAATGTTTATCATCTAGGTGAGAATTGGCGAGGGGATACAGAAGATGTCCATGCAAAATAAATCAAAAATCTTGATTTGATCCTTCCAATCTCATTTTGAAGAGATGGAAAAGCTTGATTTAAGATTTTCAGAAGTCTTATTTTGAGACATTTAAAAGCATAAAAATTGCGATTTTCAAAAAGCTTAAGTTAAGCCATTCGTGAAGCGCCAATTGAACTTTTTATCAAGCTCAAGTTAGGCTTTTTTGCATAGTTCAGACTAAGCTTTCATGACGCTAGATTGAGCTTTTTGAAGAGCTCAAAATAAGCTATGCAAAAGCTCGTATTAATTGTATAAAAACTCGAATTAAGCCTATGGTAAAGCTCGAATCAAGCATTCTGACAAGTTCAAATTAAGCTTTCTAAAAGCTCAGATTAAGCTTTTTGAGCATCTCAAGTTAAGATTTTCGACAAGCTCAAGCTAAGCTTTTTCTAAAGCTGCAATGGAGCTTTTTCTAAAGCTCAATATGAGCATTTGGTGGAGCTCAAGTTGAGCTTTTTTATAAAGTCCAAAATCATATTTTTAAACAGCTCAAGTCAAGCGTTTTGTAGAGCTAAATTGAAGCTTTATGAATATGTTAAATTGAGACTCGCGACAACAACAAACAAGTTGTTCGTTGTAATCTCAATTTAATTTTTTTTTGGAGTATCATAATTCATATGCGACTGCAGAGTATATTAAATTTTGTACGCGTTCCTTTTGTTGCCATCAATCAATTAATGGTAGGCTTCGGAATGGTTTTTTAAATATTTCTCTTATTATACTATTCTTCTTCTTCTTTCAAGAGAATTTTGTAATTTGAATTAAGGATCTCTTGATAAATCCCTTTCGAAAAGTTTGTATCAAGGGGTATATATATTTTAGTTGATTGAGATAATGAACAGTGAGACGAAGAGTTTGAAAAGAAAAAAAAATAAATCGATTCAGTCGTTTTCGAGATATTAAATATAATAGGTTTGGATAGAATGACACATAAAAACCTTAGAGCTAGGAGGCGTATTTCAGTACTTCTCGGGTGTATTTTACCCCTAACTTGGAGTGATAGCACCATTCTGTCATGGACATGAATTAACTCAATCATGGTGCTTATACATGCCCAAATTAGAGATCAAAGGGATCAGAAAACTCTTAAAATTGATATTTGTATATGGGAAGGTGAAAAATTACGATTTTTTCCTTAGACAGAATTCTCAGACGAATATTCTCTATTACAATCTTGGAAATCAACAGAACTCGGACAACTAAATGAAATTTCATGTGATTATTATTATGTATGTATATATACATATATAAATAATAATCCGTGGAAATTCTCTATCTGCGATCATTAAATAACTCAAAAATTTCACACCATCGGTATCCTTCATGCGAAATTTAATGTAAAATCGTAAAATTTATCATATGAGACCGATTTAAAATTGCTTTTCAAAGCAGTTGGAATGCAGTTTTTCTTTTGAATTTTAAAGCAGTAAAACATGATATCCTATATTTTCTGATGCAATTTTTCCCAAAGTTTGGAAACGGAAATTTTTTGTCACAAGTCTCAAAAAATGATAACGCATTTGACGAATGCTTACATGGAGAGAAAAGTTGAGTAGAAATTACGAGTCTGATGTTCCGTAATCGAGGGGTGGCCTTGAGGTGTGGGGAAAAATTACGTGACGTTCCGTAATTTTTTACTTGAAATTAACGTAATTTTCCCGTGATTTTAAGTAACAATTACGGAAACTCAAGCAATTTTTCCCCAAACCTGACGGTTGCCCCACGATTACGAAACAGACGTAACTTTTCTCTCCGTGTAGTAACCGTCACATGGAATCGGTGCCCTACTCGTGTCGTTTCTCTCTCCCTCTTGAATATTCATTTTCTCTTTTGTCAATTGTTTCATTATTTTGTTAATTTTCATGAAAAATTATATATAGTACAAAAATGTGCAACTTTCTTCCGGAATTTCAGTCGAGGACATTGAATCAATAAACTGCACTGCTTAAATATTTTGTTTAGAACTCATCATTTCAGGAAACAAAGATCTCAGGGTTATTGGAAGTTTTGAAAAATTCTATTGATAAAGAATTGTAATCGTTTCCTGTAGAATATTAAATATTGCTTGCAATCCGTGAGACACGTGGCAAAGATTGTGTCGAAAATATGCGGAAACCTGGTCGGTTTTAACAATTCAGTTTTACAATCAATAGCGATTTTCCATGTCGCTGAAATTGAATTTCAAATTAATTTATTTTTTATAAATTATGAGAAATGCCTATATTTTTCATTGCTCTTGTTGCATTTTGAAAACAAAAAATTGAAAAATTGCAGAGAAAGTCAATAGAGCCAAAAAAAATTGATTTTTTTTTATGGCACCGCAAAACTTGAAAATCTATATTTCTTCCTGAATAGTGAAGGGAGTCCTGTGAATTCGATTTTTATCTTTGTTTCTCGATTAATTCAATGAAAAAATGACAAATGATGCAAATCAGAGATAAAAAATTTTATGGGATTATTGTTATGCAATTAATCATTGATTTTGGAAACAATCTAATATTCATTTTTAATAGACCAGGTTAGTAATTATCATATTGGTTCCCGGATGGTAGCCGCGTTTAAGTTCAGCGTTTTGCGAACGTTGTGCAACCGTTACATTTCGCATCATCAGGTTAGAACTCTGATACATGGAGCTCGGTGTATTGGGGATGTCCTTTTATATCTGTGGCTGGGAGGGCTGAGTCTAAATCAGAACTTGAAATCGAAAAGAAATCGTGAAATCACCAAAAATGAAATCACTGAGATCGCTTTGAAATCAGCTGAAATCAGCAATCACTGACTGTGTCACTGGATTTTTAAATGAATGGCCCCTCGACCCATTCGATTTGGCTAACATTATGATTTTTTCATAGTGGACTTTATGGCCTGTATCCATCCGGTGTTCAGCTGAGCTGACCGAAAGCAGATTCCAGACTCAGTCGCAATGTGATGCATTATAGCTTTGTGACGAAAATATCTAATTCGTATGATGATTTTTGTAGTAAATGTCATGAGAATTTTATGGATTAGGGAGAAAATTTCTTCAAGATGATCTTCTAAAATCCGAGAGAATAGAGGTTTTTAGAGATATTCTTCGCAACGGCAGTTGACTCATTACTTATCACTTCACTATTAATAATATGCTCTTTATTTCATCAAGCTGATACTAATTTCCTCGCTAAACAGATTGCAGGGAATATGTATCAATAATCAGGCATGAAACATCGTGTTTTCCAAATATAGAAATATAGTTTATTACCACAACTTGAAAGTATCAAGATACACAATACATTGAAATACAGGGGGAGCTAAAATTGACTTTCTCAAGCCATTAAAAAATATTAAATGCAACAATCTTGGTTGCTTGCAAAAAGACAAAGAAAGAGTTAAAAATTGCGCAAAGTCCGGCTGTTCACTATATATGTTTAACAGTTGTCATCGACGGACATACGGGTACTTATGATTTCACCATGCTGATGTCCTCCCAGCACGTCATTAATCGTATCCAAAACTTCCTGGTTTTCATTATAAACAAGTGTGTGAATTCTAAAAGCAAGAAATCCTCCGTATTTTGGTGAATTTTTGTAGAAAAGGCCAATACCACTCAAAGGGACTGAGTATTCCATTTCGACGTTGGTGGCATCTAAAAGAGGCAGGGTCGTTTGTCCAGCATCTGTTTCAAAATCTGACATCCCAAACTGTATGTAACTGTTAGGTTGTGTATACGGAGTAGTTGGATATCTCGGGGTTTCTTCTTGTAGTGGACTTCTGGCTCCATCCATATTTGCTTTATTCCTAAACATATGGGTGGAAGCGTGAATCATTTGGTCCTCAATAGATATAGCCAATTTTAGGAAATCATCACCATTACCTGTGTGAATCGGATGAAAGATATTGACGGATTCCTTTCAATACACCTGAAGATAAGTCTAATTCCATGTATTCGAGTTTCAGTCGTATACGGCTCTTGCCATCATTGGAGGGGGAGTGCTTATCAAATCCTACACCTGGAACGGATGAATATATAGATACATAAACTCAATCTATATTGAAATAATTATGACTTCAATCCACCAACAAATAGTACAGGTGTCAAATGAATAATCTCCAGAGTACATGACAAAAAACGTCATTATCATACCAGTAACAACGTGATTCTCCGGGGCGATCAAGTCATCGAGATCAATGAAATTATTGTCCGAAGAAATAGCTACACAATTTGGAGATGTTGGAATGCCTTTGTTAAGGTCCCACGAGCAAGTCTCTTTACTCTTTAACCACTCTTCTGAGCCCTCCTTAATCCTACCACCGGAAAGTAATGTTCCCTGTTTTATTTCAATGTCAATTGCGATACCTTTTTGGGGCCTACTCAACCGAACTCCTGTCACAACCCTGTAATAATAATTTCAAAATATAAAATTCTTAATTATTGCATGGTTCATAGATTTTGCGATAATATAGACTTCACTTATTGTTTCGATGGTCGCTCCGTGCCATCGCCATCCTGAAGAATTGAACCCCTGGTGACTTGTCCTCCAGGTTACCTTCACATGTGCAGACACAACTTTCGCACCGGAAAAAAAAAAATGGAAATGAAATCTCATCGGTGTCGATTCATGAATATATAAAGTACAATGACACAATGAATCTCACCTTGTAGGCAAATCACTTTTCTTACTCAAATTGATATTATTACACTTCTCCTCCTTTTTACCGTAAATTTTTCCACTATGGTCTTCAATCCATTGATATCTTCTTGGGCCTGGATGCTGTTGATTTCATCATGTAATATAGCAAATTTATTTTATTTCATTGAGAATGAACATATGTTGACCTCACTAATGGCCTCATAGGAGATTATTTCTGGTATATTTACCATGTTCAAACAATAAGCTGCCACTGCAATATCCCGACATTGATAAAGGCGACGACAGGAGAATCGACCGTATCTATCACGTTTATCCCTCTGGTCATATTGACTACATTCTCCTCTATCTGACTCTTCGTGAACCTTATGATGATTTTCCCTAACTACAGCATTATACAGATTCTCCATTTCGAAGAAAGTTTCATCTGGAAGATGATTAATTTCAAATCAAAATTTATTAAAGATTGTCTTACAACTAGTTACCTCTGATAAGGCTTCTAGGATCACATGAACGTATACTTGTTGATGCCCTTCCAAAATAATATGCGAATTGTGTGACATAATCCTTTAATCTCTCTTGGCGCTGTTCTTCAGCAATTTTCATTGCGGTATTAACATTAGCTACAACGATATAAAATCAATGTAATACAAACGTTTAGAAAGAAAAGCATGCCTGCATTCTTCGCCGAAAATTTTTTTACCATTAGTGAATTTACGTTGTAGATCGTGGCCGAACATTTCTGCAGTTTCACTCATGTATTCAATTACGACGATAGTCTCGTATAAATTGTACAAATACCCACTAGCCGATACTTTTCCACACCAGTTTGGATTCTTCGCCGTAATATGAAAGTAAATTCATTAACATTAAGATGGTTATTTCTATTCATTTATGTAGATTTATGTGATTTTAGATTTATTTAATCTTAATTTAGAGTTTGTACTCATCAAATACCTGCGTATGTTGATGAATCACATCCAAGATGCCACCATGAGAATTCTTTGCAGTCGATGGAGCAATATTATCTTTGATATCTTGAAGGGTATCGTATAAATTTCCAACTGATTTCCCTGTTAATATCTCTACTAGTTCCCTCTTTAGCGCACTATCAAGCTTAGATACATCTCGAGAATATCTGATAGTCGTATTGTAAATGTCATATACTCTCCAGATTGAATCTACTAGATTGCATTTTTTGATATTGAACTCAATTTCTTCTGAAATAACCTCAAGCTGAGCTTCCATACGCATTATCACCTCATGGAATCGCATGGAATGATCGGGAAAATTAAGCTCAGCTGGAACATTAGCATCCATATCCATCGGTGGAAGGAAGAATCTCGTGGAATAATCTTCTTTTGAGGAACCAGTTATCCAATTTTTCACCGTGTAGCCAATTGAAATAATTTGAGGGGCGTATTGTATTATCTGAGTTATTAATTCTATCCAACCCCAACTTTCAACTTCATGAGATATCATTATGATCAATAACAGCAGAGAAATCACTGGTTTCTGGAGCATAATGATAATCTCCTTCGCAAGAAGTATGTACCCCTCAAAATAATGAACTTAGCACAATAAATGATAATCTCAAATTGAGAAATCTTATTTGTGAAATGAATCGAAGAATCGTTGAGCTTCTTCAGTGGGTATTCACTAGATACTGAGTGACTGAAGTGGAGGTAAAGGAATTTTATAGAAACATTGAGCGAAAATCGGCATGTTGTTATGAAATATGAATAAATCTGGTGGAAAGGGAAGCCTTGGAAAAAAATATTTGTATATTATCAGGTGTGGGTTGAAGGAAATAATAAAATGAGGCATTGAAATACATTTTTATGTTGCAAAAAATCAAGTGATACGGGAGAAGCATTATGAAATAAAATATATCAGTCTCTTTTTTCCTTTTATATATTTCCTGGATGACTTCATTTTTTTACGATGCAGAATGAATTTCAATGTCAAATTTTATTATTTCTACCAATTGCCACTGATAATTTAGTTATTTCGATGACTATTTTCATTGAAGTGGCGAAATTTTGAACAAATCCTTGGAAAATTATTTTAGTGATAATTCTCTCATTATCATTAACGGAAAATTGAAGAAATTGACAAAATTTTCCATATGTAATATATCATCTGCCTTGGAAGGGTGGACGTGCAACACAGCTAGGTAACAGAGGAGCGTATCTCCCACATATGTGGACATATGTTTTCCTGTTTCGAAAACTTTTCTTCCACAAAACACTCGCTACATACCACTTAGAGATATGTTTGTTTGTTTTCTTGTCGCAAAAGAGGGGCGAAAAATTCAGGAGAAATAACAAATTTAATATTAGAATAATATACTAAATTACCTAAGTTTATAATATTCAGTAACAAGAATAATAATTATTATAGGCCTAATTCCCTGGCTTTTCAGAATTGATCAATTACATCGAGAAACAAAAATTAACTGACTTCCGGAGTTATGTTTTTCTGTTATCAAGGTGACGATAATTCACCCTTGTTGCTCGTAGAGTTTTCAGAATCCAAATCCTTTTAGGAGGGGGTGGTTAAGACTCTCCCCCAACTCTACAAGGGGGGGGAGGGGAATGAGGGATGTCACCAAAGTGACCAGATTATAAACATATGTATGTATGTATGTGTGTATATATGTATGTTATCAGACCGATTATTTTTTTAAAGATATTCTCATAGACGTGGTATCTATAGAAATCGATTACTATAACCATCATGTGGTTTTTCATATACATATATAATTTCTCATAGACAATATAAACTCTGATGTAGAATGTTATAGAATTGAATTTCTACAGAAAGAACGTCAATAAATCCATTTTCTATACAAAATCGTCCAAATTCCTAGATGTATCACAAGAGAAGCTATTCCCTTGTATTTTTGAAAATACACAATACGATCAGAGGAGTGAGTGAGTGTACGATGAATGAGTATAAATAGAGGGAATAAAGTATACATTGCAAGAGAAAAAGAGTTTCTAATCTAAAATCAGCCCGATCCAACTTGTTTCCCCTGTAATGCTGAAAGCCATTTGTTTTTACGTATTTCAAAGGCGATCGATTTATCGCTGAATCGTGTGCTCCCCACACTGACCGAGGGAAGCTCTAACCTGTTACACCTTTTCCCACCCTGTTGCCGCATCGTTGACTGATCGGTGAAAGGCATTAACTACTTACTGAGCCCTTGAACTGTGTAATAATGGATTTGAAGAAAAAATTGAATCGACGGATATTAAATAAAAAAATAATCAGAGGATTGAAATATGTCAGGGAGATTTTTTTTTTGTTCTATTAATGTCACCCTGATGCTGGACATTAAATCGTATTCACGGGTGCATTTAAATGAATATTTCATAAATCAGATGGAATATTTTATGGATGTCATATCGAAATTGATGGAAGGGATTTAATGAGATTGCAGCGTTGGAAGTTTTTGAGGAAGTTGTAATAGTGGGAATCGAAATTATTTATAATCTCGTTTCAATTCTGATTACATGAAAATTTCTCGGTGAAATTTGTAGGCCCAGACTTCGGCCAGTATTCTACCGACTTCAGCACATAATGGTCCAATTTCAACCAGGAATGATAGCATCGTCCAAAAGTTTGGCTCATCAGTGTTGGCTCAAATCTGGGCGAAGGTTAGCTGCAAACATTGGGCCGAGGTTGAGCCGACGTGAAACAATTCGGGGGACCAAAGGTCGGATCACCAAATTCGGACCATGATTTGAAAATTTTAGTTATCCTCGTATATTCTACCGCCCAACCAATGAGTCAGATACATGCCAGTGTTGGCCCGGCATTCTGCCGATCGTGGCAACGGTCGAGGCCATATAAACCCCGAAACCCGATCCTGAGGGGATGTACCTGGAGGTGAAAACAGCGGCTAAAGCGTGGAAACCCAGTGTTGGCTCAATGTCGGGATAAACTAGACTGCCAACATTGAACCATGACTCGGAATTTTCAGTATACTTCCGGTGAATTTCTCCTAAATTCTTCATACTTTCAACGCCTTGATCATAAATTTCTGAAATTCTTCAATATCACATCTTGCACCCAGTGACAAATGTTTAAAGTGAAATAACACTCATAACATGACATTCTGGTATCCAATTACGTTTGTCAAGTCCATAGAGTGTGCTCTCCGGTCTGCAAAGCTAAAAAAAGAGAGGATCATATAGAACATTGGTAACTGGGGTTTCCCGACACTCTGATGAGCTCAAGCAAACACCGCAAGGTGAGACAGAGTCACAGAGAGAGATGGAGGAACGGTGGAAGGAGAAAGGGAAAGGATCAACGCAGCCAAAGCAGAGAGCAAGGGATGACGAGGGTGGATAGAGATGGGTGATGTTGGGATGGGAGCACAAGTTGCGTGGGATGAAATCAATAATACGCACACCTACATTCAAAGCTCATGGTGGTGTCTCCACGGTTTTACCAGCTCCCCTGAATATCCTGTGTTGTTTCGTGCTGCATGGATAAAGTTTTTGAAAGCTACATTGTCTCGTTAGAGTTACTTTCAACTTTTAATCTCAATAATTCCATGAATAATCACTTTTTTTATGAGTTTTGGTTGATAACTTGCGACTTGAGGATCCTTCGTAATGACATCATTATTATCAATATTCTAATGGCATCACTCATTTTTTAGACAAATTCAGGAAATTGTTATTAGTTCAAGAACCATTCTCCTCATCTTCAGAATCTTGACTTGAGAAATGATTTTCCTTCTGATGTGAGATTGACGTCGGATGAAATGCTGGGTTGTGACCCAAAAATACCAATCCTATTTAGCAATAACTAATTAAGTGGAACACTTAAACAATAAATGTTATGATCCACTTTATTAACCATATTTAGCATAATTTTTACAATGTACACAATTGTTCAACGATATACTTAAATACGAATGGTTGGGAACAAATGACTTGGACCAAAAGTCAATTACAAAAAATTCCTGGTAAACTGCGGATGCCTGGTGTCAACGCCAACACCTGTGGGCTACATTCGTACTCAACTGTAGTAATTGAAGTCGCGCACACGGAGCACGATTTGACGCTATTCCTCATACCTACCATGAGGCATTTGGAACTTTTTAGTTGGCACGCGTGATTTAAACTCCACGGTCTCTTTCACTCCATCTCAATTCTCATATATTCCATTTTCCCAGTGTGAAACCATGAGGGAGAAACTAACTGAATTACTGTTAAAATTTGGTACATAGAAAGTTATACATTTTTATATTAATACTGGTATAAATATGAAAATGAGAACATTCGGGTTGCTACACTGTCATCTACTAATTTTGTACTATTTTCACGGTGAAAAAAAATGTGTTGTTGAAAATACGAAGATTTAAAAGAGGGCAGGAGGCTGAAAAAAAAAGCACTGAAATGCGGGCAAATTTTTGCTCCGTGAATTTTCCTAACTTGTTCATTGATAAGGTCAAAAAATTATTGTAAAAAAAACTTTCCTATCACGCAATTCCAATGAAACGAGTTGAAGGTGATCTGAAGTGGCTAAATATTTTTTTTTTATGTTTAGAAATACGAGCTGGTTAACAGATTTGGGCGCCGCCATCTTGCAGTAAAGGGAGGGGGTATCCCAGCAATATGGCTGCGCCCAGACTTGTCACCAGCTCGTATTTTTAAACATAAAAAAAAATAATTGAGCCACTTCAAATCACCTTCAATTCGTTTCATCACAATTCCGTGATAGGAAAGTTTTTTTAAAAATAATTTCTTGAGCTTATCAATGAACAAGTTAGGAAAATTCATGGAGCAAAAATTTGCCCACATGTCAGTGGTTTTTTTTTCACCCTCCTGCCCTCTTAAAAAAAATTAATTTCACAATTTCAACTCAAACTTTCACGCTCTCGTCTTCGTAACTTTATACATGCTTTTGTGGAGATGGAAAAATACTGAAGTAGCGGTTTAGTTGGGTTTGCAAACAACAACAAAAGAAACTTTTTCCAAGAAGAAAGTATTCAGTATTTGGACTTTTTATTTTTCAAGAGTTTTCTGGCTTAAAACGACAATATGTCAAGTAGTTTTTCTCCGATTATTTCATGAGGATTAAAAGTTCCCTCTCCTCCTCCCTCTCCCCCCCCCCTTCCACACTACCGCATGGGTAGAAGTATTATTTATTAAAGCAACTGATGTGTGAAGGCAACTTTCCAAATGGACGACGCATTTGTTTTCATCAATATATTCGATGGAATAAAAGTATCAGAACCATGAAAATAGAAATAGAGTGACAAACAATTCATCTGGCAATGAAACCAGAAATGTCGAAAGATATTCGATGAAAAAAGGTAAAACTCCATTTTTGGTATAATATTTGCACAGTCAAATTGTTCTCTCTTTGGCATTTGAGATAATGTGTTGGAGAATAAAAGCGGATTCTCGAGGATTTCCGGTGACTATCTATCCTGGGAAGAGAAAAGAATGAAAATGAGGAGAAAAAAAAAAAAGAGAGGAAAATCATTTTATCCGGAAGCTCGAAGTGACTGTCAGTCTGGTAGATTGTGATTTTTCTCCGGTTTATTTTTATTCATCATTGCGACATGATACCGCCAATCCTCACAAATGTGTTCGTTCGGTGGGAAAAAAAAGTCAATTTTGGGGAGTAGGTACTCGTCGAATCGATCGATATTGCAAAACACCGTGGAAAGCACCTCCGAAATGAGGGAAAAACAAATGTTGAGCTTAACGAGAACAATAGGCGTCACGATTCCCCATTTTTGTTTTGTTTTCAATGAACATTTTGAAAGAATGTTGAATTGAATCGAGCTCTCTATGGCACCCCTCCCGACATGTTTTCATGGAGGAGTTCGATGCCAGAATAAAAAGACGAGGAGAAAGAAATAGGAGAGGGAAAATAATGAGGAGAGAGAGGATGAATCCAAGATCGGGTGTGTAGGATCCTCACCGTTCTAGGGTGGATTCAATCTAGCAGGATTACCCTCTTTTCCCATTTCTCTTACACCGCAGACTTTGGTAGTCGTCTTGGCCTATCGACATGACTTTTTTTTTTTCTTTTGGCACTGAGTGTGTACACGCATCAGAGCTCCTTTTATTTTGCAGCTTCATATTGGCGAAGGTCTAGATGCTAAAAAAAATCAAACTCCTGATATTGCTGGGGCTGACGACTCGATTTCTCATGATGAAGAACACTATCGGCCCTGTCGCCGATAGCTGGAGAATAGCTAGAGAAAAAATTGTTGAGAAGTTGCATGGGTGAAACTTAGGGTCAAGTATAAGGGTCAAATTGATGGTCAAACGGTGTGGATGAACTCGAAAGGGTTGATTATGATTTGACCCGTATGGTTTCACCGGTCCGATCTAAAAGATTTTTATGCTTGACTCATAGTTTTGCCCTATCCGAACTTTACCCGAACGATTTGATTCTCATCTTTGACCCTTTATTTAACCTATACGATTTAATCCGTATCATTAACCCTCTTTTGACCCATAAAATTTGACCTCTATGATTTGATCCGGATTCTTGACTCATTGTTTGACCTATACAATTCACTGATACGAGGTGATCTCACGCTAGACCCTTAGATTCTACTCATTCGATTTGACCCTAAGTTTGAACCTACACAATTCCAATGATACGATTGGGTCTTTCCCTTTCACCCTCAGCCTGACCCATATGATTCGATCCTTATCCTTAACCATTGTTTTCCCCCACGGAAATTTATATATATGGTTCGAATTCCACATATTTTAAACACAGGAAATATCTAAAATTGGGACATGAGATATATTTTCCTCCGTATGGGTTGACCTATACAATTTGACCCTCATCTTGACCCATTCGATTTGAACTTTATGCGTGACACTTAGTTTTGACTACACACTTTCACCTATAGGATGAGGTATTGTCACTTGTTTCATATGATTAGATCCTTACCTTTCATCGTTGTTTTGACCTGTATAAGTTGACCCCCATCTTGACCCTCTATTTGACCCATACAATTTGATCCGTGTCGTTGACCCCACTCTAAGGTTAACCTATTTGACTCGATATTTGTCCTCCATCCTCGATTTGACCCTTAGATTTCACCCATTTAATTTGATTCTTATGCTTGAACTTTAGTTTTGACCTATACGGTCGCACCATAGGACTAGGTCTTAAGGATCCTCAGTTTTATCCAAATTTAACTTTGTGAAACCACATTACTGGTTGAGAAGCGGCACCCGAGGATCGCCCACCTAGCTGCCAGTACTGGCCCACTCTTGGCCCCTTTTGACCCTCATTCCACTCATCTCAATCCCTCTGCCCGCAATAATCTGAGAAAATGACCCTTCATTCCTACAATTAACAAATGCCATAATTTTTGCGGAAAGAAATTATCGGTCCCTAGGAAATGGTTTCCATAAAGGAAAACAGATGTGAAGAATAAAATCACAAACCATATAAAAGAGATTCAAGAAAGCAAGGAAAACCGCTAAGACCAAGGAACTAATTGGAAAAGCGACTGCAAGACGAGAGACACAGCAGAAGGGCGAGGAGTCGTTCTTCAACAGAGACAAGAAGGATGAGATGGGAAAAAAGTTTAGTTAGAAGTTTCTCCCTCGTGGATGCGCTGCACAACTTCCATACAGATCTTTTTCGTTGACTTTTCTTCGATAATAGAAAACGAAACATTTTCATTCAACTCTTAGAGATATTGGTAATCCCTCTGCACTTACGGATATTTGGAAGCACTTGTTTTTTTAGAAGAAACCGAAAAACATGGTTCCGTCGAGCATTCACTTGGACAATAATTCCTCGAAATTCTTCTTTTTTTCGGAATGCTTCTGTAGGAAATAGAGAAAATGACCGAAAGCTGTAAAATAGAAAACAATTCAATTTAGATTATTTTTTATTTCATTTTTTTCATATATTCAATCAGATCGCTACGCTCGGCAATAGAAGGGCCCCGTATGTGAGGGGTTAAATGAATATTGAACGCAAAAAATAGTGTTTTTTAAAACACATATTTTGTGAAAATACTTTGTTTTGTTACCAAAATGGGCTTTTTTGGCGGTTACGTTTTTCTGTTATTAAGGTGACGATGTATTGACGTATTGCAGAACATAAAAATGAGTTTTGCTCACAAGCGATTACCAATCACAACCAATTTCTCGCAACTTTGCATTGAAATTAATAACGTATGCACAGTATTACCCGGATTATCACAGATCAAACTGCCTGTACACCGTTATTGCAGAAACGTGCGTGAGACGAATGACAATGGAAAATTTGTGAAATGCTTTGTACAGCCGTCAGGACAAGGTGAAGAGGGTTATGTAGTACGGTATCACTAACGCATACTAATAATGCAATCCACTTTGTATTTTTGTCAGGGGGCCTTTTCTCAACGATACTATAAACAACTGGGCTTTTCCATTTTACTTCTTTGCATCATAAATTCATGAATTCAAATTAGAAAATGGAAATGAGAGAGGGAGGGTAGAACTAACGAAATTGATTTTCTCAGTGAAAAGTATTGCAGGGACGGAATATAATCAATTTGAGGGGGAACGATTCAGGAATTTGAGAACAATTCTTTTGTTTGAGAAACTGATGAAATTTAAAACTGCAAACGGTGTAATTGAGCAGATGGAAGAATTTCATTGTTAATGAACAATAAAAGATATTGATTTATCGAAGAATGAAGAAGTTGAAAACATGGAACGAAACTTTTCTGAATTCTCAATGTTCCCGATCTCTGCATGTGCCAAATGAAATAAAAATCGACTCCGGTTGCGATGGGCCGTCCGTACACAGTGCAGGTTCCAACGTGACAGAAGTAGACAGGAGAGAAGCTTTAGCAAAAGCATAAAACACATTCCAACGATAAATCTCAAGGTTTCTCGACTGGTCTCCGGGTGCTGCTTGATTTTGTTTCCTGCAGTTGGACCCTTTCCTCATACATATTAGAGATTCCCACCCCGGCGGTTCGAAGCTTTGCGTTTGTTACCTAGTTCGGTTGTCTGAAAGAAGATTCAGAAACAAGAAAAGATGACATATCATTTTCAGCGATTTATGCATGGTGGGCTTAGCTAAATTTGAAAGTATAATATTCATTTGACTGTTGAAATCTTACTAAGTTTTTGTATCCAAATAATCGTTAGATTGATTCGCATCGTTCAATAACTCTAGCACTCAGCTAATCGCATGTAATGCATAATTCCCTTCTGCTTTCATTGATTACAGATCATCATTAGTGATCATTTAGCTGGAATAAATGTCTCCTGATCAAATGAAGCCAAGAATACAGAACCATCAAACATCCTCCTCTTACGTTATAAGATGATCGACAATGATCAAGAGAGTGAGACGCCATCGTACAGAAACTTTTACGATGTTCGATTGGTGAACGCGTAACTGCAGCAATAGTGTAAAGAGGTTAAGAACGAAGTTGTGAAAGAGGAAATAAGAGAAGAAAGAGTAGCATTGAAGCAGTGAGGAAGGAATCATTACCGAAAGCTAGTAAACTCATCCTAATGTGCCGTTTAAACCAGTAAAGATGTTGGTGGACGAGTGCGGGGGTATGAGTGTAGGATGGGGTGGGCCGCATGGAATCAGAGGGGGATGGTCTACACCAGGTGGCTGCAGAAACTCGGCAATGAGCTTCACTGGCAGTGTACCCTCGCTTCATCCAGCAGGATCGATCAGATCCCTTCGATCCCAGCACTCCCAGGTAATTACTACAAAATTCTTTCTTTGATGGAAAAATCAGAGGACCCTTGGGAAAGCAAAAAAGTCAAAATAAAGTCAAGGTAATCCATTTGCATGGTAAAATATTACGGGCGACTTTAAAGGTCTGGAGGAAAACACAGAGAACCTGGAATATGTTTCATTGGGTTTCCTGCTGGCAGAGGTCATGATGATTTTACGATTTCCTGGGGTGAAAGACCCGTGTGTACCTTCTGTGCATATAAACCTCCCATTACATTGGGTGGAGGTCGTTTTGGGGCGGGTAAGAAAGATTAGTAAATACGTTTGATTCGTTCATATCGTTTTGTGTTGAGTAATAACCGACATGATTTATTACTGCACGGCAAGGGAAATATGCTTGGAGCAAGAACTTCTTGGTTATTGAATCAAAAAGAAGAGTGAAGATGATTTGTTTCCATAGCTTTTATTCAAAAGTTGATTGTGTCATATTTTTAGTGCAGTTTTAATCATTCTATTCTCAGAAATTTTCATCATTTTCCAAGAGTGGACAGGTTTATATTTAGATACTTGATCGGATCAATTCTTAGACTGTGATGAGCACATGATTCTGAGAATTTTAGCCAACAGCCATATCACGCTGAATATGCCAGTTCTCGTCCAATCACTGAAGCTAAGCAGCGTTGAGCGTGGTTAGTACTTGGATGGGTGACCGCTTGAGAACACCACGTGCCGTTGGCTCTTTCTTTTTTAATTTTTTTTTTTCAATTTTTTCTCTAATTTTGAAAGTAGATAAATCTACTTCAAAATCCATTTTATTGTTGGTCAGACCACATTTTCGACTTATTTGTTCCTGTCTTCCCAAACTCCGTTTAGAGATTGGTAATTAGCAAACTTCATAAATGCATTTTCCTGAGAAATTTCCATTGAAAAAAAAATTTATTATTTTAATTTTCCTATTCGTTTTTTTTCTTATTTTTTCATTTTCGTTTTTTTCTCTGCGTTGGGATTATCTGCGATGTTAGCGATCGTCAGACGTTCTTCAATTTTTTATTTATCATCGATCGGTCGTTAATTCATGATCGAAAAGAAAAAGTAGTTCGTTTAATTCCTTCATTGTTGATCAGACCACGAATTCTTGGAAGCTGTTGAAATTTTTCTCCGTATAAATATCAGCCAACAGCCATATCACGCTGAATACGCCAGTTCTCGTCCGATCACTGAAGCTAAGCAGCGTTGAGCGTGGTTAGTACTTGGATGGGTGACCGCTTGGGAACACCACGTGCCGTTGGCACTTTCTTTTTCAATTTTTTTTTCAATTTTTTCTCTAATTTTCGAAGTAGATAAATCTCTATTTTATTGTTGGTCAGACCACATTTTCAACTTATTTGGTCCTGTCTTTCCAAATTCCGTTTAGAGATTAGTGACTAGAAAACTTCATAAGTACATTTTCCTGAGAAATTTCCATTGAAAAAAAAATTATTATTTTAATTTTTCTATTCGTTTTTTTTCTTATTTATCCATTTTCGTATTTTTCTCTACGTTGGGATTATCTGCGATGTTAGCAATCGTCACTCGCGTCAGACGTTCTTCAATTTTTTGTTTATCATCAATTGGCAGTTAATTCATGATCGAAAAGAAAAAGTAGTTACTTTAATTTCTTCATTATTGATCAGACCACGAATTCTTGGAAGCTGTTGAAATTTTTCTCCCTGTAAATATCAGCCAACAGCCATATCACGCTGAATACGCCAGTTCAAAAACTCGAAAGTGACAAGAAATAACAAACTCTTAATTTATAAAATGATTCTCAGGCCCCCTATGACTTATGCAACAAGAGTATGGTGCAACACTACAGCAACTCACATGCAAAAACTCCAAATTTATCAGAAAAAATGTCTAAGACTCATTTTAAATAAAGATCGATATGCTAGAACCAGAGAAATGCATGACACAACAAAACTGAATATGATGGGAAATTATGTTAAACAATTGGCAGAACATTTTTATACAAATCTCCTAGGCGCAATCCATTATCGAAAGATCTAGCCAAACTGAAAGCATACAATCGTCCATTTGTATAAACAAACTCCCACACGATACACTTGATATTTTTTATAACTAGTTAGGAAAAAAGATGCACAAAATCTCGATAGGAGTTATGTATTTAAGAAATCTCGAAAGTTGGTTTTTGTTAAAACTCTTCCGACAAACAAGGCAGCTGTAATCACACAACCGCACATGTAAAATTCATCATATACCAACCAATGTAAACGCATTTCATATGAAGGCATCATGAACAAGAAACAACAGTAGGTTAAATTTGTTTTCAAAACAAGTAGAGACTACGCATTAAGATACCAGAGGAATTCTCTTATATGTATAGACGTAACCGACATATGTATAAAGATAATTGAATATTCATAAATATATATTATTATAAAAAAAAAAAAGAAAAGTTCTCGTTCGATCACTGAAGCTAAGCAGCATGGTTAGTACTTGGACGGGTGACCGCTTGGGAACACCACGTGCCGTTGGCCCTCTCTTTTTCATTTTTTTTCTTTATATAAACCCTTCCTTTATAACAAAAAAACGATATTCTCATACTTTTGATCTCATCTTTCATTCTGCAGGTAGATAATTTTTCATGTTATTGTTGGTCAGACCAACCATTCATAAACCTTGGAAACGTTGATTGCTACGTTTCCCCTTGAATGTCAATTGTTTCATGTTACGCGGGGGAAAACGGTTTCTCATTCCAAAAGATTGGTCAGTTCCTGATTTGATGAAAACCAAACTCCTTACCCAACATTAATTTCTCATATCTCATTCATCCTGAATTGTGCAATTAATATAAAAAAATTCAATAGATTCCAGAAACACCACGGCGATGTCCCCACTGCCACCCGGTACACGTGGCTACACCAAATAATTATGTACCTCATACACCAGTGCAGTATTACACACCTAGCCACTGTATGGACGCTCACAACGGCACGTACACACCGCACCGGGGCAACTCATACCATGGGGGTGAGTTAAGTTCATTTTTCAATTAGCATAACTCTGGAATATTTACGATGTTGAAGCTTACTACATTCCCGCGTGTAACCGTTTCTTCTCTTCCTCCCCACCCCCCTCCTGCCCCACCACTATCCATTGAGTATTCCCTCCCCCTGTCCATTTGCCCAATCCTAACAGGCGGGGAAAGGGAAAAGGATAGAGTAGAGTCACATCCACCAGATTTTATTGCGGTTAACCAAACAATACATTCCATGGATTACCTATCTACAATCTCTGTCCGGTACATACGTCGCAATGTGTTTGCCTATTTACGTGTCAGAATTTACGCATAGGTAGCCATATTAAAGTTTGTACGGCCATTGCCTCTTGTCGCTTCCATTTGTATGTTTACACTGAGGGTGAGTTTTGCGAGAGAGCATCGATTCGACGGAATTCATATATTACCAGGAGTAACTCCCTCCTGTTTGCGTCCTTCGGGTGGACAAACCAATGTGAGAAATTATGCGTGAATCGTTATTTAATGTCAGGTCACCAAGTGAATAGGAAAGTATTCTTCGTGAATCGTAATGTGAGTGAGAGGATTTTTAATCTGGAATTTCGATTGAAATTCGATCGGTGCGACAGTGACTCCTACTGAGGAATATATTTTCGATGTTCAAAATATTTTTTCGTCGTATCTTGACAACTCAATTATAGGTGTTCTTCATTTCTTCAATTTCTTGGATTTCTGGAAATAAAGGAAATTTTTATTTATCAAAAAAAAAACGGCCCTTTTTGCTCCATAAACTCATTCCAATTTTATCATGGGGACTATCGGGGCGAAATCGGTGGTATTTATTCGAATGTGAAATGGAATTTTTTCCTTCCTGCAAGACCATTGCTTAAAATTTTCAACCGAGTCAGGAGTGAAAAACATCGTTTATATCCTAAGAAGAAAGGGAATTGTTATCTTGAATCACGCAACTTCCACAATAATTGATACCGGACATTATCGCGGTCAAGATCTGAAGATTGAAAGGACATTGACTCAATGACTGACCACTTTGTTATTCACTCCGTGAAACGGGAACCTTTCTAAATTGTATTCCCCTCGTACTCGAAAGTGATGTACAGTAATTCATCACAAGTAATTTTTAACACCTCAGTTGGTCATCATCATAAGACAAAGGATTCACCCTGAAATGAATGTTATGCCCCACAAAAGTGGAGCATAATATCTCAACACATTCGAGTATTATGATGACACAAAAGAAGCCCATAATCCAGAATTTGAAGAGTTTCGGAATATAAATAAACTGAATTGAAATATTCAAGGAATATACGTGTACAAAGTAGCATATCCGCAATCAATCAGTGGGTCACTGTATCAGCGGATTCCCCACGACTGCTTACCCTCGTGATTTCATCATACACCACATGCAAGTACGAGTCATACGACCAAATGACGTACAAACTCGCGATGCGATAAATACTCGCGAGTTCGTTGTCTCTTGGCTAGTAATACGACGACTCTTCGTGATATATGTTCGCCTGTTACCATTCGTAATTGATAAAATTAGTTATCTCAAAGCAATCATCGAATAAAAATTATTATATCTTCTATCTTCACCCATAAGTTTTCCCACTCCAAGAACTCATCCACTTCGGCCTAAATACTCTAAATCCTTCAAATTCTGCAGACCCCTAACCTCCAAACTTGGTACATTAGATTAGCGTACCCGAGCGTCGAGCGGTTATCGACTTAGTAATCTAGTTATCGACCATGGCATTGACCTCAGGATATCAACCTTGACCACTGGAGGCGTGACAGTCGTAGAATAATTAACCCGCCTTACCAATGAAGAATCAGCAAATGACATTCTTCATGCTGGATTGGTGGATTAAAATTGTCGACGTACGATCCCCCCCAAAAAAAAACTTGGCAGCTGTCGCGTGGTTGGCTAAAAATAAATCATGATTGTCGGTATTAGGTTAACTTAGATTTAAGTAAGATATAGGTTAAGTAAAATCGTATTACGTTTCGTCACGGAGACCTCTGGAGATTCTTTCTGTACATCTTCCAAGGGATCTCGACCGGTCATTCAATACCATAAAAGGCGCTAATTCTAGTGAGTGAGTACTCCAACATTTTTACAGGGTAACGGATGTTATTCGCACAATAGATGGTCTTTCTTAGCTGCAAATTGAACAATTTCAGTGGTATTTTGTCGTAAAAATAGTGTTAAAGTATTTATGTGACAAGTGATTGATGATAATTATTCTAAATATACGATTAGTGTTTGAGATCATCGGTTTTAGCGCCGTGCGCCATATTGGTCAATTTCATTATCAGAGTCGTTAATGAAGATCATTATAATACTTTGAAACTTTAATTATAATGATAAAACACTGTGGAATTATTCATCAATCAATAGTGAATGATTTCGACTGCTCATCATAAAGGGTAATTACCTCATCAATAATTCAAATCTTGAGGTGAGAAAATGCAATCAGTTATCGGTAATTATTTCAAGTGGTAATAATTACGAAAACGGAAGAACACGTGCGTTTTATCTACAGTTAATGTATCATCAAAGTAAATGGAAGGGGATGTGATGAGTTGAGAAGACGATAAACTCGATTTTAAATGGTTTTACTGCGAGAAAGTGAGAGAAATAGAAAGAGAATTTAAAGAAAAACGGGGGAAAAAAGAGAATGTAATAGAATAGTTTCCACTTGCGTGCATTGCCTCGCTGACACTGCACCTATCATGATGTTGACTCGCGATTATTGAATGTTGAAGGTTGTAATGGAGTTGACAAAAATTTGGGCATCAGTTGTGCAACAACCATGAAATGATGGATAATTGGATCGATATGTGAAATTGAATATTAGCATTGGGAATTTGTGACAGATATACTAACTCAGCGTATTAAGTGGCTTTTGGAATATCAGAGTAAAGCGTTTGATCTATCTTGTACCCAATCCTCATTATTCTAATTAGCAGTAATGAACATTGTACAATGCAAATACGATGACGATTGTGTAATCACTCGAATTATGCGGAATGTTTCTTTTTAATTTATTTCGCGGTCGTTGACATCCTCGGGAGGTTCTCCATGAAATATTATATCTCATAATTTCTGGTATCTCATTACAAAGAGGTATTTCATATTGCAGTACCAATGGAGACTATGGAAATGTATATGTTACATTCGTGGGTTCAACGGAATAATTCAGTGCACAGCAGATTTAAAGAGAAATGGTATCCGATCCGAAATAAATTGTGGTTCATGCTCTGATACATATAGCTGTCTTACATTTGTGACCCATTCTGTGATACGACCAGAATCATTTGAAAATTTTTGGATGGAGAAGACTTTTTTCTATTCCAATATCATCCTTAATCTATCTTATTTTAGTAAATACTGGGGCATGACGGGCCATCTAGGAGGGAACGAGATGAGCATGTGAGATTGTTTTTTTAGAAAAAATGACTGAAAGCTTCTGGCAGCAAAAGGATGTTTGTTTTTCTGACCGCAAGGCCGATTACTCTTTATGCTATCGAGAGGATGTTGTTGATCATAATATTATGGTTTCAATGTGGACTACCCATTGATTTTTTTTTTTCACAAAAATATTTCCATTTAGCCATAAGTGTTGATACAGGTATGAGACCATAGGGGTCTTAATGGCTACAATGAAAATCATGTAAAAACTTCTGAGTGATACTTTCAATACAATGGACGACGTTCATCAATGAGTTTTTGATTTTCCCCAACGATTCCTGTATGATACGTTCTCCATCATCAATTCACCTATCTTGAAAATAGTTGAACTCCATCTTGGATTGAGTGAGAGATAGTAAGTCTACGTATATTGCCTATCCAAGGCGGAACAAATCAACCCATTTTATATTGGCCTCTGCGTACCATGAAATATGAAGGAAGAACAATCGAAAAAGACATCATCAGATTTCCTGAAAATATACAGAAATTATGCGGTCCACGCATGATAATGCTTGACTATATTAGGCAGGCCAATTAACAGTTCTGATTCATGAAAAGTCGCGATGGTAGCTACGATGACAAGGAGTTGTCCTTGAAGTGTCTCATATAGATATTGAAGCGGTAAATGGTGACAAGTTAATTTATTCCATGACGTTAAATATCAAAGTATCTCGATTATGAGTGATTCCAAGAAAAAATATCAAAAGACTGAAATTCATAAGGCAAAAAAAAAGCAACTATCATTTTATTTCGTTGATCAAGTCACAAGTTCTTGGAACCTGTTGAATTTTTTTTCTTGTATATATCAGCCAACAGCCATATCACGCTGAATACGCCAGTTCTCGTCCGATCACTGAAGCTAAGCAGCGTTGAGCGTGGTTAGTACTTGGATGGGTGACCGCTTGGGAACACCACGTGCCGTTGGCTCTTTCTTTTTCAATTTTTTTTTTTTCAATTTTTTTTCTAATTTTTGAAGTAGATAAATCTCCATTTTATTGTTGGTCAGACCACATTTTCAACTTATTTGTTCCTGTCTTTCCAAACTCCGTTTAGAGATTGGTAATGAGAAAACTTCATAAGTGCATTTTCCTGAGAAATTTCCATTGAAAAAGAAATTATTATTTTAATTTTTCTATTCGTTTTTTTTCTTACTTTTTCATTTTCGTTTTTTTCTCTACGTTGGGATTATCTGCGATGTTAGCGATCATCAGACGTTCTTCAATTTTTTATTTATCATCAATTGGTAGTTAATTCATGATCGAAGAGAAAAAGTAGTTACTCTATTTTCTTCATTATTGATCAGACCACGAATTCTTGGAAGCTGTTGAAATTTTTCTCCACATAAATATCAGCCAACAGCCATATCACGCTGAATACGCCAGTTCTCGTCCGATCACTGAAGCTAAGCAGCGTTGAGCGTGGTTAGTACTTGGATGGGTGACCGCTTGGGAACACCACGTGCCGTTGGCTCTTTCTTTTTCAATTTTTTTTTTTCAATTTTTTCTCTAATTTTCGAAGTAGATAAATCTTTATTTTATTGTTGGTCAGACCACATTTTCAACTTATTTGTTCCTGTCTTTCCAAATTCCGTTTAGAGATTGGTAATTAGAAAACTTCATAACTTCATAAATTTCCATTGAAAAAAAAATTTATTATTTTAATTTTTCTATACGTTTTTTTTCTTATTTTTTCATTTTTATTTTTTTCTCTACGATGTTACTGATCGTCAGACGTTCTACAATTTTTTATTCAGCATTAATCAGTAGTTAATTCATAATAGAACAGGAAAAGTAGTTACTCTAAAAGTGTTTATTAATAATAGCTAATACAATTTGTTATTGTTTTCACATTTTTTCAATAAACAAAAGAATTTTTCTTTATGATTTGATACAAAAAAGTCGTTCGAGGACATGCTTTGCTATGGTCATTAACGGTTTGGCTGCTTTTATTATTATTTTGTTTTATCGATTTAATTCCATAGGGAAGACGATTTCTATTATTGTTTTTTGAGTGGAAAGGTGATATAGTTGTTGGCTGATATTTTCAGAAACATGTGCTTACAGTGTTCTACGAATTGGTCTGATCAAGAAGAAAATATCAATCTATGCACTCTTGGAAAATGATAAAAATTTCTGAGAATGGAATGATTGAAACTGAAGTGAGACATGATCCAATCAATTTTCCTAATCTTGAAAAGTGAATAGTCCAATCAACAATAGAATAAAGAACTAACTACTTGGAAAATGAAAGATGTTGATTACAGAATATTACTTTTTGAATTGTTTCAATATTATTTCACGTTACCCCGACCACTTTTCCGGATTGTATTCCCAAACCGATCAAGACTTCATACGTTCAAATCCCACAATTCGACTCCACCGGGAATAAAACCCTGAACCTTTCGCACGTGAGGCAACGAACTTACTCATCACGCCGTACCAGTGGGGAATATTATTATAGATGTTGAGACGTTCAATAGAAGCATTCGTTCGGAAGCTTACTAGCAATAAAATTGAAAGTAATCAAAGAAGAAAAACAAATGGCTGCCACCCGGGTAGGAACTGCCAGACCGTATCTACCGGGCCGAGTGTCGTCCGAGAGCTGGCATGTCACCGTTGACCCATACTGGCCCACTCTTCGCTCTTTTAACTTTTCTTACCCGAGCATTTCAACCTTCAACCTCACCAAATTTCCAAGATATCATCAATCTTCTTAAAATGAGGTAAATCGTTATCAAACCTTAGCGCAATATTCTCAATTAAAGAAAATTTCCCTTCTCTATAGACTGGGAAGAAGAATAAAAATACAGAAGACGTTGTAAAATACAAGCAACACCGGATGCATATCGATTAAAATTCACACTTTATGCACTCTGAGATGAATTAAGTTGTCGAGGTTGAGGTTCCTTTGCATTTCCCAACGATGAAACTTTCCTTTCGTTAACGTAATAATGTGCTAGTAGGATGAAGAAAACAAGCGAAGGAAGGGAAAAAGAAAAGCTAGGAAAGTATGCAGTGTTCTTAAGAATAAGAACATAAGAAAGGGTTGATGAGCTGGCGTTGTTTTCAAGTGTTTATACTTCGACGCTGCCCCGCATAATGAGAAAATATACATAATACCATGAGTCTTGAATTTTCACAGAATCTCCTTAGTTTAGAACACTCATTATTCAATGGATTGCTTTTTTTTTCTTGACACCCAGTAGCAAAGGTACAAACCCCTTGAACACCTGAATCAGCGATGGAAAAGTTAAAGAAAAAGTTTGAATAAATGAATTAAGACTCAAATTACGAAAAGAGACATAAAAGGTTGGAAAAGAAAGTTGGGCGGAGATGTCTTAATGGCTTGAAAGCTCCACTCGAGCAGTTGAACCATAAACGCGCAATAGCCTGCGAGATGAAAGATATTTCACAGTTGTAGAGGAGCAAAATAAAAAGATAGAGAAAATGAAGATAAAAAATACTACACAAGTGGCTTTTCTCAGGGTAAAGTCGATACTCCATACACGGATTCTCGGGTTATCGAGTTGGTGGTGAGAAAAAAAAAAAACGTAGATAGGTATTTCACTTTGAGAAGAAAGAAATGAAAATAGCGGGCAATTTTAGTTCTCCTTGATGATACAAAGAGCTTCTGTAATGCGCGATATTTCGAAGAAAGAAGACGTGTGAAGAATTTTTAAGGGAGTAGAGAAAAAATACGAGTTAAAATGGTGGAAATCTTGTGGAAATGGAATAGTTCAGCACATGTCTTGTAACGGAAATACGAAATTTTTTCGAGACAAAGGAGAATTCTTGTGTTCAATTTGTCAAATGAGAAAAATTGAGATATTCGAAATCTACTAGCACTCAAATGGAACAAAGACACCCCCTGATTTGGAAATTTGATAGTTTATTGCAGAAGCTCATTACGAAGTTATCAAGAAAATCTTCTAGCTGCTTATATATATTCTGCGATAATTAAGAGGATTAAGTTTCCTCCTCATTCCCACCCAAGTCGGACTAGTTTGTCTTGCGGCATGCCTACCGCAGCCAGTCGCAACGCTATCCACCCGAGTGTAATGCATCATTATACTTACTGTTACTATCTGCGTCCATTTTATGTACGACTTCCACTAAAACACAGCCTTTACGAGGACTCTGTGATATAGCCAGACATGAGTCAGAATATTTTTAAGGGCTTCCCGAAGAGGTCCATTAAGTACAGAATGAGATTGACTTCAATTCAACCGGTCCATTGGATAATGCCGGACATAATTATCACATAATTAGATGCTGTTGTAATCATACTCTGGAAGTGATCCATAGCTTCTGCTGAACTGGAAGATGAGTTCCATCGTTACTTCAGATGAAGTTAAAAGGACGGAAGATTATTCATCGGTTGATGAACAAATTGAAGACGAAGGATGAAAAAATAATTGGAAAAGTGGAAACTTGTTGATTACCTTTTAAACCTTGAATTTGTTGACTATCTCTCAGACGATGGCTGATGCAAATTGGAATTCTGATTCTGTGAATTTCCATCAACAGAAATACAATTAGTGCATTGGAATTTGTGATATCAATCAAGCTTCTCATCCCTTCAAAGTTGAGAAATTTGGAATTCCCATATATCCCTAATAGTTTCCCTGAAGTTGAGAGCACTTGAGGCAGTGAGTTATATCCACAGTGGTTTTGGAAAACATTTGGACAGAAGCAGAAATATCGTTGGGCATCGAATCGACAGACTGAAGCGAAATAGAAATTCAACTGGTACACCACAATCTCCGATACAATGGGAAACTGTATTGAGTCTACTTACATCCTATTATTCCACTGAGAATACAACTTATTCGATCCACCAAACTGTACGTCATATTTTCTCATTGCTTCGAAATCGATTAAGATGTCCAGATTTTATTTTAAAGGAAAGAGGAACATAGGATAAAGTTATATTCGCTTCATTACTTCTCATGGAAGTTCATTATTACGACAATGAAATAATAAAGTTTTGTCCTGAGATATCTTCGGAGAAGAAGATTATAGGGGAAGGGAGATGGCGAGAGACACAATGAATCCAAACTTTTTCGTTTTGTCTCAAGTACCGAAGGAGAAGATGCTTGAATTTCATTATAAGTGTCGCTTGTCCTTCATCTCTCAAGATTTTTATCCTCTTTCTATTTTCTTTTTCTCCTTTAGTTTTATTATTTTCCAACAGACTGAATTCTACATGCTAATTTTACTTCAAGAAACCTCAGGATTATCCAGAAGCATAATCGAGGCATGGATTACGAAAAATCTTATTTGTGGTTAAGACATTGGAAGCCAATAGTGGGCCAATGTTGGGGACCAGACATCGCCCAGGATTGGGCCAATGTTAGCGGCCAAGCTCCGCCCATAAATAGGTTGACCCCTGATAGTCAGGTTCCCCCCCAGAATTGAGCCAACATTTGATAGGCGAGCTTGGACCAGGGGGCGGCCGACACTTGAAAGCCGAACTTCTGCCAGGAATGGGGCCAACAATTGGCAGTCAAGCTCCGTCTAGTACTGAGTCAAGATTTGGCAACCAAGCTTGGACCAGGAGTGAACCAACTCTTGGTACTGAAACTTCGGCTAATGTTGGCCCAAGTAGATCTTCAATCAAAACAGAATTGGACTCAAATTAAACCATTTCTTGCGAGGACTAGCGCAATTTTTGGCCAACGTTGGCCCATTACTAACTTCCTACCTAGGTCATCCATTCGTGAATTTCAAAGCAATAAGTATATATGATTCTATTGGAGTTGCGGTTGCGGTTACGGTTCGTTAATTCCTCGTTGCTGAAAAACAGCTGGTGGCCTTTCAGAAAAAAAGCCATAGGAGTAGATTAGCTGCTAATTATTCCTATGACTCAAATTTCATTAGGTTGCGGTTTTTCAGCCACGAAATTTCTGCAGTGAAACTGACGGATTCATGAGCACGTATATAACGATCTGCTGAATTTGGGTTTCAGTTGATCTTTAGTTAGGAATCTGATAATTTTTCTCGCGGTAATGAAATAATCCTCCCAAATGACTTATCCATGTTCTTCGCGATAATTCTCCCCGATTTTTCCACCGAAAATTCCTAAATTAGAACGATTAATCGAGTTTAATTAAATCCACAAGTCCTTGGCGTTATTCACGAGAGAGTTATTCATCCGGGGATTTTAATAACCCCGAGGCTCATTCTATTCCATGAAAGAAATTTAACCAATTGCACTGAATCAAACTATTCCTATACCTCTATTCATATTCCAACAGCATCTGCATGTAACTGAAATGAAAAAAAAAATTTCAAGTGTTTTTTTCTTTTTATTACGTTGCAGACCCTCGTGTGCACTGCATGGATATGGACGAGAGTCTGGCTGGGAACACAAATTGGGTTCTCGGCGACCTACGGAGCCTCCATCGTTGTGTACCAGCACTTCGGCGAACAGGTGAGAATGAACTGAAAAAAAAACCTTTTTATGCGAATCTAACGAATGCTGTGATGAACTACCAGCAAATCTCCCTGGATTGTTTTGCCTCATTCCCAGGAGATACACAATGTAACACACCTGCTGTATTGATTTGTATATTCGTGTCACGTTGCATTGATATAACTCGTTATTAATCCAAAATGCTGTAGGGTAGTTATTATCACAAAGGTTTGCTAACGAATGAAATCATCGTTTATTAATGAAAACACAGGGTTTCATTCTTTCGTTAGCTAATGAGTTGACGTAATTGATTAAATTTTCAAAATTCGAAGTATCATTGATTCAATCATCAATTGATTATTAGTTCGTGTCCTTTTGTGGAGAGTTCAATGAATTTTAATTTCACCCAAAAATCTGTTTCAAAGACGGTTGGGATCAGTTGAAATTCTCTACCCGTGGATCTATATCATCATTAAGGGTAGAAGACACCGATTGAATATTAATCACAGAAGTTTGGGTGAGATGTCAGTCGAGTTCACTCTGATGTTTCATCCAACTGAGAGGTTCTCCAGAAGTGACGAACCGTCTTCTCCGAATATTAATGGACCTCCAGGAAGATGAAAGCTTCAATACTGAATCCTTTATTCTGACCTTGGATTCAGATTTCAAAGACTATTTGGTTTTAGGTTTAGATGTAACTACCATGCGTGCCCATTTCTATCCAGAGGGAGGCTGGGGTTGGCTGGTATGTGCAGCAGGATTTCTCGCCCTGTTGCTGACAACTGGAATGCAACTTGCATTTGGTCTGTTACATCTTTACGCTATACGTCACCTTGGAGAGGCTAATCTGATGAATATTGGTGAGTTCTATCCGAAAATTTAGAACAAATATTACAACTTATTCCAACATATTGATTTGACCGACATTCTATGTAACTTTGTACTGAAAGGCTTGATGATAGACTCCATCAGAAGTTTTGGCTCAAAGCTTTTAAAGAAGAAGTTTTGATAAATGGGTCTTGCATCAGTGGGAAAATCAATTTTTTTAAAGCTGTCTTAGACTGAAATGTTGAAGGATGAAAACTGGAGCAAGAAATAAGACATTTCAGAATTGGAATTTCCTCAAAAGAATGTTGGAAATATCTACAATAATGTCTCACATCAAAACATCAGGTTTTGAATAGTTCAGTGGCTGATGAATGCAGATAGAATAGTCCCCTATCAACCCCTCCATTTACTCAGGTACATTTGATACATGAATATAAACAACAGTTTCCTGACCCATCCATTTACCAGGCATTGTGTGTTATGAAAATAAGTTACAAACGGATCGTTCACCAAGTGAACATGCTTCATATACCATCACCAATCATCATGATGACACTAGACATGACATCAAGTAGTTTAGGTCATTTATCTAATACAATTATCCCTTCGAATTCATCATGTGTACTCCCTCGACAATTACTTCTGAACCCATTGAAGGAGATGTGTTGATTGATGAAGAATATCTGTTAGAAGAAGCAATTTAATCTCATATTTCTCTCAAGTTTTATTCCACCAGTAAAATTTCTGGTGATAAATAAAACTCGATTGATAGATCTGCAGTATTTTGTGCTTTCTCAGGCAATACGAACACGCAACGCCGATAAACTTTTCGTCGACTCCAATCCAACGATTTTCTTTCCACTTGGAAAACTTGGGTGGATAAATCTACTCTCGTGTCTAGCTCTGTTACTCCACTCACTCCTGGTGGATTGCTGTCTTCTAACATAAATGGAGTACTTTCATGAGTCAGGGGTTATTCTATTCGATACCCTATTCCTCCACTTCTTGTTCAAACTTTGAGAAATATCAATTTAATTTATCTGAGCCTTTCTTTCGTAAAATGAGACATATTGAATTTCGTTTTTATTTACTTGGTATTTTGCTTTTTTGAATATTCATGGAGTTTTGGGCTCTCATTGATTCGACAAATTAATTACGGAGTTTAGAGGTATCTCGGGAGATTATCCTCGTCAACGATATTGCTGTAGATCCATCCCAAGTGAATATACACGACGATGCATTATGGAGCATGCCCCTAAAACCCCGTGCATAGCTTAAACTTGGGATGTATTGGAGTCTAGGAGATAATGGCAGAGTTTATACCACTGTTTTATGTTTCGGGGTAGTCAGAGGTTTCGGAATGGTCGTATTCACTGTTATTGGATATCATCTATTCAATTGTACAATTGAGGATACTTTGTTAGTGGGAATGCAATATTTCATGGAGAGCACGGGGATGTATTGTTACGGTTTTCACTGAATATTTTATATGATTTGATCGAGTCTAAGGGGACCTCAGAGTCAATCGGACCGTAACTAGTCACAACAGGAAGAAAAATCGAAGGAATTAGGGAAAGATTCTCTTCACTAGGTGGGATCTGATTGCATGGGATTAGGTACTAAAGTACGAAAATGTTGATACTACGCAAGAGTCGAAAGAGAAAGGTTACACAGGTAGAAAAGATGAGAAAACACCCCTTTAATGAGACTAATTTATTCCACAGACTAAATCAAATTACACTGGGTTCAAGATAAAACCGAAAGGAGAAAGGAAAGGTGTTTATAGGAAAATAAAGATATTTTCAGTTGAATTCTTAAAACTACTTACAGTTGTTGAACGATTAAAAGGAGGATAAATCACTCAGGCTAGCGGATGTTGAACCCCTGAATGTTGTGGAGTAGACTTTAACGGCTGGATTCGGTGGCGATGAGACGTCAGTTCGGGAGAATTCCGATAGAATTCGGAGGTGTCGGCTGGACACCGACTCAGGCTAGTAGTAGTTGATCTCGTAGAAGTATTACTGGTGCTGGTGTTTGCGTTGGGACCCAAGTTCAATAGCTTTGAGGATCCGCAGTTCGCACTGGATTTTTAGGTAAAACCAGATCGCTGCGTAGACCAGGACAATAGTAAACAGGATACGCATGAATTCTGAATGCGATCCGAATGCTGGTTGAAGTACTTGAAGAGGAAATCGACTGCGTGAAATCCTCGTAGACAGTTTAGTACAAAACTCTTTCAATGAGAGATGAAGATCTTCGAAACAGGTCGAAATCTTGGTTGAGCGAATCACTTCTGTGAAACCTCGTAGTAAGTACCAGACTCTTCTATAATAAGAGATGCAGAATCCAACGATTCGGTACTGGACTCTTTATGACAAGAGATGTAGAGTACTGACAATTCTTTAAGTACTGACTCAGACTTCTGAGCACTGCTGGACTTTGACGATTTTACTGACTGGAACTGCACGGTTAGAAATTCGGTGTAACACTGAGATGATGAGAAGGAGTGCGTCCTCTTTTTATATTTTTGGTACCCTCTAACGGCTATTTTTCCCTCGGTTCTTAATTGGAAAGCTGGAAGCTTCTTTTCGTGGGTTCGCTTCAAACTTCTCGTGAGGTGAGCACTCATGAGATGGGTGCGGGTTGGTCCTGGCTAAGTCATTTCAGATACATCTCTTACTTTTTTTCCTCAAACCTCAATAGGTTTTAGGCAGGTGTTCCAAGGGTTGTTATGAATTTCCATCACAGACTCCTAGATTTGTGGTGTCACTAGAGCTGACGTCCGACAAAAGGGAATGAATAATTACCCCGTGGTTGGTTTCTAAATTCGTTTCCACAACCTTAAAATCGTCAGCCACGTGTTCCCTCATTTGACTTTTTGGGGTGCGGTTCCTCGGTGTATCCTTTATTTCCAAGGTAATTTTCTATATCTATAACGAGGCGGGTTATTATCCATCGTACGAAAAACTCCCACTTTCCAGAGCTCTTTCCCCTTTTCTTTCCCACAGAAAATTTACTTCATTTCCAAGGCTCAGGTCTCTTGCTGTTCGGCGGGTTGTTTTAACTTGAACGGAGTTTGTTTGTTTCGTTTTCGTCTATCCCCGTGGTCTCTTCTGTCCTTCTCTAGTCGAGAGACCAGAAGTCACCGTACCTTCTCGATATTCCAAAAATAGGGTGAAATGAGGAGGAGTAACCTGGGCAGGTGTTTCCAAATGCTTCCCAGCTCAACTCTCCCTCGTGGTCCCTTCTCTTTTTGTCCATGCACTGGAGAATCGGTTAGTGGTTTTCACCATACTCAACACAACCCGTGAAATTATATTGATTTTTCCCTTAGCGTGGGTTTTTAAATATTTAATTACATCTCGTTTTTAATTATCCGCGGGATCCGCGACAGTATCATAATGTAGTTAAATGAATTTCAAAAAAATCATTATCAACTTTATCGTCGTCATTCTTCACTTTATTTTTTTTTTTATAAAAAAAAACATGTTTATTTAGCCATAGATAATGATACAGTTATGAACAATGGTGGACTTAAGAGCTACTGTAAAAATCATGTGAAAACGTAGTTAACTTAATATAATTCTATGGAGAGTACATACGAGCTTTGCTCGCGTGGAATCTCGTGAGTGATTGTCTTATGACTGATGAATAATTGGTTTAAACTTTTTTTTTTTTCTTAATATTGTGTCAGTGACATATTTTTTAAAAAAAACTTGAATGAGACCAGGAATTGGCCAGTAAAACTGGTCTTGAATTTTCTTCACTTTATTTTGCTAGAGTAAACATTCTCCTGAGCTCAAATTTTCAGTACAATGTTTTCAAATATGTTGGAAATCGTATCGTCCGTATTTCATGAAAACGCATCGGTGGTTCAATGGTAGAATGCTCGCCTGCCACGCGGGCGATCCGGGTTCGATTCCCGGCCGATGCAACAATTTCTGTTTTTGCATTTTCATTTCATAATTCAATTGAAATAACAAAATTATTTATAAGAAAAAAAAAAACAAATTTAGCTCGGCCTGAATATCTCACATTCATCAAAAATACGATTTCACTAACTAGGGCGTTGAGGCAGTTCTCCTGATGCATAGACGGGCTCACGATAATTCATACGTAACTCATGGGATTTAAAAATAATTTATTATAAATTTTCTAATATGACGATAAAATTTTTCTAATGTCAAAAATCGTTTGAAAGAATAGTTGGCAACAAAGGTGCTGATAAAATATACAAAACCTAATTTTTATGTCCGCTCGGACCGTTTCTGCCTCTACACACGTATCTTGCGTGCACGTATACGTACCTCTCCATACGCGCTATAGGCGGTACAACGATCGTCCCATGCTACAGCGCTGAGAATATGTAAAAGTTCCATACTTTGTGATGATTATTGAATCAACTATGCATCAGATTGAGATGAATCAAATTTCAAAATTTGAGTGAAAAATTACTTTACCACCTAGTGCTCACCGAAATGAACAACTGAGAAGCGTTTCTACAAATATAAAAATGCACATCTGAATCATCAGCAAATTTAATCCAGACTGATATCCAAAATAAATAGAATCATCACGTCATGTCTCGAGAATGAATATATACCCATAAAAAATGACGCGCATCTGCGTTATTCATTCCAATATTTTCCTTTCAACTCGTCAGCAATAATCCATGTCTCACGGTACGTCATACAGTTCAACTTCTGTGGAAAGCGTTTAATTTCCCCGTTAAAAGATTGAACGACGTGGTCAGGTATATACCCTTCAAGACTGAAGGTCGCTTCCCTCACTTTTTCCACTGAGTTTACCAGACTAACGCCCCCTGAGATATGGGACGCTCTGGCTTTTGCCTTGTTCGCCTTTAATTTCCTCGCACCATGCTGACGCGAATAAACAGAAAGAATGGAGGGAGAAAAAAAATGATGAGATAGTAAGTACCGTTCAAGAACACGCTTTCACTTACTGTAGGATAAAAATTGAGGAGGAAAAATCAACTGAAGTTGATGTATAATTTGATTCTACCCTGAGAAATTCGAAGAATTTTGAAAGGATCGTAACATCAATTGTGACCTCAGAAACGAATTTTTTCGGAAACGGTGCAGATTGTTCCTAGTCAACACTTGGTTTCCAAGCAAATGCCACCATTTTTCGAAGCATAGGAAGCTTCCTCGAAATTCCTAACACGTACGATATAAGAAGGGTTCACCCATGCTTTTTCCATCAAACATTCCAAGCATTTGAATAGACAAATTATAGAAATCACCTCCAGTCATGGTTTAGGTATATCGATCACATTATCAAACGTCGAGATTTGTGACCATTTGCAGGATTATTCGACCCCAGCTTGTTATTTATGCAAACCGCCGAATGGCCTGGATGAAATATATCATTAGTGATCTTCGCCGGAAGCATTAAATCCAGCCAGATTGGATGGCTATGACCAAGGGCCAGTATGCTACACTAACAACTAGAATATCTCGGACTGTCCTCAGTATCCCTATGGAATTCAAACTGTCTAGGGATATGAAGCAATACCGATCCTCAATTGCAGTAAGATTTGTCAATATAATGTTTAACCATGAAACATAGATTGGTAACAAACCAATATCATGCTGGACAGTGTGATTTGAAATAAGAATTGATGACCAAACTAACTGCGATTTTTCTAAATACAGGTAGAGCCACGTCGTAGCTCAAGTAAAAAGACCGTTGAAGCTTTAGGGATCTATTCGTGATATAGGAGAGCATGACCTAAGCTTCAACCGCAGAAACGTGCTGGCCAACATTCAAGGGATTTTCGATGTAACCGAGAGAAAAGTTCAGTGGTTCGTGGCAATGACGGAAGAAAATCCAAATGGTCGGAGAAAGTGCCATCAAAGTTTTACGATCCATTGCCCTCTGATTTCAACCTTTTGGTCGAACATTACTTGTGCTATTTTGAAACCTAGGATTTATTAATTAATTTCTCAAGCGCTTAACTCATGAAAGCTTCTATGTTTGACTTCAAATACTGAACTCGGTTTTTTGTTGTAAAAATTGTCGAAAGTACTTGGACCCTTGACATCCTCAGCTTGACAATTCCAAAGCGATGTCGAAAGGTCAAGCGTCAGAACTGGTTTCTAATGGTCTTCTTGAATGCATTGAAGCACGGAAGTATCTCCACGTGCATGATACGTCAGTCGTGACGTGGTTCAGTTTATTTCTGATGGAGCAGAAGGAAGATTAATAAAAAGCCTCCGCGTTTTGCGTCAGAACAATAACAGAGTGCTGGGAGTTTTATTTATTAATAAAGGTTGCACATATTGATTGATACCTTTATCCTGTGGTAGGTTTATCGTCTGGCTGGATGCTATTTTCTCTATGCGCATTATTATTTTTTTCTTTCACGTGATCCTTTAGAGAACCTCTAGGTGAACTTCCCGTTGAAGGGTCAAGAATAAATAGAAGAGGTTGAGAGGTTTCGAGATAAAAAGGAGAAAATACTCTGTCAAATAGCACAAAGGACCGAATTTATATCAACTTCAAGGTCTAACCTACTTTTACATGTTGAAAATATCCTCATTTTTTGTTACATTCTCATCATATTTTCAATTTGTCCTGCCCTTCACCCCTTTATTCTCGTCGTGATACAGTATCATATTGTGTCAGTAGATACCATGCACCTGCGTTGCATCGGACAGGAATAATGATATTCAGTATTAACCTCATTATCTCTGTTACACAATAACCCATCATCACTTTGAATACACCAAAATTTTATGTGACTCTTCTCACTTAATAAGGGCAACAAGTGTTTCATTGAAATTTTAATGGTGGAATATTATTCGGAGCGATTTATTCAACTTTTATTCTGTTCACGGAGGAGGAAAAATGAAAGAGATAATTCTTCTGGAAGTAAAGTAAACGGTAGGATTGAATCTACCAGAATTGAAGGGCGGAATATAATTGGATGAAGAGGGAGGGGTTGGGAGAAATGAGGTCAAGGAGTATGGGTGAAATTGTATGTTTATAATATTTCATTTAAAAAATTTTACCCATAATATTTATTCTATGATATTGACCCATACGATCTGGACTCCTATAATTTGACCCTCATTGTTTGACCCATTCAGTATCAACGATACAGTTTGACCCATACGATTCTAGCGATATGATTTGACCTATTATATATCACTCATGATATTTAAGTCAAAATATTCATTCGAAAAAATTTGACCCATATAATTTGACCCTTATAATCTCATCTTCACAATTGAACCGATAATGTCATTAACATGATACTTGGCCCATAATATTCATTCCATGATATTTGATCAATACGATTTGACCCCCATTATTTGACCCTTATGATTCCACCCATAATATTCATTCTAAGAAATTTGACCCGTTATAATAATAATATTTGACCCATTAAATATTCTCCCTGATTTTTGATCCATAATATTCATACTAAGAAATTTGATCCTCATGACCCCATTTTTACGATTCGACCAATAATATACTGGTCCCATGAAATTTGACCCATAATATTCCTTCTATGATATTTGATACATGTAATTTGACCCACTCAATCACACGCATTTTGAGCCAATTCAAAAGAATTTTCTTTCTCCCTCCTTTTCACCCCTATTTCGCCGTAAAATGGATAAGTTGCGGTGAGCCAGGCCTCAACCATAGCTCACGGATTTTTCAGTACTCCTGGTAATTCCGGGCTAATAAAAAAAAAAAGCTCATGAAAATATTCCAAATGTAAAAGAGGATGATGATGTCGTAAAAGGGTCTACTCATGGGAATTTAAATTTTAACAGCCCAACTTAAAATTTTTTTTTTGTAAACCAACGACTAATATAAACATTACATATTTTCCCTCGTGTACTGATGCCACGGAATTATCGATTGTACCCTCAAACATTCCACGGCCTTGATTCTCCACGGAAATGTCTCATCTACAACCTGTTGAAACGTACAGCGAACAGGTATTTGAGGTGATTCTGTCTACTCTCAAGTCAGAACACGAACTGGACGATGCATATTCATTCCCTGGGCAGTCTACATGATTCCCCAGACCCATCGCTCATCCACGCCCACCGTTGCATGTTTGCAATACCCTAATTTTATCTATTAATAAGTTTTTTTTTTTTGGTGAATTTTTAAAAATTTTTCAACATCAATTAATCAACAAATTTTTTTATTCAATATTTTATAAAGAGTGAGGAATGAGTAGAACGAAAATGCTTGTCCAATATTTGTACCGTCGTTTATTCTCATCAATCCCGTCAATCTATTACGTTCAAACTCGTATTTATTGCATCAAAAATTGTTGGTTATAAAAATTGAACAACGTCATTCACGGTTAAAGGCCTTGTCCTTTGGGTTCATTGGTCTGAAAACTCATTTCTTGCGGGTCATTTGGTATTTGGTTTTCAGAACATGTGTCGGATTTGGCTGTCGCGATAGCTAGTGGACACGTAACGAAAATTCGATAATTCATAAATATCCAGTTTCAACCTAAATACGTCTACTTTGAATTTTTTTTCTCCAACTTTATTGGGTCAATGGCCTAAATGAACATTCAACCTAAAAACCTATCAGAATGACGAGCACTTGGTTTTTAGAATAATATTCACATGTAATTGAATTTATTTTGATTTTTTTATTTATTCATTTTTATTCAACAGTAATTGGATTAATATTTCAATGGATAAGGATTAATCCAAACAATTGGGTTTATTGATAAATTTTTTAATCCGAACAATTTGATCCCGAGGGATTTGTTCGGAAAATTTGTTTTATGGATGAGATAAAATTTTTATCACTATTGATTATCACTTTAATTATTATTGCGTGAGTTTGTGGTAATATCAAGTCTGTTAATTTATCTCTCTTGAGTGGTTATACACAAGGGTATCACTGATCTCATCCAAAGTTTATCCAACATTTGCTTTTTCCCAAGAGGCTTAATTCCGTCGAATAAGTACCAACAGCCCGTTCTTAATTCACCAACAGACCATTATATTCTCATGGGTATTTTATAAGAACGGATATGAATTACATTATTATTCAAAACCACTTGATACGTGAAATCCCGTTTAGTTTAACTTGATACGAATTTATGATTATTTGTGTAAAACTTTGAAAAGAAGAGACCGAGAACAATATTGATATTCCACGAAATCCGATTTACCAGGAGTTAAACACGATAAACTTGATAAAGTATTTTCAACGGGAACGGAGGAAGTAGTAAACTGTGGAGAGAAAAAGTCAATAATTCTGGGATTGAAAAAAATGTTGACGGTGGAAAGGAAAGTTGAGGGATAATTTAGTTGGAGAACATTTATGTGTTTCATATCTCACAAAGGTGGAGAATTTCTCACATGACAATTTTATCAATTCCTTGGGGAAAAGTTGGGAACTGGCCCGCGGTGCCAGTGGTCTGCCGACATGAATGAGCATTGATGTTATTTCGGTATTGAGTTTAGATTTACCTGCAATTAATAGCTTCGGGGGGAGTGAAGTTGTTAAATGCCGGTCCAATTCTGGGCGTAACCTGGCGACCAACATTGAACCAAGACTCGTGTCCGAGACTTGAGCAACCAGTATTGAGCCAAGGTTATGTGAAGGTTGGAAATGTAAGAAAGAGCCAACTATCGGTGGAATACTGACCATTGGTACCCCAGGCCAGGGCCAACCTTCCGCCAACCATAGTAAACAACTCTCTAATGTTGACATCGAGTCTACCTCACTATTGCTTCTACCTTGGATTGATGGCATTAAATCATACTTGGTGTTGGCTCAATGCTGGGCGATGCTTGTCCGCCAACTCTACACCAATACTTGAGTGTTCATAGCCTGGACAGTGTCGAGGTTATGCGAAGGATACATAATCCAGACTTGAGAGGTGAGGAAGAGTCAATGATCGGTACGCCAGGGCTGTACCGACATACCGCCAACTGCGGCCAGAATTCGCGGAAAATTGAGATTGAGTCTGATCTGTTGATGAATCTGTCGAGAAATGTAACACCATCGAGTGAAGTTCGGATGCCAACTGTTGGCTCAACTCCGGGCTAATGTCGGCACAGCTGGATCCTCTACTAATTTTGATCGGTAATCATCACGGAGAATGTATCATTCATTTCTACCATTGAATCCATCCGTAGTTGATTTCATTACAGATGAATGGTTCACCGTTTGAAACTGAAAATTAAAATGGAATATCCAATGGGGGGGGGGGGAGGGTGACCACATTGAGCATTCACGCTTCATTCCAACACTAAATTCATAGCCGGTATCGTTGCCCGGGGAATTTTCAGTCCATAATGGGCACTGAGCGAGGCTAAACCCCTCGATATTTGAGCTTGATCTGATTTCATATATCTCTCCTCCCTTTCAAATTATGCAAAAGTTCAAACTAATGATTCCTCTGCTTCGTGAATTATTGAATTCAATTTCATCGATTTTGCTTTTATTTCAGCTTGGGCTGGAGCTCTGAGTGCTGCAGTGTCCCGAGGCTCGGCTCCACTGGTTGTAGGCGCGTGTCGACGAGGTAGCACGAGGCTCACTGCTGTAATTGGCGGTTTCGTATTTGCCCTGGCATCACTCTTCACTTCTTTCGCTCTCCACATGCATCAAGTGGTGATAAGGTATGTTGACGAGATAAATTATGATAAGGATCGACGTTATCGGAACGATGGTTGACGAGTGGGAGTGTTCGATTTATCAAAGATATGACTTCAACTCCCGAAAGTAAAGATAATTTAGAATGAGAAGAGAAAGTGACTCTACTCTTAAGATGATTTGATACCAAAAAAAAACAGTCCTGATTCGAGTTGATAATCTACCTCATCCAAGTAGGATGACTCCACCTCAATCAATCCGATTCTTCGACCTATCGTAAGTAGAAAATCGAATCAATTCAGGTAGAATGGCGTCAGTCCGTTTTTCGACTTGATTCAAGTCGAAAATCTACCTGATTCAGGTAGAAACTGGTCAGGTAGAAGATTCTACCTGAATCAGAACGGTTTTTTGGGAGTGAAGCGTTCGAGATATCAAAGGACAATAACTCGGCTACACGGAGAGAAATTTTTTGTCAAAATTACCATTCCGTTTGGTAAATGTGTTCCTCCATAATTTTTTTCTTCTTTTCTAACTGGAAATTAGTAAAATTTACAATTTTAAACAATAAATTTTGATATATAAAAATTGCATTTTATTTTCCGTTTGAGAAACATTGTCCTGATGAGAATAAAAAAGTCCAAGTTGCGTTAAATTTTACCCTTCCAACACAGTAATTTTTGTCTAGAGTCCAATGAAAATTCTTGATTTGGTTAGTAAATTTTACTATTCGTCTGGACAAAAAACATCCTACCGTACTATAACGTCATGGTAATTTCATTTTTATATATCAAATTTTATTATTTAAGATTAGATTTGAATCAATTTTTAAATGGGGGGGAGGGGGGTAATTTTTACCAAAAATTTCTCTCCGTGTATTCCATCATTTTCAATTGCTGTATATATTTTTCATGCATGACAAAAAAAAATATTTCTAGAGATATATTGCACTCGAGAACAATTGAACTGGAAGAAATCTCCAGTTTCCATCAGCCATGCAGAAAAAAATGGGAGGGAATCAAAGAGAAATAATAATAAAAATATTTGTGATAAAAGAGAAGACAGAAATGATCCCACGATTTCATTCCTATCACTTGGGTGACTCCAAGGAGTTTATGGAGTGAAATTTTTCATTACTCCAGAATAAATTAGTTCCAGCAGTGCCGAGGCGGATTGAAATAAATGCAACAATAATTACGATTAACTGAATATTTAGATAAACGCCCCAGTTATAAACCCCAATGAAACTGAATTCAAACGAGACGGGAGAGAGTTCATTCCAAGCTTTCCATAAAATATCTGCATCTCGTCCGCAATGGCTAAAAATAAACTTGTCTCGTGTTTTCAAAATATCCAACGCAATTTTGTTTCTCATTTATTTTCACTTGCATATGCAAAAGCAATCTCTCAACCCGTAATTTAGGATTTCCCCAGACAGGGATTACTAAAAATGTGACGAAATATTTAACCCACGGTTGAGGCTTGGAGTGCCGACTTTTGAGATTTCAACAATATAGGGGAGAAGGGGGAGAAAAATGAGACCTCTGTCTAGATGGAGATTTTATGAACCAGAGTTCTTCAGGTGCAATCGTTCGATTAACTAAAACTCATGACGGTAACATTGATGATCAAGTCATATGCATGAAATTGTACTTACCTATAATTTCAGCCTTATGCTTAACCCTAAATGTTAATTTGGACCTATACAATCACGATTTGATTAAACCCCTACTTCAATCGAGATATAATAAACATAATTCAAGTGAGTCTAAGGGTCGAAATAAGGGTCAACTGATGTGGGTGAAATCGCATTGACCAAATCGTAAGGGTTCATTGCAATTCGAGCCATGAAATTTGAAATATTAGAATTTCACTTGTATACTTGATCCTCATTGTTTTTTTCGCGCGCGACAACCTTATAGTCAATGCCAGGAATCCATTTATCGATGTTTGATCATCCCAGAAGTGAAGTCAAAGTTTTGAAAATTCAAAAAAATCCAATTTTCCCGAAAACCAGAGGAGATAGCGACTTCTAGTCTTTTCCAATCGATTTCTGAGATGATTTGACCTTGGGGGGTGCGGAACCCAGAGTGTGAGAGGCCAAAACCCGTTTATCGATGATTGATTGGCCAAGAAGAAAAGTCAAAGTTTTGAAAATTACAAAAAATCAAATTTTCTCGAAAACCAGAGGAGATAGCGACTTCTAGTCTTTTCCAATCGATTTATGAGATAATCTGCTTTTGCAAGGTCCGGAACCCAGAGCCTGACACGCCCGGAACGTGTTTTCCGATGATTTGTTCTAAACAAAAGGCGTGGGAAGGGTGCTTTATTACACGTGAACCGCGCGTAGTTCGATTCAAATAAGAAAATAACATCCTCGTCATGGAAATAATTGATCGATTCATCGACCAATCGTGAAGCGAATAAAAAAGTTGACAATCAATACAATCATTCATTGTCCATCAACTTTATGATAAAGGAATAGTGTAAAATAAGGGTCAAGTGATATGGGCGAAGTCGCAAGGGTTTATTGCGATTTGACCCATAAATTTTGACCTTTTACGATTTCACTCATATGCTTGACCCTTATTGTTAGTTTGTACTCATATAATTACAATTTGATTTTTAATCCAACTCTTAGTAGATGAAACCTCTATTTTAATTGACATATCATGAACATAATTTGAGTGAATCTGAAGGTCAAAGTAAGGATCAAGCAATGAGGGTGGAATTGCATTGACCAAAACGTAAAGGTTTATCGCAATGTGACCTATAGAATTTGACATTCTACCTTTATTGTTAAGTTTGACCTATATAGTTTGACCTATATATAGTTTGACCCTTCATCTGACCCATACGATTTTACGACGTATGTATTAAACTTAAAGGTCACGTAGCGAAGGCGGAAGGGATCAAATTATTCATCGTAAAAAAAACTTTACAATTTCACCCTTACGATTTTATCTATACGATTCGACCCTTACTTGACTCTTTCAGCGCCAATGAAAAATTACTAGCAATTTTATGGAATCTCTTGAGATTTCAATGTCAACATTTCCATTTATCGTCAATACAAGAACATGAATTATTTAATAAATTTACATAGAAAAAAATCACTACAAATTTTCATGAATAATCGTAAATGTACTCCGATTTGATAGAAAAATATTGAAGCAAATAAGCTAGCACCTAAAATTAGAGAGGAAAATTTCTTAATAATGAACATGAGAAGAGCGAAGAAAAATGCATAACAGCAGAAGACGACAAACGAGGGCGTCCGTTAGAGCATACTAACGTAACGAGAAAGCCCCAATATATACTCGTTGACGCCAAAGTGTCGACTGTTTGCTTCAAGACCGCACAGTGTCATCCGCTTTTCACCCATCTCTCCCTCATCTTCTTCAGTTAGTCCCTGAGACTCACACTATTTACTTTTTCAAAATTCAACAGCTATGGTCTTGTGCTGGGAGCTGGAGCTGGCCTTGTGCGGGAAACTGCTGGTTTGATCCTCGGGCATTACTTCAAGAAACGACGGGAATTTGTTGAGATGGTTGTGCAAGCTGGCACCGGCGTGGGAATAGCACTCTTCAGCGTCCTCTACAAGGAAGCGCTTGGGTGAGTTATACTGCTTATAACTCTTCTCTCTCCATCTCATTCTCTTCCTCATCCTTCATTCAACGACGGGAATGTCTAATTAAATTACCACCAACGCTCAGTAGTCATAATCACTTGGCTCTCAAACATTCCTCGTGATGAATAAATCTAACGGAATGATGAATTCGTCTTTTGCTAATTATTAATCGCAGGGGAAAGATAAAGTATGTACGTTTAATCTAGAAGAAAGGTCGAATTTGGCCGTGATCTTTTTTATTCTTTTCAACCAAAATTTGTTGAATAGCTCTTGAATATTAGCACTACACTAGTGATATTGTTGGTAGCTCGTAAGCTCGCTCCCACGGTCGTAGGATCGCTCCCATGGTTAGCAGTAGTGGATTTGAATCGATGTGACCCATTGAGTGGGACGCAAAAACAACATCCCAGCTTATTGTTTTTTTAATGGTTCCTAACATTGAACCCCTCCTGCCTCTCCAATTGAATTCGCTCTCACGTAGGAGTCGGCGAAAATAAAAAAATAACATTTAAAAACGAAAAAAAACGAAAGCGAGAAAAAAAAATCATCTTATGTTTCCCTGGAAAATCTGGAGAACAGCTGGACCAATTTTCTCCAAAATCCTGTCCGCTCTAAGTTGGGTGGAGACGCTTCGATTGCATTATTGATGACCTCGATCGCATCATCCGTTCACGAGATATCGTAAACCAAAATTTTTTGTCACCAACGGACGCACACACACACACATACATCATCTTGAAAATTATCGGAGAGTGTTTCGGAGATCTTGAAATGTGGAAATACTATTGAAAATCGATTTTTGGTGTGATTACAATAATTTTCCTATCCTGGGAATTTAATTACATATCTACATTATCGATTGCACTATCGATTATTGACCAATCTACATTATCATGTCAGGGTAACATCTCTCTTTAACCTCCATTTTCTATTTACCTGCCATAACCCATATTCATACTCATTCCAAAGTTATCGATGATTATTTCAGTCATCACTTGTGTATAATTATCAGCAAATATTATTGTTAGTAAACAACATTATTTACTCTACAATATAGGATTTTTCAAGAATTTTCCCAACGTCTCCAGGGATCATGATGTCAAATATCAATTTGCACTGTCAAGATATCACATTTTCTCGAGTGTAAAATTATCTCTTCAGCTTAATAAGAATTTAATTTCTGAAAACGAGGACAATGAGGTCACCGATATGAAATGAAACTCGCTAGCGGCATTTTCCAAACAATCACCCTAGTGTTCTCATAATTACAAAATGAAACCATTGAGAAGTCTGACAGTCTCCTGAAAACGAGAGAAAATGAACATTTTCCATTTTCCGAGGAATCTATAAAATCTCATCCACGTCTCATCATATTCACTGGATAATTCATCTTACGTTCACGGTACATTGAATGTTAATCTAGACTGTAATAAATTATCCAACTCAATGCGCCATACGGAATTTCTATTTACCTTTCACTCGTAAATGTTATCTCTCAACCTTTCTGTTTGATGCTTTTGTGTATTTACGTGCAAATTTTTTTCTTTGAAAAATAAATTAACGAATCCAAAAGCGACTTCACGGATAAAAAAAGCTTGAGGGTTTATTGTAGAATGAGCGACGGGTAATTTTGTGAAATTAACAACTTTTCAATTTTATTTTATTTTTTATCTCACAATCGGTTACCAGTAATTATCAAAAAGTGATCGATACTACACTTGATTAACTCTCAATCAATGCTTCTGATTTTTTTCTCTAAAAAATTTCATGAGTTCTCAAAAAATGAAAAAATTACTCTCGAATTAAGTGCAATATATTTTTAATTTGTAAAAAAAAAAAAAAAAATCTCCGTGATGAAAGCTTCAGAGCCTCAATCAGAGTTAGTCACAGCGCAATTAGACGAATCGTAGGAACAATTCCAATTTAACATTCTTTCTCACCCTTCCATCAAAACGAATGATAAAAGCACATGTGCATAAAAAAGTAATCCGATGAGTCCTCAAAAAATCAGGTAATTCTGGAATTTTATTCCCTGAATAAAAAATTCCAGCAACGTTTTGTGAATCCTCCCGAGAATTTTGTACGATCAACTGTTAGGAGCTTCCTCTTCAATCTCGATTCGTCTTACGTTTCCCGAGCAAGTAGAAAGAAACATTGACAGTCAGACACGTGCACAAGCGGTCGACAGAGAACGCCCGTAGTGTGTTCACAAAGCACCTTGACGTAGAGAAGTAAAAAAGAACAAAAAACTAGTGAATCTACTGGAGCGAAAGCCACTCGTGTGATTCACTTGCAACTCCCACGCGTTTTAGCCTCCCCACCCACGTCCTATACCTACTTTAGGATGAAAAAAAAAAAAAAGAGAAGAACCCGAGGGAGATTTTTCATGGTTGAACGCGCAGAATAATGTATTTTGACTGGAGGAAGTGTAGAGGAGTGGAATAAAATGGAAAAACATGGAGTGGAGATTGGGGGTAAAATGAGATAGCGGTGTAGGTGGGGGTGAAATAGGATAATGGAAAAAATGGATAGGATATGGGGCAAATCATTAGAGCATACTATTTGACCCACTCACTGTCCGTTTTTTTCATGTTTTCATGGTTGCTAGTCTTGAATACAATGCAATTCTGTCAATTTCGTGTTATTTAATTCTTTTCTTTCTCTCCGGGTCCCTTTGTAGGTCTCAGTTGGCACTCCATCTTCCCCTATGCATGCGGTTGTGGATCTTATACTTCACCGCTTTCGTCCTCAGAACATAGGAAACTACAGAAAACTCATGTCGGTACAGGCGGTTACTCTATTACTAACCTCCCTCTTATCGAGGTCTCTGATCTTTTGTGAAAAAAAAATCCGATCTCACTCGGAATCGAACCCACGACCTTCCAGACACTAAACCATTTAGATCACTCGGCTGCCATCGTCGATCTTTTCCAATACTTTAAAACAATTATTTAATTGACGTTTGGTAACTTGATACATCGCTCTCATCATTTCCTTTATCCCAGCTGTCTTCTACATATAAACATAAAAATATAAAAATAATAATCATTATTCCAGAAATCTTGGCTGGAGGCTGGGACTTCAGTCAGTGACTGGTGCACTGTCGTTGACATTTTTCCTCGGATTAATCTACAGGAGTGCATCGTTGTATCATCCACAACGGAGAGCAATAGTTCACCTTAAAAATCAACGCACCAAAGTTAAAGAGAAAAAAAACAGCACTAATAAAATGCCACGACAGCCATTTGTGGACTTGAGCCCCCTAGGGTGTCGACCTGTACGAATGCTCATGCTTGCTGCTGGCTCTGCAGCATTTGGGCTCTATACACCGGCCTTTTACATTGTAAGTTGAGTACGACAAGAAAAATATGATGATAAAAATTGGAGTGGAAAAAACTTTTTACCACGTGAAACGGAGGAAAAATTTTTTTCCTCAGGGAAATAAGAATAATTCACAATTGTTGGTGCAGGGTAATAAATAGATGAAGTGGAATAAACTCAATTATAGCTTTTCAACTCTCGGAGGAAATGTTGGATGGAACTGAACAAGAATGAAAGATAATTATAATAATATAATTTTAAAATATTATAATTGGCTTCCGGATGGATGCCGCGTTGAGTTTCAGCGTTTTGCCTACGTTTCGCAAACATTGCAGTCTGCATCTTCAGGGCTGGGAGCTCCGATTCTGAGCTCCTCTAGAAAGAGGATAGTCCTTTTATAGCTCCTCGTGATGGTGGGGCCGAGGGGGAGCGGGGGGGGGGGGGGAGGAAGTCAGCCAATCAACTGTTTTCAATTGATCAGCTGAGGAGCTCAGAATCGGAGCTCCCAGCCCTGAAGATGCAGACTGCAATGTTTGCGAAACGTAGGCAAAACGCTGAAACTCAACGCGGCATCCATCCGGAAGCCAATTATAATATTTTAAATAACTTTGGCCGCGAAAGCCTAAAATCTAATAATATAATTTTATTTGGGTAGAAGATTTCTTTATTCTTAATATCAACGAAATAAACATATTCTTGATTACAGAATTTTTTTTCTCAGAGTCCAAGAATTTTTTGTGAATTATAATTATCTTGAGTCCGAGCTTGAGTCGATAATTTGAATGTTGTGAATCGATATATTTAGTATTCAAGAATATTTTCGTCACGTGTAAGTGAATAAAAGTTCTTGGACGGATTAAAAGAAATTGATTCATGGAGAATTACGAATCAATTTTTTTGAAGAATAATCATAGGTAAGGTCTAAATTAGTGAGTAGTGGAAATAGAGCCGGTCCCCCCGTAAAACGAATACAGATATTACGACATTACTAAATTGTTTCAGGGAAAAACACATGTCCCATTGTCCCGTACCCTCTAGTTTGTCAGCCAGCATCGTATAACGTTACACAACCGAGAGTTTTACGATCCTCCACGGGTGGTAGATTGGATAAGAACCATGAATCTCATCGACATAGATGGGCTTCGGGTGAATCACACCAACTACATTTTCATTTTCTGTACCTCAACTTTAGTCTAATAACAGTGGGATGAAGATGTAATGGTTTAAAACTATGCATCGTAATAATAGTCAAATGGTACACCCGAAGAAAAATCGTGATTTGAGCTTTGTGAAAGTCTCATTTCAAGACACTGGAAAGCTTGAGGTGAGCTTCTCAAAAGCCTCAATTTGAGAGTTTCAAAAAACTCGATTCAAGCTTCTCAACGCCTTGAAATGAAGTTTTATAAAAGCTCAAATTAAGCTTTCTAATCTCTTCAAAAAGAGCCCTTCAAAAGCTTAAATCAAGGTTTTTGGGCATTCAAAAAGCTTGAATTGAGACGTGAGAAAGTCTTAAATTGAGGCTTGAGAAAAATTCAATCCAAGCTTTTCAAAAGTTTTAAATTGAGCTTTTTCGATTCCCTCAATTTAAGAATTTGAGAATCTCAATTCAACTTTTGTCTAAATTTTTCACAAATTTTGCATTCATCTAGCCCGTGTAAAAATGAATTCTTCCAAAAAACTTCTTAAGAATATTCCAGCGGAATATTCTAAAAAACTTCCAAAAATGAGACAATTGAGAATTTCAAAAAAAATCCAAAAAAATTCCAGAAAAATTCTTTTGGCCCATAATTGCTTGGGATTGAGGGAAGGGTTTTTTATTATAATAAAGACAAATTTTTTAACAATTCGTATTGTCTGCTATGTGAACAACTTTGGTTCTGAGGGCGACGAAATCTTGAAATTTGGTATAGACAGTCCTGGGCAATAGAAATTGCTAAATAAACAATTTTAATTAGTCAATGATTTTTTTAATCATTCTCGATGGCTGAGATAGTCTTCTGGGATGCCCCGGAATGTCTAAACCTAAGGTCAAAGTTTCCTCACCCTCAGAACCAGAGTTGTCAAGCTAGCAAACAATAGAAATCGCTAAATCAACAATTCTAATTAGTCGATGATTTTTTTAATAATTCTCGATGGCTGGGATAGTCTTCTGGGGTGCCCCGGTATGTCTAAACTCAAGGTCAAAGTTTCCTCACCCTCAGAACCAAAGTTGTTCACATAGCAGACAATACGAATTGTTAAAAAATTTGTTTTTATTATAATAAAAAATCCTCCCCTCAATCCCAAGCAATTATGGGCCAAAAGATTTTTTCTGGAATTTTTTTGGATTTTTTTTGGAATTCTCAATTGTCTCATTTTTGGAAGTTTTTTAGAATATTCCGCTGGAATATTCTTAAGAAGTTTTTTGGAAGAATTTATTTTTACACGGGCTCGTATACAAGGGATTTTAGGAGAATCTCTCTTGACATTGTTATTGTAAAATCACTAATCATCGAAATAATCAACTAGTCAGAAATGGACTTGTTATGCTTTGACGCTTCAATATTCTAATCTATTTTTGTGAAAAGATGATGATTTTTTTTTTCTAGGTACTTCAGGGATTTCAAAGTGGACTCGAAATAAGTTCCCTAGTTCTTCTCCAGTCATGTTTAGGCCTGGCTGCTGCCCTTGGTTGCGCAGCATGGGGTTCAGTAACAGCACGGCCATCAGCCCAGTGTCTAGTATCCAGGCAGTACCTGTGCCAGGGTGCCCTAGTAGGAGTTGGTCAGTATATCCACATATAATCCACCCTTATACCCATCAACATTATCGGATGTCCGGCGATCCCGACTGACTATAAACTCGACGGGATATTTCCTGATCGTAAATGTATCGATAGCTTCCTCATATCTTCCTGGATCTTTGCTACAGGCAATAAAACGTTGTTGAGATTATTGGCAACGTTTCAGGACACCTCCATATTCAATTGTAGTTTTTGATGCGTTTTAAATATCTTATATTCATTTCAGAAACTCCTAATTTTATACTTCCTATGGAGGAATTTTTTTTTTTAATCAAGGGGATTTTCTCTCGACTCAATATCATCTGGTCTTCTTGAATTGAGAAGAACATTCGAAATATTCAATGACAAAAATCCCTTTTTTCTCTTTCTACATCCCCCAAAATCTAGCCTGTACTCATTTTGATACATTAAACTGCATAATTCCACCACAGAATAAGTTGGATTTTGAAGGACTGACTTCGTATGAGCTCACTTGATGAAGCTAAATACTGAGATTGAGGTCTTTCTCACCTTCAACCCCTATATTTCAAAGCCGTGGGGCTTTGAGTGGAAAAAATCGGGTTTATCGCTTGTAGGGGAGTGAAAAGCACTAGAGAATATATGAAAGGGTTAAAACGAGACAGGAGGGGGAAACTGAGGCATGGATAAGAGGATTTGTAATTTCCTGAGTGAAATTTTGGGTTTGCGGTGGGGCTGTCGCATTCTCACGCTATTATGGTGCAGGAAGACTGTCATCGTCAATTGAAAATCAAGTAATCCGAAAAAAAAAAATATTTATTTAAGTTCTTTCATTTCATTTTGAAGAGATTGAGAAGTTTGATTTGACCTTTTTTAAGGTTTTATTTTGAGCTTTTTGAAAGTCTCAATTCGAGATTTTCGAAAAGCTCCCAGGATAAACCCGGGATTCGCTCTCAAAAAGCTCCATTTAAGATTCTCGGAAATTTCAAATTAGGATTTTCGGAAAGCTCGATTAAAGCGCCTTCAGTCGGTTTATTAATGAGAATGACATAAAAAGTTAGTAGCATATTCTCAATATTTGTATTTAACTCTCACCTGCGCTTTCTCATTCAATTTTCACTAGTATTTGCTGAACAAGTCCGCGAGTACTCGGATTCAAAGAGAACCATCAGCTACTTTGTTCAGTTGATGAAGAAAGAGTAAACATTCATTTAAACTTTCCCGCATATTTCAATTTAACTCGGTCCAGATGATCCAGTATTTTTATCAACAAAATCAGAATTTGCGTTCTGAGATTAATGAGTTGTTACAATGCAAACAATACAAAGTGACAAACGTTAATTCGTGGAATTCCCAGAGAGTGAAAACTTTTTATTATACTAAATGAAATATATAGTTTCGAAGGAGAGGGGTTTACTGGAGTGAGCCCCGATGGAATGAACTTCAGGTGCAGCATAGAAAATCCACTGTGGATTCCCGTGAGTGTGAAACTCGACAGATCGTGTTATTTCTCTATTCTTCGTCCAGATTTCAATTGAAAGTTTTCAGAGTCAACGAGTCATCTTGTGATTTATCTTTATCAAATAATATAAAACCTCGAGGTTAATATCACTTTGAAAATCTCCAACAGACTGGAAATCTCATGATGTAAAACAGATGTACATTAAAAAATCTGCTCAATATTTTCTGTTTTAGTGTATTCATTTATTTACACGTGATGGAAGACTCATACAGAGAGCAAACAAACAATAGTAAATCCCTCAAGAGTTAAAAAAAAATACTAGAGCAGACAGAATAAATGATAGTGGGGCAGATCTCTATTTTCCAGTGGGAATTACGAAAAATAGGTATACCAGTGGTAAAAAAAATTGTAAATTCAAAGTACTCGTAGAGACAATATTTTTGTGGAAAATATTTACCATGCTTTTTGAGAAGAACGTGAGAATGAGGAGAAAAAGAAGAGAAAGCTTTAGAGCAACAAATTTTTAGTCTTCATTCTACCAAAAGCGCCATGAGAACTTGCAAATGCCTCTGGCAGGAAAATTCCTTTCGATTTTAACAGTGATAAATTGAGGTGGAGTTTAAGCCAGATGTTTCTCTTCAGTTTGTCAAGTCTACAACTCGCAGCGTTATGAATTGCAAATGAGGGGGTGAGCGTATGCAAGCTATTTGGGATGGAACCAATGGTTGTATTACCCATTGAATAATTATCATGGCATGGTTAACGATCCGAGTTTAAATTAACAATATTTGACCAATTAGATTGTTAGATTTATTTTATCATTCAGCAATCATAAAGAACCAGTTAAATAAGAAAAATGAAAGAAACATTCATTCTATTTATTTGTCCATCGTTAGGGCAATTTTATTGTTCTGTGTAACAAAAATAAACCATTCTTCTTACAAAAATCAGAAAACTATTATCATATTAAAAATATTTTCAATAAAAATAGAAATTTACGTGCACCCATCGGATAGAAAGGGATAAAACAGAGCACATGACAGCATAAAATCATGTCGAATGCCTCTTCTAACCTGCAAAATCACGTCACATTTTAAGTTAGGGTGTCTACCCATTTTTATACTAATCTTACTCAACGGTGGCCTGTCAAGACCTTCTATATTGTCCAATATCGGTTCCTGAAAATAAGGATTTCATTTCACCCTCTGAATAGAAACTCCGGCGAAATCCTGTCGGTGAGGATGGAGTGGGGAGGTCCCACAATGCATCAGTTCGCCATAAGAAAGACCCAGCGGCGCACATACACAAACACAAAATCATGAGGAGTGGGGCATTGTGATTCTGTTCAAAGAGTTAACTTAGCAATTTTTGCTGCAATTATTATTACGCCAATAGCATTTAATCCCTCACGTACGGAGCCTTCCTAACACCGAGCGTAGCGTGCGTTCAATATGACCCAAATTTGATTACTTCTAATTGATAGAAAGTTGTCAAGCCGATATGTAATTGAAGCTACAGATTTCCTCTTTCAGATGATGTCTGTATAGTTAAGATGATCTTTATGGTTTTGGAAATAATCGATTTTGAGAGAAACTTCTCATTTTTAAATGGGTCAATGCAATGCATTGACCCTGGCCTTGAGGGGTTAACAGTTTAAATTTAAGGATGTCTCCTTTACAAAATTAGTTTATGTCTACAACTGAAAGCTGTGAATAGAAACAATAAATAAATTCTATAATAATAGTATTTGATTCACTGGCTCTAGTAGAGATGAAATTTTGAAATGAAATGAATTATGATAAGAAGTCTCATCGTTTACGACTCTAGCAAAAGTTTCTAATAGGTGATATTGAAAGTACTTTCAAAGTTACAGTCATTACTCATGTTGAAATGAAATTAAGATCAGTCGAACAAAAGGTGAATCCATTTCAAATTTCAAAATTTCTAATGACAAACGGTGAAATTTGAATTATCTTCCGCAGAAGTGATTATTTTCATTGAAGAAATTAACGTAAAGTTTGTTAATTTTCAGCTTTAGCACAAATAGCACTTGGTAGTGTTGAGGGTTACCATGGTCTGGTATTAGCCTCTGGATTATACGGCGCCTCACTTGGTGGTGCCCTCTACTCACTCAAGATGCTAGCACTAGAGAGATTACGGGCAAGACACTTTGCGAGATCTTGGGCACTTGTTCAAGCCGCTGAAGCGCTGCCAATCCTTCTTGGAGTTCCTCTTACTGGTTAGTATAAATAAAAAGCTATCAAAAAAAATGACTGGAATCAAGAAAATGATAATTCAGTAGTGAAGTGGTAAAATGTAATGAATGGATTTTTCACATTTTTTTAAATAGTAAATTATCTCGTTAACGAGTGGCACCTATGAAAAATGTCAGAAGACAGTTTTTGTTGGAAATTTTCTCAGCTACAAAAAAGATTTCATATAATTTTTCCGTAAAACCACTATTTTTCGAAATAAATCAATGAATAACGAAAATATTTAATTCAGAATATTAGATTATTCAAAAAATTTCAAACAATCCTTCAATTTTAATTCAGAATAAAAAAATTCATTGACACAATCAATCTTTCAATTGAAATGGAAGGAAGTAATTTGAAAAGGATGAAGAAAGGAAAATTAGCTCCCAGTCATCACCATCGTAAACAATTGAAATTAATTACATCTGATCATCTTTCTCATGAACGAAATTAAACTTAAGTGAGAGTGAGGAGATGCTCAGAGACAAGTCGAAAGTCAACAAGAAAGTTCAAAACCTGGGAACTTTTTACTATTTTCTCTCGTGTCACGATTATTTGCTCAATCAAACTGTGGAACCCGAGTGTTGAATGCATCCGTGACGAGTTAATTAACAGAATAGAGTGACATAATTAACTCAAAGACTATCTCCCAGATTTTTTTTTTCACTTTAATCAGAGCGAAATGATAAGGAAATTCGATGAAAAAAAAAATCTAGATATTTCTCACGATTTCCATCAGAGCTCTCATTCAGAAATAAACGTGGAATTACCTATAAAAGGGCAATTGAATCGTCAATGATAACGGAATTTCCAGTCTCGTGACTTATCTGGATAATTTCGTCATTCATTAGTTCTCAAGATAGTTGAAAGACAATTTGAAGGAGTTTAAAACCGTTTGCCTTTACCTCTGAGCACTGGAGTCGTAAAAAAGTCTATTAGTTTTAAAACCTTTGGGATTGATCTTATCGTTAGCCAACTACTTACAGAACATTTAATTCAAATTGAAGTCACAAATAATCTTGAGATTGATAAAATTACTTAAATTTGATATTTGGATTATATCGATAATGACTGATTCTATGAGAAAATGTTAAAAGACATTTTTTGTTGGAAATTTTCTCAGCTACAAAAAGATCCTTTTTTCTTTTTGTCATAAACATTGAAATGGAGTCAATAAGTTATTCATAAAAATTTAACATGTCCTCAGGTTATATGAACGCAAGTATACCAAGAGTTGGTTACTACGCGTGCACCCTAAGTTCCTTATGTGGTGCTGGCCTCTTGTTTCTCGTTGGCTGGGGTAGACAGCCGTCCTCACCAGTCCTTCGTGCATCACAATTGTCCCACGTGAGTCAACAACTGCCGCCACCATGCGCCTGTCCACCACCACCACGGCAACGTTTACCAAAATCTCAGTCACTTCATGTACCCTTAGATATTGAACAAGATATTGTGAGGGATCAGCCGCAGACACCGCAGCGTCCACAGTATCACGAAATACCTGAACATAATTGTATACATGATCATCACTACTGCCAATCTGTTCCCTATCATCATCATACACCCCTTAGGCCAAGCAAGAGTGTACCTGAAGGACTTCATGGCAATCATGATACGTATCGACCGAGACCCAGACGTTATCGTGACGTCACTGTTATCGAACAAATCACCACCAGTGTCTGAATATTAATACAATTTAATAAGAAATGTTTTAAATGTGAAAATAAGGCTCAAGGTAGTTGTCCAGTAAAACGTTTTTCTTGGTAATTCAATGAGCTGCTTGAGCATTTCTGAAAATATGATAACGATTTTATGTACTATCAAAGTTTGCATTTTTACAGTGTAATATACACAGCTCCCGATGCTGGGTAATCATTTATATTTGAAAAACGCTTCTTCTTTATTTATTTATTTGAGCAATTGATAGCAATCTTCACGCAAATTTCGAAATTTGATTCACCTCGATTTGATTTATAGTTGATTTAATAATCATTTACAAAATATGAAACTTTTACATATTCACAATGCCGAGCACAAAATGCTATTAACCCTAGATTGTTCGCGACCTAACGACTTTGGTCGCCTCATGAGCGATTCGCCGACCGTGTTATTTGAGCCAAAACGTTGTCGAATTCACTCTACAGCGCTCAGGTGCTTTAAGTGCATTGTGGCAACGCTGCAAGACGAGCAATTTCATTTAACATGGGAAAAATTATGTCAGCTCCTGGGATTCATTATATTACTCTACTAATTGCGTAGAATATAAATTGGAGAAAATATGATAAAATGTGAGAGGATTCAATTGACAAATGCAATTTTTTTAAGAATTTTCCGCTTGATCAGTCAACTGTAAAAAAATAAGAACGACGCGATACAGCGAATCCCTAATAGGGTGACCAATCTAGGATTAACATGGGACGATCATTGTGCTGCCTATACGTGCACGGAACGTGCGTTTGCTGAGGCAGGAACGCTCTAAGCGAACATAGTAATCAGGCGTGTATATTTTATCAACACCTTGTTGCCGCATATTTTCACTAAAGACAGGAATTTATATAGCGTTTCACATCTTGTGATATCTCAGGATATTGTTGAATAGAATTTAGGATTGGAATCAGGATAATTCCCGGTATTAGTTTACAAGAAATTCTACTGAAAAAAATGGATAGTCCACACCAGGATTTGAACCCGGAACCTTCCGATTATGCATCAAAAAGGTTTTATCGTCATATTGAAAAATTTAAAATAAATTATTTGTTACATATGAATCATACGCAACTGGACAACTGCCCTGAGGAATTTTTTTCTATCTCGTGACATTTGTACTCGGAATGGATAACAGGGCCAAAGATACAAGATAATCAGTAGAATGATACTGTATTTACCACAGAGAGAATTTCTATTTATTCAGAGGAGATGGCCTCTTCTGTTTGTGATGTTCTTAATTGAATTTTTCGATATTAATGTTTGCATAACGAAAAATGTAATTATGTTTTTTATGTGTAAGTGCCTCTCCTTTGATTTTTATTTCTTTTTGTTGGGCAGATATAGTTTTGTCACTAGGAGGTATTCAAATTGTATAAAAAAATGTGTTCACTGGCTGAGCACTTGTATATCCTTAAGATTCAACGGAAACCAAAAAATAAACATAAATAAATAGATGATAAATTGTTTCTGGAATTAATCAATTTAGGGAAATTTGTGTGAATGGAGAGTTATAGATATTGAATACTTATATTAGATATTTATAAATAAATACGTTAATAGTTGATAAAAATGTAATAAAAATGATAAACGAAATTGTATTAATATTCACGTGTTCATGGAACATTTTCAGAAAGTTTTGGAAAATCTCAAAATTATAATAGATTAGACAAATTTCCAACGACTATGGTATAACCAATTTGGAATTTGATACGTGGAAAATGAGCACGTAGTTACATACGTGCCAACTTGAGAGTTTTGGAGAGCCTCGGGTGGATGTTTGTTATCGATCAGAAAGGGGAAAGTAAAGAGTAGGGCCGCTATTAGGGTGAGCTATCAGTTAAGAGTGGAGGAAGAAAAATATTGTGAAGGAGATAAAAATTGAAAAAATCAAAATGAAAATTTAATTTCAATTTTTTAAATTAATTTCTACGAAGCAGGCTCTTCGTTAAATAAACAAATAAGCTAAACAACAATATTTGACAATTTTTATGGAAATCATTCAATGAGAATGATAATCAATGTAATTAGCACAGTAAATGAAAGTTATTATGAAACTGTACCGAGGCCATTGGCTGATGGGAACGATGAGTGAGACTGGAGAGAAGGTACAATCGTGATAGTTGTTTGGCCAGACGCGTCAGTGAATCCATTTTCAAATGAGAACAATGGATAAAAGAGTAAAACGTGTGAAAGAATTCCCAAGTCGTAGACAAGACTACTCAGGGATTGTTATCGCATTGTCTTCTCTCTTTTATTTTTCATTCCCTCACCTCGTCTTTAATCTCTACCTACATCCTATTGAATTCTCAACTCGACTCGACTCAGGACAGAGCTTTAAAGTAGTATGGTCATTAATCGATTTTGAGGATTAAAATATAAAATTTAAATTTTAAATGAAAGTTCATTTACCATCTAGTATGGTTAATAATAATTAATCACAAATTAACAAATAACACAGTAGAGTCTAATGGGAAAATGACAGTTGTTGGGATTTGAGGTCAGAGAAAAGATTGAAATCTAGAAAAAATTGTAAAAAATGCTAAAAATAAACAAAAATGTACAATTTGGTCATTTTTGAGGGTTGAATACATTCGTTATATTATTAAATTTCGATAATAGCAGGGTGTGGATGGGACAAGGGCTAGTCAAGCGAGAGACTATGCACCAATAAATTGGTTTAAAAAAAAAAAAATGAAATGTATCACTGTATTAACCGTCGAGTATGGTTACACCGGGGGCACAGAGCCGTTAAACGAGATCCAACTTATAGTAGTCCTTACGCCTGCAACTAATTTTGTTGAATCCTATGTTTATTGAGCTGCTGATGATGAATCTGTCGGTTACTTTTCAAAAAAATGACCACTTCAATTGTTATTAACAATTTTAATTGTTCAAATAGCTCTATCTCAAAAACTACGACAGATACAAGGAAAAAGTCAAATTGATAAATGTTGCTTACATTGAGTATTACAACTTTTGTTCTTATAAAAATTTTGATAATTTGAGTAGTTAATAAGTTATGCGCGATAGAAAACTTGCACGGGCGGGAGCCCTCGTGCCGTACGGCGAGCGTAGGGGAGGGTGGGTTGAAAAGGCTCTCAGTGGTACGATTATTTTATCGCGCATATCTTCTTACCTAATTAAACTATCGAAATTTTTGTAAAGACAAAAGTTGTTATACTCAATGTTAGTAACATTTTTCAATTTGACTTTTTCCTTGTATCTGCCGTAGTTTTTGAGATAGAGCAATTTGAACAATTAAAATTGTTAATAACAATTGAACCGGTCATTTTTTCGAAAAGTAACCGACAGATTCGTCATCAGCGGCTCAAAAAACAGGATTCAACAAAATTACCTCACCGACTAGAACTTATATACAGGAGTGTCGTAGGCGTAAGGACTATGCGGCGCCACTGTAAAGAGACTGAGAGGTTAAAAAGATGCGACCACTCGAGGATTGACTGGATTTTTATCTCGAATTTTGGTTTACATACACTCGACGACTCGACTGGAGTTTGACCATACTACTTTAAGCGTTGATCCGGAGTTAATATTAATTATTCAATTTCGTGATTTTTTCAAGTTTTTTGGAATGAAAAAAAATTAAGTTAAAAAAATAAGAAATTGAAGTTTTATTGACAATTTATTCTGCGAGTGCAATTTTATTTCCACGGTAAACAAATTGTTTACATTGTGCACGACATTCAAGGAGAGTTGGTACACATGTTTGTTGTCAAATGGACGCAATCGATACTTGCCCGGTATTTGTCGACAAACGTCAAAGAAACAGTTTACTAAAAAAGTCTTGGAACTGTATTGAAAGCCCTCGAGGCTCAAAGTTTTGTGGAATAACATCGATGATTAATTTTTTTTTTAATTGGTTTGAGGAAAAGCTGCATCAGTCGTATACGGAAAAAACTTTTTGTTTGATATTCCAACTTGTCATCAATTTTTTTTTATAAATTTAATTGTGAAAAAATGTCAATTTCAAGTTTTTGGAAAATATTTCAATTAAAATTTGAAAACATTCATAAAAAAACTCATCTCCAGTTTGAGTTGAATTATCGTCATGATCATAATGATTATATCGTAATGACCAAAATTCATAAACTCTTGAATTTTCATATTGAAAACAATAGCTATTAATAAACACTAAGAAAGTAGTTAAACGAAATTATTAAAAAATGATGAACATTGAAAAATGTAAACAATGACATGGGATCAACGCACGAAATTTGAGACATGTTTTTTTCAAATAAATTTTAAATATAATTAGAACTAAATAATGTGAAATATCAATTTTTTTGTGTTTTAAAATATGATAGACTCCTGTCATCAAATAATTAACTCAACGAATTTAAGAATTGAATAAGACATATGAATTACATTGAATTAAACTTTAGATAAAAAAAAAAGGAGTGCATTGCATTTTACAGCAATTTTATAAAATTTGACTCTATCGATCTAGTTATCTAGCAGGACCAATTAATTGAGAAATTAAAAAATTTCATCCGGTTTTAATCAGAAGAAAAAAAAAATAGAATTCTTTATTAATTTCTTATTTATCTCGAAAACTAGTGATTTTAGGCGAAAATGTCAAAAGACTTTTTTTATAGAGGAGAAAATTCCCGACAAATATGTCCTCTGACATTTTCCTGTAAATTCATTCGTTAAAGAATGAATTGCATATTTAGTTCATTGAACGAGCAAACACACGAATATGCATCTGTGTGAGGTTGGTGGGGGGCTGTCAGTGTATTAGTACGCCATAAGAGAATCCCAGCAGCACACGCACACTACCACACGATAGCAAAAAGTGGGAGAAACCTTTGCTCGTGGAATGGGTTAACGAAATGTAAAGAGTCAATATGTTCTGATATTATAACACTCCACTACGAAAATTCATAAAAAAGTGAATCAAGTGAGACTCATTTTTTTTAAATACTTTCGTATTAGCAAATTCTCACATCGGAATGACAGATTGTCGTGCTAAAAATTTACGTTTCCTTCCAATTCGTTCTCCACGTATTGTGGTACCTGTGATACATTATGTTAAATGTATTATTTTTATTATTTTAACTAGATTCTCTCACGCAAGCTGCACTAATCAATTGTGTTTAGAATAAAACAAGTGTACGAAAGAATCAGTGAGTCATTGAATTGTCAACGGCTAGCGAGATTAATTGAGATGTGTGTAATGTATGAGTTTACTGTGTGAAAGTTTCATTTCATAAAAATACAAGGAGAAAGAAAATTTCATCATTTGAGATATGATTTTATAATTATAATTACAAACATTATAAACAAATTAGAAAACTTTTGAAATGATTATCTAAATTGGAAACATTGTGGTGAATATGTGGAACAAAAATATGTTTCTAATTTTTAAATGAAAATTCACTGTAAAAAGCACATTTTTGCTCATAAATGTCTTCAAATATAATGTAAAAATAAATACGGAGGAAATTGATAATCTAAAAAATAATAAATATTTGTAGTTATTTTTTCTCAATTTTTCGTCAGGGTAAACAAATTTTTGGACTCCATATTTTGGTTTTAAAATACCCATAAAGAAATGTATGGTAATTGATTGATTCTGAGAAGGTGAGATAGCATTGCTACGAATTCTTATTTCTCTGTGAATGTATCCTTGAAGACCGGTCGAGCACACTCGCCATTCATAGACCTATCCTCATTCTCCCCTCTTATCTACTTTCGCAATTCTTCCACAACTGAAGAGAACAGAACAAGCGGCATGTAACAGTGCCGTGTGTGCATAGCGGTATAAATATCTCGCAACTGTTAGAGAAAAATAACATCCGGATCCGCTAATTTTCGTAATAAGCCCGATTATGTTATACAATTTGTTATTGAAATACAATCGTTCAAGCCAATGTACCAGATTTATTAATTGATATTGTAACTACCCTGTAAATAAATTGTTATTTTCAAAGTTGATGATGTATCCCATTTTATTTTACTTGAGTGAGAAGACATCTGATAAAACAAAAAATATCGGAATATTAGTTTATAACAGTCATTCAAGCATACAATCATTCAAACGAAGATCGACATGACATCAACATGAACATCATCAGCTTTACCATCGTCATTTTTACTTTACTCCACTATAGCAAACATTCTCCTGAGACCAATTTTTGAGGACAATATTTTCAAACGTGCTGGAAATCGTATCATGTTAATTTCATGTAGAAGCATCGGTGGTTCAATGGTAGAATGCTCGCCTGCCACGCGGGCGATCCGGGTTCGATTCCCGGCCGATGCAACAATTTCTTTTTTTGCATTTTCATTTCATAATTCAATTGAAATAACAAAATTATTTATAAGAAAAAAAAAACAAATTTAGCTCGGCCTGAATATCTCACATTCATCAAAAATACAATTTCACTAACTAAGGGCGTTGAGGCAGTTGTCCTATTGCATAAATGGGCTCACGATAATTCATACGTAACTCATGGGATTTAAAAATAATTTATTATAAATTTTCTAATATGACGATAAAACTTTTTCGATGTCAAAAATCGTTTGAAAAATAATTGGCAACAAAGATGCTGATAAAATATACAAGCCTAATTTTTGTGGACGAACAATTCCCTCTGTAGAGAACGGACAAGTTATCCAGTATGAGAGGGGATTTACATCGCACTGAATCAACAACTCAATGTTCTTCCCAATTTTTTAGAAATCAAACGTAATTTTTTTTTCATTTCCATTTATTCTCTTCTCATCCAAATTCTAATTATTTTGTTTTTTCTTCTCTTTCATTTAAATAAAAAGAGAGATGATTCTTTCGCATTGAGCATCAAAAAATGATAAAGCTCATTGCATAATTATTCAAAGATGTCTAATACTCGTTATCATAATTATTGAAATGTTCCATCACAAAATTGTTCTCCGTTGAAGAATTCATTTTCTTTCTCCCAGTCGTCGTTGGATGGGACGAATTGGCTCTCCATTAGGTGGACTACTGGATTACTTGTGAGGAACTTAGGTATAACATGTTCATATATGGAAAATCAACTTCCAATTATTGGGTTAATGATAATTGATGGATAGCATATAGCATCCCATTCTCTGGTAAATGAATAATCATATGTAATATTTAATGTTGATTATCGCTCAGGATTTACTATTGTAATTGAAAAGTTAGAAAACGGTCCGTAGAATTCTTAAAGTTACTTCAATTCACGCTTCCGAGAATTTCCTCATTTGTATTTCGCAATTGTTGAGTCATTCAAACCTCCACCGAGTCCATTTTTTCATCACTGGAGGTTCGAGATTAAAATGCAGAAATTGATGATTCACTGTACGGTGTAATCGATTTAATGCTTGTCGACGAAATAAATTTCTCTTTAGTATTTTCCCATCATTTACCAGATGGTTTTTCCGGAAAAAAAAAATACTTGAGTACCGTTGGATTCAATCATTTACCAATTAATAATAATGACTAAATTTTAAAAAATCTTTCTTTGTCGGAAACTTCTGTTTCATATTATAATCGAACAATTTTTTTTCTCATTGACATTTATCGGAGAACAATGAACTAACCTCAAAGTTCTAATCAATTTCTTGTTTATCATGAACAAGAAACATCAATTAGGCCAAAGTCATTAATGAAAATACAAATAAATCAGTGATATATTTCACTTTGAATCACAATGTTCGTTTGTTTCACGAGAGATGGCGAGAGTTTTATCTTCCGATAAGAGATGATATTTGTGCGCGGGAAAACAACATTGATTCACCAAAGAGATAATTGATGGAATAATGCCAATTTTTTCGATATTTATTTATTTATTTATCTATTTATTTTACTCAGTATACAGACCCAACAGCATAAAGTCAATTATAGGGCCAAATCATATAACATTATATTTACAAGAACAAATAAGTATGAGAAATTTATGCAGACAGCGCAGTATAACAATGATAGAGAAATATAACAGGATTAAGGCCTTAGAGATTTCGCATATTGATTAGTGGCTTTAATAACTTCAGTCATTGAGAAAGATAAAATGTCCAAGCTACCCTCAGGGAATAGGATAAGCTGGTTAACAGCATTGCAAGTACGATAAAGTGACGAGGCCATTATTAAACTAAATGAGGAGAGGGGTAGGTAGAAAGGCATTTGATATCGGGAACTCAGATTAGGCACTCTGAAAGGGAGTTGTTCCAAGAATTGAGGGCAGTCAATATTACCCCTGAGGAGTACAATTGATACAACAATTCGCCTTTCACTCAAGGACATCGAAGCAAATCTCACAGTAAAGAATTGAAACAAATACAACACATCGTGCATCAATGAAGGCAAGGAGATGCAGGATATTAAGCCACTCCTTTCAAATACATCAAATATGAAACGAGTTATTTATTTAAAAAGTTTTCACTTTTTCGGATAAAGTATTTTGACGCAAGATATTTAGACATTCTCCGGTTCAAACATGCACCGAGAGATGACGTCACTATGACCATTCCTCAATGTGCCTCCCCCTCCCAACCCCTCTCCCACTGCTCCAAAATGGCGACTTTGACATTCGCACAAAGACTTTTGGAGCCAAAAATCAGTCTCAATAAGCCTCCCCACACCAAAATTCTCCCCCAAAAATCCTCTTAACAATAAACAAAATCGTAAAAATAATAATTTAGTTGTGGTGTCAGGTTATAATACAGTCCAGTGCTGCCACTAACGGTGAACAGGTGTCTCCACCTTAAAACATTATCCATTACCCCTCCAGAATCGTTGTTTGAGAATTAAAACTTGCAGTTGTGGGGAGGATCCCAGTCGAGTGGTTAACGTATTGCTCATTGCATCTAGTACAAGAAGACCTTCGCAATGTACACCTGCGAGATATTTCATCGTTACTAGGTCATAGGTGTGTATTACCGATTCTCCTGCATTTGGATTGACTTTAAAAATTTAATTTAAAATTCTATCAAATATATTTTACACAATGAGTGATGTTTAATGGTTAAAAACAAGTGCTTCGAAGTGAAATAATTGAATTTTTATCAATTATATCTTTTTACATTGTATCACATCCCGTGTGGAAACTCTGTCCTGCATCCTATCTATCTGCTCACTTATCTCACGTTTGTTTTTTTTCACTGGAAGAAATTTAATCAATTTTAGAACAAATAATAATAATTTATTAATTTTCTAAAATTATTATTTTTTAATATTTTTAAGGGATTAAAAAAAATTTATCATAATTGAAGAAAAAAAGTGTTTAGCGATTGTATACGAGAGTTTTAATGTTGAAAAATATTCAATCTTGTAAATGATAAAATCATTCTTCGTGATAGATTGGTTCTTGTATATTGGAAGGTTATCTACGCGCATGTTTTGTGGATATTGTATAGAAAATGGAAACTTTAGAGGTAATATGTACAATTTTTATATCTAACATTTATTCTGATTTTTTCATTTTTTAATATAGATAGTTTAAACGTATTAGATACGTGCGGCATTGTACCATGCGGCGTCGAGTTAACGGTCTCGTGATTCAAGATACATACGTGTCAGAGATAGGTATTATGTATACGTTTGACGTGTATGAGGTATGATGGAGTTTTTGTTGAAAATTAAAAATTAAATTAGTTTGTAAAATAATTTTCTGGCGGTTTATCTGGGGATTATTCTGGATTCTTTGTAGGATTTCATTATTTTTTGTCTATTTGATGATAAGTTTTAAATATTAACATGAGAATTTGTTGTAAAACAAGTAAATCATGATTTGTTAATTTTGATATTTTGTCAATTCTTCGATTATTTCGAGAATTAGTGGTTTTAGGAAAAAATGTCAGAAGACCTTTTTTGTAGATTTTTTAATTTCCAACAGAAAATATATTTTGACATTCTTCTCTAAAACCACTCGTTATCCAGATTATTCGATATTCAATTGCATGAGAAAAGTGAAATACTCTTTTGATGAATATCTTCAAATCTAAGGGATATATCGAAATTTTTTAAAGGACCTTTTTTATAGCTCTCATTCCGATCTAAAAAAATGCTTTCTATAAAAATTTCTCCATCTCCCTTAGATTAGAAGATATTCATCAGAAAAGATACTAATGTTGAATTCGAATCGATAAAAATTCTTCATTCATCCCATTTTCTTCAATTTCTTGCAATTTTCATGATAAAAACCTTCTATATGATATTCCATTTCAAAGTAAAAGTCTACACGTTTATATTGAGATCCCTGATCTCATTGAAGCCCCGTTGGAAAAAATCGTATTATATTGGATTGCAGAATTAATGCAACGATGCGTTAAGAGGGTATATCTCGTTTATTTGCTGCGGTAAATTCCCCACCCGGTGTACACACCATGACACTAGATTGTGGCTAACCAAAATTTCAAATGGCCAATTTAATTTCCCTCAATATTTCGATAACGTGGCTATTTTAATTTCATTGGGTAATAAATCTTTTGGTGAATTATTTCGATTATTCTCCAGGAAAAAATATTTATTCTGAAATTTTTCGAATCGTTGGAATGCTGTTGTCCCTCGTCGTTGACCCGTCGTCATCTGCTGGCCAAGTAAAAGTCTTGTTCATTCGCTTTGAGGCTGGGATTCGATGGAAAAAATGTGATACTGTGAAATTGGATGAGGCAATTCGACTTGATGAGTTTTTGGAGAATATCTCGAAATTGAAGGGAGATGACGAAATTTTTGAAAAGACCTTTTTTGTAGCTCCCATTTTTCTCTACAAAAAAGGTCTCTATGGAAATTCCGATATCTCGTTGAGATTCAGAGATGTTCACAAAAAAATCAATTTCACTTGAGAATTAATCAGTTTATTGTGAATATCTCAGAATCTAAGGGGGATAACGAAAATTTTACAGAGACCTTTTTTGTAGCTCTCTTTTTTTTCTACAAAAAAGGTCTTCTCAAAGATATTGATATCTCCTCCAGATTCGGAGATATTCACAAAAAATTCATCCTCTCTCTAATCGAAATTTAAAAAAAACTAAATTGATTTTTTTTTCATTCATTTATTGAACATTCAATGACTTTCATCAGTACATACTCGTTTATAGTTCATTGAGCGACACGTGGGAATTGTTTGTCGTTCCGATGTTATCGATTGTCCAAGTGGGCGTTGATTGCATCACAATGACAGAACTCAATGAATTGATTCAAAATTAATTAAAAGTAAATCGAGTGATTTATTGAGTATTAATTGGGTATTTCAGTGACGTCAGGTGGATCGAACGAATTTCAGAAGTGCCATTATATTTGATGACCAAAATCTACGTGACTACGAAGGGAAATTCGATGTTTTTTTTTTTTCTTTCGGTTTGAAGATTGAATTTCACACTGATGGCGTGACGCAACGACTCATCCGACCTTTTGAGTGGTTTCCAAATACATTTGAGGGTTTAAAGGTCAGCACAATTTCATTTCTGAACATCAAAAGTCAGAAATTGGCTATCTGCAATAAAAAAAAATCGTTGAATATTTTTTTTTTTAAGAAATTCTGTGAGAGAACGGTTTTTAGGAAAATGACATTTGTTTAATATCGAATTATCTCAAGAATGGGTGCCATTAGGAGAAAATGTCAGAGGAACTTTTTTATAGCTGACAAAATTTCCTTCAAAAAAGTTTTTCAATATTTTCCCGTAAATACAGTCATTTTCGAGATAATCAAACAATTAGAAAATTATTTTATTAATGAATTCGCATTTCTATAACACTATTGTTTATTAAATATTGAATTATCTCGTTAATAAGTGGTTTTACAACAGAATATCAGGAGACCTTTTTTGTAGCTAATAAAATTTCCTACAAAAAATGTCTCTTGAAATTTTTCCCTAAATTCACTCATTATCAAGAAAACTCAAAATTTGAAAAATACGTGAAAATAATTTTTTCTTTAAAAATGTAAATTTTCATCGAATGTTGATGATTAAAAATATTCATTATTCTTAACATCGTAATTTTTCAAACAATTATCCCTGCAATATCAAATCCTCGCATTATGGGTTCCGAAGAGAGCACAGGGGTAATTAATGGAGTCATCGGACTTCCTGTCATTAAATAAAAAATCTATTTTTTTTCACAATATTTTTTTTTTTTTGTTTTATTTTGAAGATAATGTGAATTTATACTGCACGTACGCGTTGCACACGCGTCGTTCACGCGGCTAACTTCCTCCTCTCCCCCCTTGGAAATAACGGTTAACAATGGCACGCACGGTCAAACCCGAATACACTCTCCGACGGATTGAGCACGATAGACGCGTGCTTCGATACTGGAATGCCTCGTTGTACACGAAATGTGAATTTATTGATGGGTCACGAGGAAAAATAATGCATTTCGAAAATCTTACCGATTTTGTGATGATATTTATGCTTCAAAAAACTTTCGATTGTGTTGTTGCAATATTTTTTGATTTTTTTTTTTTCGAATTTATTTTTAGTTTTGGAAAACACGTATTTTTTTCACTTTTTAGGATTTCACGATTATAAAAAAAATTGTTATGAAATTTTCAACATTGAATTCCATTTTTTGTGAACCAATCTATGAAATGAAGCTTGAATTTCTTATGATATTTCTTATTTATTATCAATATCTGTGGGGAGAAAAAATTCCAAGGTCACAAATTTCACTCAGAACGTCAATTTTTAATATGTAAATTGTTTTTTTATGGTAAAATTGAACTTTACTCAAAATTTTAAATTTAATGATTCGTTAATTTTGCATTTATCTCAAAAACGAGTGACTTGAGAGAAAAATGACAAAAGACGTTTTTTGTAGATGAGAAAATTTTCGACAAACATGTCTGTTAATATTTTCCCGTGAAATCACTCGTTATAGATATAATCGCGGATATAAACCAATATTTAAGAAATATGTTTTTTATTGTGAATTCATTTTCACGAAAATTCGATTTCCATTCTCTTAAAATCTCAAATATTCAAAAGTCGTCAAATTTCTGAATTGATTCTACAATTTTAGAGAGTTATTTCTGCAAAAAATAGTATTAATCAAATTAAAATTAATGAAAAAATTAAAAAATGATTTAAAAAAAACTCGAAAATCATTACCTGAATGTAAAATTAATAGGATAAAAGAAAGAAATACCAATTGGCCAACATATCTGAATGATACTTCCGGTTGTAATGCCGGGAGAAGTTGTCTCTTCATGCCTCCATGATCCGACGTATTTACCGAAGCGTGAGTGCATAATATTAATTCAGGTGGCGCTCCTTTTGTCACGATGAACTCTCCACAAACGCGTGAACCGTAAACCCGTATACCAATGACCGTGTCAATGATTTTTCCCTGTGTTTAGTCTATTTGCATTGTTATGATACAGTTAATGACGTTTTTATATACGTTAAGAGGAACGGGACTCTAGCTTTATGGCTTTATTTTGATATCTGAAATTATCTCAGGGATTTCATGGGTTTAATTACTTCAGGATGCGATAAGGAATATCTACTTGCGATGATTAGACTCAATTATTTTATTTTATTTTTTTGCTAAATGAATTGATGCAAATTTAAGAAATTTATGTAGATTATTTTGCGAATATCTCGAAAATGAGTGGACTTAGAGAAAAATGTTAAAATACTTTTTTTGTAGGTCATAAAATTCTCTACAAAAAAGGTCTTTTGACAAATTTCTCTAAACTTGTTCATTCTAAAGATATCGACATAGAATATGATTTATGGTTGAAACTGATGAGATTTTTGTCATTTCTGATTTTGCGAATATCTAGAAAACTAAGCAATTTATCAAAAAATGTCAAAATACATTTTTTATAGGCCCTAAAATTCTCTACAAAAAAGGTCTTCTGACATTTCCCTCTAAACTCACTCCCTTCAAAGATATCCACAAAATAGTTTGCAAATGTTTTTTAAATTAAATTTTGATAAGTTCAAAGATGAAGAATCCAGTATAAATTTGATTAACAACTTCCCCTCGTTCTAAATATATATCCATGAGGTCATAAACTCAATGATCCACGGTAATTACAATTCCAGACCAATGAGGAAATGTCAAAGGACTCAATTGATCATAATTCGATTTTTCTCTGATGCCTTTTGTGTATACTCCCTTCCTGACAACAATAGCTCAAATAATTCAAAGGAAATTCAAAGTTTTCTTTTGCCACTGCATCAAAAAACACTTGTATAAATAGAAGAAGCATGTGCTGGGAGAATTTAATTTGTTTGGATAGAAAGATGAAACTTTCTTGTTTCTCCTATTTTCTGCATCATCAAGTGCCTCCGGACACAATTCGATTTCGAGTAATTCAATTTCCAATAATCGTTAGGGAAACGCTTTGACCTAACGCCGGGAATTGATTAAAAAATAGTGAAAAAAAAAAAACGGTTTATGAATAAATGTGAGGAAACAGTTTTATGATTCACCTGGAATTTTCACGAGATTAATTTTTATTAAATAAGACGTTATCTCCATAATGACTGATCCTACAAGAAAATATCAAGAGATCTTTCTTATAGATTCTTAAATTTGCCTAAAAAAATGTCTTTTGACATTTTTTTCTAAAACCACTCATTATCGAGATTATTCACTATTTAAAAAAACGTTAAAAATTAACGCAATTAAACTGAATAATTTTCTTTGTTTGATTTAAATAATAAACTAATAAAAAGTTTTTTATGTTTCAGCAATAAAAACCATCCCTCGTAACAATGAAAGGGGATAGGAATAGTCCCTGAGGTGACAAGTAATCCTACGAGAAAAGTTAGCAGATCCCCCTAAAATCCCCAAAATCACTTCCACTTAGAGAAGAAAAAAAGAAAACTTGGAGAAAAAAAAAGCACTGAAACAGATTCATCAGGTGATGAGCCGAGTACCCCACGATAAAATCACTAAATTAAAAAATGTTTCGCTCAAAGATTCGTATTCACACGTGCCAAGTGATACTGCTGACTTCTCTGGTATGGTTTTTAGTGGATGTTATCGTCATAATGCTCTACTCTGACTGTATAAGTGGTACAGGATGGGGTTGTCCTGATAATAAACAAATGACTGAAGAAAATCTACCCCATTCTGACGCTCTGAAGAGTGATATTGAGTATTCATTAGATTCTGGACACAAGTCATCAACTTTTAAATTATGGCATCCAGCTAAAATCGTTAGAGAGAATAAAGGTAAACCAGGAGAATTGGGACGTCCAGTGAGAATTGGCCCAGAGGATGAGGCAAAACAGCAAGAGCTGTTTAAACTTAATCAATTTAACTTGATGGCGAGTGATATGATTGCTTTGAATCGATCCCTCAAAGATGTTAGACTTGAGGGATGTAAGAGTAAAGAATATCAGAAAAAACTTCCAGATACTAGTATTGTTATTGTTTTTCATAATGAGGCTTGGAGTACTTTGTTGAGAACTGTTTGGTCAGTTATCAATAGATCACCTAGTACACTGCTCAAAGAAATTATACTCGTTGATGATGCCAGTGAGAGAGGTAAGGACTCCACAAAACTCAATATAAATCAAGTCGGCACGTGTACTATGAGAATTTCTCTCACAATAATTTTCACGCTATAGGAAATATGCCCTTAAAATGAAAATACTGGAATGAAATTTTTTTTATGTCTCAATTAACTATCTCCCTCTCTTCTGAGATCGATTAGAATCTTCTAACACTTATCAATAATTAAATAAAAAATATTTTAGTAATAGCAGTAGTCGGTCTTTGTCTCACTAGTGCGTTCATTGCGCGCAAGAGTTTCTCTCACGTCGCGCGTCAAAAATACTGAGCAGTTTGCATTCATGCTGACGGGCTAAGGTTATTGTCATGAATTTTTAAATTTATGAAAAAATTTGATAGAACAATTCTATTGGATTTCTATTGAAAATTCTATCAGTTTTTCATCAATTTCTATGGGTTATTTTTTCCAATATGACGTCCATTATAAAAGTATTGAATAATTATATATTAAAAATGCTAAAAACTGTATTTTTTATCATTTAAATCACAAAAAAATTATAAAAATGGTAAAAAATAATTATTCACTTGTTTATGTCCAGAACATTTAAAACAAGACCTCGAGGATTATGTGAAAACATTGCCAGTACCAACTTTTGTGTACCGCATGGAGAAACGATCGGGTTTGATAAGAGCTCGACTGCTGGGAGCTAAAAAAGTTAAGGGTCAAGTGATAACATTCCTCGATGCTCATTGTGAATGCACTGAGGGTTGGCTTGAGCCACTGCTCTCTAGAATAGCCAACGATAGAAAAACAGTCGTTTGTCCCATCATTGATGTAATCAGTGATGACACTTTTGAGTACATAACGGCTAGTGATATGACGTGGGGTGGATTCAATTGGAAATTGAATTTTAGATGGTAATTTTTGAAATTTTTACTCCTATTTTTTGGAGAATTCCTTTGACTAAGAGCGGTTATTGTGCTAATTAGGTATCGAGTCGCTCAGAGGGAAATGGACAGGCGAAATGGGGACAGAACAGCTCCATTGAGGACACCAACAATGGCGGGTGGATTGTTCTCCATTGACAAAGATTACTTCTATGAACTCGGTGCTTATGACGAGGGCATGGACATTTGGGGAGGTGAAAATCTTGAGATGAGCTTTAGGGTGAGTTACAATTACTCTTTTCCTAGGATTGTATTTGTGAATTTTTGGAGTATTTCGTGGATATCTTTGAAACAATCGGGTTTAGAGAAAAATGTCAAAAGATTTTTTTTGTAGAAAATTTTTTACACAAGAAAAAAGATGTTTTGAAATTTTCCTTTAAACCAATTATTTTCGAAGATATTTACGAAATCAGTAAAATAAAATTTTCCAACTTTCCTCCTTTTACAATTTTCCAGCAGAATCCTCTTTTTCTCATAATATAGAAGCATAAAATTGTGATTTCAACCGACTTATTCTCGGGAATACTAACAAATCATTACAGCCCTAATTGCCTTGAAAAAAATTTCATGAATAATTCAAAAGGACTTGACCAGTTGTGAATATTTTCATGAAACTATGAGTTGAATTATAGGTGTGGCAGTGTGGTGGAATATTAGAAATAGCCCCATGCTCCCATGTGGGCCATGTATTTCGTGACAAATCACCGTACACGTTTCCTGGTGGTGTCAGCAAGATTGTACTTCACAATGCAGCTAGGGTAGCTGAGGTCTGGATGGATGAGTGGAGAGACTTTTACTATGCAATGAATCCAGGTTAGACATGATATAATTCAACAATTATTCTTATTTTCATCAATTGAATTTAATTGCTGTTACATTTTGGCTCATCCGCGCTCTATGTGATTTTTAATTTTTCTTCTCCCAAAATTTAATAATTTTTTTTTTTTTTTTTTTTTTGGATTTACTAATGCTCCCAACAATGTGGCTTGACAGATAATTAAAATTGTCTCGTTGCACGAATTAATTAAGTCAATTTTTTTAATCAAAATTTTATCAATTTTTGGTACGATTGAAATATCTAGTCGACACGGGTATCTGATATTTTTGTTGTTGATTTTTTTTTAGAGATGAAAATTTTAGATATTTTCCAGGTTTTTATAACAAATATTTCTAGATTTATCAATGAAATGAGGATTTACACTTGTGTTGTCTTAACCACTCATCCATCCAACCGACTAACATTAAAACACATGTGTTTTATAAACTGTTATTTTTTAATACATAATTTAGGTCAACAAGAAGCCTGAAGCAGTTTACAACGTTAATATTTATAATATTGCCATTGAATTGATAGAAAAATGATAAAATGACAATTTTTTATTTTTACGTGTTGTTAAATATCAAATTATCTCAATAATTATTGATTTTAGAGGAAAATGTCAAAAAACATTTTTTGTAGCCTAGGAAATTTTCTACAAAAAATGTCTTTTGACATTTTTTCATACAATCAGTAATTCTCGAGATAAATGAGATTCACCACTTGGAAATGAAAATAATATCTAAATAATTTATCAATTTTTCATAATTAGCTTAACAATATCATTTCTAACACACTAACCGAATTGAGTTGGTTAGATATGGATGTGTGGTGGGACATTGGAAATAGCAACGTGCTCACACGTTGGACACGTCTTTCGTAAATCAACGCCGTATACATTTCCCGGTGGTACGAGTAAGATTGTCAATCACAACAATGCTCGTCTTGCTGAAGTGTGGTTGGACCAGTGGAAGTACTTCTATTACAACATTAATCCAGGTAGCAACTAACAAACGGAAAGAACAGAACAGAAAAAAAATGCAGCACAAAAAAAATATGCACACAAAAATTAGAAAAAGGGAAGGGGAAAAGAGGTTTTAGGAATTATTTTGCCCAGAAAAAAATTCCTCGGAAGATATTTTTCCTTCCTAAAAAACCATACCACCAAAGATGAAAGTTTATATAGCGTTCCACATCTTGTAATTGGATAGGATATTGGAGTAAGTTGGAGGGGAACCAGGATAATTCTCGATATTAGTTTACAAGAATTTTTACTGAACAAATGGATAGTCCAGATCGGGATTTGAACCCGGGACCTTCCGATTATGCATTGGGTGCTCTCCTAACTAAGCTATACGACTTCCAGCCATTTTTCCATTTCAATATTCATATTTAATATATTTAAAAATGGTTGGGGTGGGTTATTAATTATTAATTGACAGAGAGTCGGAATTTTTTTGTTATCCAAAAGACAGTCGTTATCCAGGGACGCTATTGACATCCTCCAGACAGGATACAATTGAAAGGGTTCGAAGAGGGGCACTTAACAATATAATAAATGTATACAGTGTCAAAATGACAAAACTGGTCTCCAAGTTTGATGACTTCTAATTAATAGAAAATTATCAAATCATTATGTAATCGGAGCTACAGGATTCCTCTTTCTGATCATGTTCGTATTGTTAAGATGACATTTATGGTTTTGGAAATAATCAATTTTGAGAGGAAGCTTCCATTATATTACGTTGGACGCCCTTAGTATGAATGGACGATCTCATGGGGTAGACAAAATACGTAGAACCCCGCACCTGTTCTTTTCTGGTTTTTACTTTTGGTCTAAATTTTCCACAATTTTTATGTCAAATGACGAAATGATGTTTTTACTGATCTCACTCAATTCACATTCAAAATATTGTTTATAATTACACATCTGCTAATTTTCTGAAAATCCATTACGAATAGAGCGATGTTTCATCATCTACCACCTTTTTCACTACACTTTTGTTGAATATTTTCAAGGCTTTTTTTAGGGAGTGAGTTTCGTGCCGAGTGAATTACGAAATAAAATTATTTTTCGGAAAATTAGCATCAGCAATAAAAAAGAAACTAGGAAATATTCTTCCGGGGAATTTTTTTCATTTTGCCCAAAATTCCAGGTAACAAACATCCAGTAACTGGAATAAAAACAATGATTAATTGCCTTTTCTTTTGCCTGTCTAGCATGTTATTCACATATCGTTAAAACTGTGTTGGCATGCTCCCACGATACTATTTACCTACTGTTTTTTCATCATCACTAGGAGGTACATCGATATGACAATCTATCAGATACCCGTTGTATATATATATTTTTTAAAATTTAATTCAAGTGAAATGAAAAGAGCTACAAAAAGTGAATCCAGTCTTTTTATTTCACTTGTTTAATTTTTATATTAAATCACCTTACATTTACTTTATCATGTGTATTGTCTATTTTATTAGCATATAAGTGTATAGCATATTTTTGTTATTTATGGCTGGATATAGACACGACACTTCACCTGGATTTAAGCACATGGCATCACTCATATATTATTAGTTAATTTTATTGCTCTTATAATTTTGCACATGAGCACAATTGCATCCAATTTCAAATTTTGTCTTCCCACTCTATCAATTGTTTATTATTCTATTATTATTTTTTTTATTAAATGAGGGGTGATCTTACAGGTGCAAGGAGCGTACAAGTTGGCAATGTATCTGAGAGAGTAAAATTGAGGGAGAAATTGAAATGTAAGAGCTTCAGATGGTACTTGGAGAATATTTATCCAGAATCACCGATGCCACTGGATTATTATTATCTGGGGGATGTTAAGAATGTGGAGATGAGGAATTGTTTGGATACCATGGGGAGGAGAACTGGAGAGAATGTTGGATTGAGCTACTGTCATGGACTTGGTGGTAATCAGGTGAGTTTACATTTTTTTTTTAACCCTAGATTGGTTGCGCTTTGTGACCTAATGACTTTGGTCGCCCCGCGAGACGAGCAATTTCATTCAACATGGGAAAAATTTATGTCAGCTCCTGGAATTTATTATATTACTCCACTAATTGCGTAGAATATAAGTTGGAAAAAATATGATTATATGGGAGAGGTTTCAATTGACAAATACAATTTTTTTTAGAATTTTTCGCTTGATCATAGGGTGACCAATCTAGGGTTAATGTTCTATTTAATATTTTTTATCTTATAACTTTGACCCCTATGAGGGTCAAAATCTCATACTCGACATTCTGAGGATTAAAATACGATGTATATTTCGAGAAGGGTCAGGGGGCGTTCATAAGGGTCAAAATCTCAAATACGTCCATAAGGGTCAAAAATATCAAACATTCAACATTTATAAAAGAAAAAAATACATCCAAATCATGAAAAATCATATCCAATTACCAGGAAATATAATGAGAGTCAAACAAAATATTCATTCCCTCCAACTAAAATATAAGAATATTCAACGACCAAAGAAATAATTCATAACAAACACGCAAAGTTTTCTCATCACTCTTCATTAATTTCTTTTTCCCCCCCTCCCTAGGTGTTTGCATACACGAAGAGGCAGCAGATAATGTCCGACGACATGTGCCTCGATGCAGCGAGTTCTCAGGGTCCAGTTAAAATTGTCCGGTGTCACGGAATGGGGGGAAATCAGGCATGGGTGTATAATGAAGAAGTGAGTCTAACAGAATTTTCAATATTTTATTAATCCCTTAAATATTCATCTGGGAATCCCTTTTTTTTTTATTTTAAGAAAAAACTTCATAAACTGAGTAAATCAATACTTTTCAGACTAAAATGATCAGACACACAAATACTGGACATTGTCTATCAATACCACCACCTGGTGATGCTGCCCAACCAGTTTTATCACCCTGTGATACCCATAATACTGGACAAAAATGGATTATGAAGAGTAAATTCAAGTGGCAAGCGAGCTAATACACACCTAATCATCAATTATCAACCAGGCAATACTTGTTAATGTATTTATCAAATTCTAATTTCAAAAATGACTCTCAGAGAGTCCTGGACGAGTGGTTGTGAATATGTGTGAGTGCATATATATCCACTAGGTTATTATTAATCAATTTAAGTGATTGATTAATGATGAGATGAATGAGTCACGAGTGATAAATTTATTAATAATATTGGAATTAAACAATAATTTTTCGTGTGAAATTGTCTGAGATTCTCAAAGAATATCTAGATTGTGTGCAGTATAAATACATTTACTGCCATTTTTTTTTATGGTATGATTATTGCAATTTGGATGAATCCTAATAAATGCTTTTGGTGAAATTTGAGGGTTAAAATTAATGTACAAGGCGTAATTAATTCGTGCATTTATGAAAAAATTTATTATAAAATCCTAGGAAATTCTATTGAATTTTTAAATACATTGATTTTTTTTCATAAAAATATTTTCTATTAAAAAAAAAAAATCTATTGAAATTGTCGAAAAATTGATGGAATTCCCTAGAATTTTCAATTAAATTTTTTTTGAGAGTTGACGCATATCAGACCACTGTTGAAGAAATAATTGTTGATATAGATAATAATTTACTCAGACAAATATTTTTTTTTTTTTTTTCAATTTTAATTAGTTTATTTTGACGTCAAATGAGTGCAATTGAGAAAATTCATCAAATGTGAGATATTGTTTGATATTTAGATCACAATGATGAATTTATTAATTAGAATAATGTAGAATTTCTTTGGAAATGTACGGGAATAATGGAGGAAATTTTTTATATTCCTCCATCACGAGAAAATGAGGAAAAATGTAATTTAAAAAATTATACTAATGAGAATATCAATCTTTAAGACTGTACTTATCATTCAGATCTGTCACTAGGGCTTTATTTAGTTAGTTACCAAGTCTGTGATTGAGGGAAATGAGGAGATGAGTGGAAATTCCGAAAGATACTGCATTTTTGAAGAAAAGATTTATTTTGTCTCATTATAATGTAATTATCTCGAGAACAAGTGATTTTATAACAAAATGTCAAAAGACTTTTTTTGTAGAGAAAGTAGTCAGCTACAAAAAATGTATTTTGACATTTTGTCATTGAACCACTTATTTCTGAGATAATTAAACATCTAACAAATTTTAATTTCATCAAAATCCTAATGCAATTGTTAATTATAGAATTATCTCGGTAATGAGTGAATTTAGAAGGAAATGTCAAAAGACACTTTTTGTAGGAAATTTAATTATCCACAAAAAAGGGTCTGACATTTCGTTGTAATTCCCCTCATTCCCGAGATAATTACCTAATTAACAATCATCTTATCTGATTAATCCCCGAATTTATCTAAATTATTAATAAATACTCATCAATTCATTTGATTTAATCACAGAATCGATATAATTCATTGACGTTCTTCCCAATTACTCAATTGCTCACTGATAATAACTGAAGATTGTACTCGTTATAATTGTGACATTGACAAGAGATTTTTTTCTGAAATTTTTTTGATTAATGAACTATAAATTCAAATAGAATTTCTCTATAAAAAAAATATTCAAAATTATACATTAATGAGGTGGGAGTTTCATCTACCTGCAGCTTCGAAGCTATTGAATAACTCATTCCTTCAATAATTTCAGTATTTATTTTTGTGAAGCCCCCAATCGATTTTTCATGATTGAGAAATGGATTTTAAAACAAAATTATGTAAATTCAATTGTAATTTCCTTCTCTCCCCTTTTTAAATGTACTCAAGAGGTGATTCAAGTGTTGTGAAAGAACCAATTGTTCCAATTCCTTTGTTCTTCCATTAATTAATTTTTTTTTGTAATTAATTAATTAAAACTCTCAATTATCATTTTTTTTTCTGTACATTTCATTTGAAGAAAAGGGACTGGATAATGTCTCGACAGTATTTTATCCTAATTGTCTTTTTAAGCTTTTAGTTTTATGATAAAAATGTTTAAGACGAAATTTCCATTCCATCAGCACATAAATTAAATTTTTAATGAACAGAAAAACTTTTCATCTTGCTTGTAGATTCTATAAATATCGATAAATACACAACAATTTGTTACAAAAAATAATAATTGTCTCTATTGATTTATTGGGAATTGGGGTTTTTAGAATGAATTCAATGCTTTTAATTGAGTGGAAATCCAAAAGTATTTTATTGATTTATTATTTACTGTTCCTTAACTTCACGTAATCTTCGTACTGCTGATCTGACTGATGCTGCAGCTGTTGTGGCATAAACCCAAGCACCTCCAGCAACAGTCCTCTTGCAACGTTTGCAGGACCAAATTCCAACGACACTGCGTTTCATGGCATCCTAATTGAATCAATTGTTAATTAGTTATTTTCAAAATTTTGTTAAATATTGAATTATCTTGATAATGAGTGAATTCAGGGAAAAATGTCAGGAGACATTTTTTGTTGGAAATTTTGTAAACTACAAAAAAGGTCTCCTAACTTTTTCGTCTAAAATCACTCATTATCGAGATAAATGCTTAATTAGTAAAGAAAATATAGAATTTCAATGGTACGAGTTTTTGGAAAATATCTCGGAATCCAGAGGAGATATCAAAATTTTTGTAGAAACCTTTTTTCTAGGTCTCATTCACCTCTACAAAACAGGTCCTTATGAAAATTCATCTATCTCTCTTAGATTCGGAGATATTGATTGAAACTTGCATTAAAATGAAGTTGAATTTTTCTAATTTGTGAGTTTAGAAATTTTCAAATTACAATTTTGAAAATATCTCTGAAACGAGTGAATTTAAAGGAAAAAGTCAAAGAACCTTTTTTTCAATACATAAAATTCTCTATAAAAAAGGTCTCTAATAATTTTCTTCTAAATCCATTAGATTCAAGAGATATTTGCAATTTTCAACGTAATTTTTTGATTTAAAATGTTAATTAATGAATTTGAGATTCTTACCTTGCCACAGAAGGTGCAGGTGTATTTACTATGTTGGGTTATTTCCATCTTCTTCACCATCTTCCTGAGGGAAGCACCATAACGGGTACCATACTTCCCAGTGATTCCAACCTTCTTTGTACGTTTGGCCTGAATAACAAAAATTCACAAACAATTAACAACTTGATCACATTCATTTAAACACATCATTAAATAATTTTAATTATCGAATATTTATGTAAAATGTCACTGATTAGATTCAATAAACCATCAAAACACTTGACATAACCAAAAAATTGAAAAAACAACTGAAGAAAATTGAAGATTATCTCAGTAATTCTCTGTCCCACCATGAGATATACAATTTTATTAATCAAATCATGCAATTTTGACTGATTTTAATCATTTGTTGACACCAAAAACATGATTCACATTGGTAATGCCCATCCATGGATGAACATAACCTCACACATCACAAAACTAAACTCCTTCAATCACTAAAACAATATAATCCCACAAATATTGTCATCAATCGATGGAGATTTTTTTTCTAACGACACTGGTATCAATTATTACATCTTCTCCAGTATGATTAATTAATAAATACTGGATAACTGATCTTACCATTTTGGTATCAGTCCAATACACCCGACAAAAGGACAGGAAAAAGAAGTGGCAAGGGTAAGTCAAATATGAAATTGATTTTTGGTTGAAATTTTATTTATCAAAAATAATATTTATTTCCTGTAAAATTATTTATAAAAATTAATTAAAAATTTTGGAATAGATTTTAATTATTTTTATTTTGTTTAAAAATATTTTTTAGATAATAAAGTGAATTCAAAAGTTGTTGAATTGACTCACGAGTCGAAAATTTACCGACAGGAGAGAAAATTGTGTTCACGTTCAGTGCTTGTGTCAGAAAATGCAACAATATTTCTGATAAAGAATGAATAATGTAAATACTTCTCTGGGTTATTGAATTATTTAATAATTCATTAAAATGTCGAGATTCTCGTGGACAGATCAACAGGGCCATTCTCGTTATGGACAATCAGGTAAATTTCTTTTGTTTATTAATATTTTTTTAGCCTCAAAATATGAATTTATCAATTGCCTGAAAAATATTGAAAAGACAATATTATTATTTACGATTTTGTTTATAATTAAAAAGTCGAAAAATAGTGAATTTGGCATTGATAAATTTTTTATCAAAAGAATTTCTTCGCATAAAAATTAAATCTCAGAAGAAAAAAAATTCTGTACATCTTTACATGACATTATCTAATAAATGAGCAGTGTTACGAAAAAATGTCAAAAGACGTTTTTCATAGAGAATTTCAAGCCCTACAAAAAAGGTCTCCTGTAATATTTCTCTAAACCCCTTATTTTCCTCGATATTCGCCAAAACAATTTTCCAAAAAATTTCATCTGCTCAAAATTTTAACAAAAAAAAAAAAAAAAACTGCAAATCAGTCACTATTTTCACAGTGAATCCTGCTTTCTCTGTCTACCAGGAGACTCATCAACAGGCCCCTCCCGAGGAAGACGTCACGGTGGCACCAGCAGTCATTCAAACCACCCCCGAGGTGGTGGAGGAGGTAGAGGACGTGGAGGTCACCCCGCCGGGTTGAAAGGCAAGGAAATAGGTTTATACTACCGCGACAAAGCACGTAAAAATGATCAACGTGATCACTATTTCTCCCTGGATCCAATGATCGAGGAAACAGTCGAAAGTCTCTTAATTCGTTTAAAAACCCCTTACGTCCAAGAATCAACATCAACCGATCAAGAGCCCGATTATTTCAATGACAAATACAATCACATCAAAGACTCTCAATTCAAACGTAAATATCTCGACATTGTATCCGGCAGTATTCAACAAAATCTCTCTCGTGCATTATTAATGTCTTCAAAATTGATAAAAAATGATAAAATTGATAAACAATTGATAGATGAACAAATTGCCCGTGAATCACTAGCTGATTATCAAAGAATGTTGGATTTTCGTAAAAAATTACCATCATACAAAATGCAAGATGAAATACTTGATTTAATACATGGAAATCAGGTATTAGTTATTAGTGGTGAAACAGGATGTGGTAAAACAACACAAATTGCCCAATTTATTATTGACGATGAGATTAAAAGGGGAAGAGGTAGTAAAACTAAAATTGTATGTACACAACCTAGAAGAATATCAGCAATATCAGTTGCTGAGAGAGTTGCTGCTGAACGTGCTGAAGCACTTGGTAAATCAGTTGGTTATCAGATACGATTGGAAAAAATAATATGTAGAGATTATGGTAGTATATTATTTTGTACAACTGGTTTATTGCTTCAGTATATGCAGAGTGATCCAGCATTGAGAGATTTTTCACACATTATTCTTGATGAAATACACGAACGTAATACTGAAAGTGATTTTATTATTACTTTATTGAAACAGGTAATACCCAAGAGGCCTGATCTTAAAGTTATTTTAATGAGTGCAACATTAAATTCTGAAACATTTGCACGGTATTACGATAATTGTCCAAATATTCATATACCAGGTTTTACTTATCCAGTTAAAGAATTTTATCTTGAAGATATTATTCAAATAACAAGATTTAAATTTCCACCACCTCAAAAATTACCGGATAATTATAAAAAACATATGAAGAAGTTTAAAGAAATTAAGGGAAAAGTTAGTGATTTTGAGGATTTCATTGAACCTGCTGTTAGACAAATTGAGGCTGATAGATCGTATCCTTCTTACGTTACAAATGAACTTAGAAATTCAAATAGTGAAGTATTGTCATTGGATCTGATTCAAGAGCTTATAATATGGATATCATCTACAAAAAATCCTGGAGCTATTCTAGTATTTTTACCAGGAATGATGGATATATCAAAATTGAATAAAAGTCTTTTAGAATCTGGTAAATTTCCATCCCACAAATTTCATATTTATCCACTTCATTCACGACTACCTACAGTAGATCAGAGATTAATTTTTAAACCTCCAGTGGCGGGTGTTCGTAAGATTATTATTGCAACATCAATTGCAGAAACTTCAATTACAATTGAAGATGTTGTTTATGTTATTGATTGTGGAAGAACAAAATTAACTAGATTTGATATTACTAAGAATCTTGAGACATTGGAGCCTGAATGGATATCAATAGCTAATGCTAAACAACGAAGAGGTAGAGCTGGAAGGGTACAACCTGGTGAAGTATATAAATTATATACAAGAGCTAGAGAAATGACTTTTGATAAATATCCAACACCAGAAATGTTGAGAACACCTTTAGAACAAGTTATATTACAAGCAAAGATATTACAATTGGGTAGGGTTGATATATTTCTTGGAAGTGTTTTGGATCCTCCAGAGGACAGGGCAATTCATCTTTCCTTGGATCTATTGAGAACACTCAATGCTATTGATAGCAATGAACATTTGACTCCACTGGGCTATCATCTAGCTAAATTACCCCTCGATCCAAGAACTGGAAAAATGATTTTGTGGGCATCAATGTTTTCTTGTGTTGAGCCTGTATTTGGTATTGCAGCTAGTTTAGCTTTTAAGGATGCATTCTATTGTCCTTTGGGAAAAGAGGAGGAAGCTAATAGAGCTAAATTGGAGCTTGGTATGGGACATTACAGTGATCATATTGCACTTGCTGAAGCATTGAGACAGTATGAGAGAGCTTTGAGATCAAGAAATGCTGGACGTTTTTGTACAGATAATTTTTTATCATGGAATACATTGAAATTATTGAGTGATATGAAGCAACAATTTGCTAGGCATTTGTATGAGATGAAATTTTTGGAGAGTGAGGATCCTAGTGATGAGAGATCAAACAGAAATTCTAATAATTTTTCTATGATCAAAGCTATTGTTTGTGCTGGATTGTATCCAAATATTGCGACTGTTAAGAATACTGGAAATTTTCCAAAATTAACAACTAGTGAAGATGGTACAGTTAAAATACATCCAAGCAGTATTAATGCAAGGGCTAAACAATTACCATCACCGTATGTGACATATTTTCTCAAGCAAAAATCAACAGCAATTTATTTACATGATACAACTTGTGTCAATGAAGCAGCACTCATTTTCGCTGCACCCAAGAGCTCTATCAGACCTCAAGGCCAGAGGTCTTTGATTGTATTGAATAATTCACTGTCGTTTTTGTGCAAACAATCGACTGCTGGAATTATTCAGAGGCTCAAGGAAGAGATGGATAAATTGTTGGAGGGGAGAATTAATCATCCGGGAAGTGGAAAGTGGGAATCGCAGGAGGAACTTGTTTTGAGGGCTGTTATTGAACTTGTTTCCGAGGGTGGGGCAAGTGAGGATTTAAATGTAGGGAGATATCGTCGTAGTTCAAACTATTAATTTTTTGGGTTGTCTCAATGAAGTGAGAAGATATAGTCATGAGTGAAAAAATCAATTATCTTAATAATGAGTGACTTTAGACGAAAATGTTAAAAGATATTTTTTGTTGAAAATTTTCTTCTCTAAAAAAAATATCTTTTGATATTTTCTTCTAAAATCACTCGTTATCGAGATAAATAGACAATTTCTTTTTGTATGTTTGATTCACTGAGGAATTTTCGAAATTTTTGTTATTATTTAAATTGTATTTTTATTCCGTAAAATCTCAAAATTATAAAAAATGATTAAATCTAATCAATTATATATGACAGCATTAATTCAACAAAATAAATGATATTAATTTAATAATGGGTTTATCCATTTATTTTATTTATTTCAACATAGCACCAACGATTGTAGCCAATTATAGATCTCAAATAAGTACATTTCACTTGTTATACAAAATAATAATATGTAAATCCGTAAAAATAATGATTTTAATTCAAGTTATTTCAAGGAGAAAAGTGAAATTGTACTTAAATCGAGTGTATAAACAGGTAGTATCTTAATATTGATCCTGAAAACGTCAGTGTCAGTTTGTTCTTCCTTCCGACCCACTTCTTTTGTGTTGAATATGTACCCTTGCCTCTCAATATTTGATGTTTCACCTCGAAAGGGATGAAAAAATTAGACAGAAAATTCAAAGAATAAAAAATATAATATAACAATTGTCTAAATAAATATATCCAATTATTAATATTTATATGGGTTATATGCAATTTCCATTCATTGGTAACGTTCGCGTCCCAATTGTGATCCATCTTCTTTTGTATGCCCTCTACAAACACTGTGTGCAACACGTAGAAGTAGTTCAAGGGGCACAATCATTTAATTGTACGTTACATGGAACTTCGTAACGATTTACATTGGCATACTATTGCTGATGGTGCAAAAGGGGTCTCCTTCAATTTTTTTCATTTTCTCCCCTATAAGATTATTAACTCAATTTTTCTATTAATTTCTTAAATATCGAATTATATTGATAATGAGTCATTCTAGAAAAAAAATATCAAAAGACAATTTTTTTAAAGAATTTTATTATCTACAAAAAACATTTCTACACATTTTCTATTCCATCCATTAATTTCTGAGATAATTGGATAATTACTAAAAACGTTATATTCCAGAAATAAATAAATAAATAAAAAATATGTATAAAAAGTATTACCAATTAATTTACCCTGCATTTTAATAAAACCAAGATGTATAAATCATAGACGATGTATTCGCAAATGAACGGATGTTTCCATTAAATAATACCACATTGAAGAATGAGATAGCGATGTGGGACACACAGAGGCACATTTTTCGTGTTGATCAAGTGCGTGAGATGCACAGTGTGAAAGCGTGTGTATCAGAGAGTCTCTGGCCAGCATTGAGCATTGGCAAAAGTCGTTTGTTGCACTGGACTCTTGATGCGATGTAAGAAGAGTAAAGACAGGAGGGGGGGGGGGGGGGGGCCCGTGTTAAAGAACGTTTATCTTTATTCAACTAAGCGGCTGTATGTATTCATCCCAAAGGCAAATATGTCGTTAAAAAAAAGGAAAAAAAAAAATAAGTTTAAGAAAGAAAAAAAAGAAGAGACAACTTGCGAAATGACTTTTCAGTCAAACGACTCTCTAATTAGTAGCCTTTATCGCTTGGTATATACTGCAGTTGTCTGTTAAAACGGTTGCAGAATATTTAACTCAGTCTCGTCTCTTTTAATATGAAATGTCGTTTTCATGGATCTTAACAGACATTGGGATTTATAAACGCCTTGCATTCATTGGTGAAGTCTTTCAATTTCCTGTCGATCTAGATTGTAATATCCGGTTATTTGGTGTTTTTTTTTTTTTCGGCGGGACCGTCTGTTGTTGACTGGGTATTGGATTTCTTGGGAGAGTTTGCGAGAAAATTTACTCGAATTTTTTTTATTTCTTGTATTGATTTTTTTTGTTGATGTGCGTGAGATATTCCAGATACACCTCGTGCGTGCATTGTTAAGTACTTTCTGGGTATATGTTGGGGGACAGTATAGAGGTGACAAGATGTCCTAAATTTTGAATAGCCATTTTGTTCTAGTGTTGACACAATAGTATTTGAGTTGTGCATTTTTTCTGGGTATCTAGTGAATAATGTTGAAAGTATTACAAAATGTTTTCAAAATTGGGAATAATTATGAAATTTCCGATAATTCTTTTCCTTTTAAGTTATCGCGATAATGCGGATAATCGAGATATTGGAGAGTTAGGTTCATTTTATTCTTTTATTTATGGAATCAATGAATTGAATGGGTATTATCCCTCACATTTTGGCGTTTGGTTAAAGTGAATGATTGGCACGCAGAGGACCGGGGTTCGATCCCCGCTGGAACTTTCGATTTTTAGTTTCAAAATCGTTTGTGATTACACGTTTGATTGAAATTGTACTTTTCTACTACATGATATTTGAGTTATTCTGTGTATTTAGTAGATGTCGAAAACATGAAAAAAGATTTCTGAAATTGAAAGTAATCATGAAATTTTTAACTATTATTTTTTGATATAGTCATGGTGATAACATGACGGTGATAATTAAGGAGATAGGAATTTATTTTTATTCGTTTTTACCATTTTCATAAAAATCAGTGAAATAGTTGACCCTGTGGAAGAAATTGGAAGGTCATTAATGAACTGGGCGAATCGGATGGAAATTATCCCTCGCATGGTGGCGTTTGGGTAAAGTGAATGATTGGCACGCAGAGAACGGGGGTTCAAATCCTGCTGAATCCATGGATTTCGTTTCTTAGGTTTCTCTCTGAATTGTTGGATATGTTCTATGACATTGCTGATTCATAAATCATATTTTTCAAGAAAAAATTGAGATTTATGAAATTTTTGTTCAAAATCTGTATTTAAATCTCACTGTTAAGAGGGCAGGAGAGTGAAAAAAAACCACTGAAATGCGGGCAAATTTTTGCTCCATGAATTTTCATAGCTCACTCATTGATAAGTTCAAAAAATTATTGCAAAAAAAACTTTCCAGTCACGGAATTGTGATGAAACGAGTTGAAGGTGATCTGAAGTGGCTAAATATTTTTTTTTTACGTTTAGAAATACGAGGTGGTCGACAGATTTAGGCGCCGCCATCTTACGGTAAAGGGAGGGGGTATCCTAGCAATATGGCTGCGCCCAGACTTGTCACCCAGCTCGTTTTTTTAAACATAAAAAAAAATTATCTAGCCACTTCAAATCACCCTCAACTCGTTTCGTCACAATTTCATGATGGGAAAGTTTTTTTTACAATAATTTTTTGAACTTATCAATGAACAAGTTAAGAAAATTCATGGAGCAAAAATTTGCCCGCATTTCAGTGGTTTTTTTTTACCCTCCTGCCCTCTTAATCCATAATATCTGCGCTGTGTATCACTCCAGAAATTCATGGGAAGCATTTAGGAATGTTTCAGATTTTTTTTTTAACTCAGCACCCAGGTGTTATGAAACAGCGATCTTGTGAAATTTCTACTTTTCGTTTTTAGAATAATGAAAATAACTTTCTCATAAAATTGTAAAAAAATCTGTGAAGTATATGGGACTCATTGAGAAAAATCAAAAACTCATGAATCAACTGGACAAATTGATTACAAATAATCTCTCCCATGTTGGCGTTCGGGTAGAGTGAATAATTGACTAGAGGACTGGGGTTCAAATCCCTCTGAATTTTTCCAGTCTAATTGACTCACAATTGTCAGTCATGATATTTTTTCGTTAAAAAAAGTAGTTTCCAAGTCCAAATATCCCACTATCTCCATCAGTTTATGTAATACAGTATAACCAAAAATGCAAAATTTTCTTCAAATGTTTATAAAACCATTATTTTTTAAACGGACATATTAGCCAAGGGTCCACGAACTCTCGAAGAGTCCATGAGTGCAAACAACCGGTCGTCGAGGATTCGAATTGTCGGGTGAAAGTTTTGGGGAGCATAAATCAGTCGCCATTTTCAAAACTCCAATTTTTTCTTCTTCATAAACCAAACAATTATGAGGCACCTGTCAGCAATTTGAAAGAAAATAAAAAAAATCAAAAATAAATGAAAAAAAATAAAAAAAATAATAATTCATTTGCACGTAATTTAACACACACTTTACCATTTATTTTATTGTAGGCGAGAAAAACAAATGTTTCGTAAGATTAGAATGTGTGTGCTGTTGTTTTTAAATTCTCCAATGTGCCGATGGATCCCTTCACCTCGGCCTCTTTAACGATCTCCTTCCTTCCACTTCCCCTTCCCATAAATGACTTCTTTGAGCCCTTCTTTTCGCATCTCCCTCCACTCACCTAAATCTCCATGTTTGATACAGCCTCAAGCATTCACTGGCGATTGTTACAAATTTATTTTTATCATAAACAACAGAGTTAAATACTTGTGTATGTTTGAGTTCGACGACCGTAAAATGTAGTCTTTCGAATATATCCCTGTGGCGCTCACTTACACATACCTGATAAAACTTACCACCACCACTCACCTTCGACTTCAACTGCTCCCCTCTTCACAGGCACTTTCACATTGATATATCCTCAAACAAATTAGTTCTTTTTTCACTGATTTTACTAGGAAATTATTTCTGGTAATTTATCAATGATTGAGTAGTTGGTTTTTGGTCAATATCTCAGAATCTGAGGGAGATGGCGAAATTATTGTAAGAATATTTTTTGTAGCCCTTGATGCGCTTTACAAAAAAGGTATCTATGATAATTTTCAAATTTCACTCAAATCCAGAGATATTTACCAAAAAGTAATTTAAAAATTTTCTATAGCTTCTCTGCTATTCAACTGTTTTATTCTTCAAAATACTCAAGTGCTTTTTACCTTCAACAGCGCCAAATCCAATGACCCATATTGCCCCCAAGCTTCACTCCACCTCTCCAAAGTTTCACTGTAAATAAATAGATAAAATTTAATTAAAAAAAAAAAAAAGATTCCCTCTAAAATTATTTTCCCATGAGTTACCTCATTCTCACATAAACAACTTCTAAAAACACTCAATAATAAAAAACATCAAGAGTCATTAAAGATTTTTCCCAGTGTAAGATTGAAAGAGTAAGAGTGGTAATAAAAATTAGTAAATAAGATTTAGAAAAAAAAAAATGTTTCATGAGTGCAGGTTTAATTACATTATAAAGAGGCATGTCGAGTAAACGTTAATTGCAGTGCACTTTGTGGATAACCATGCAATTTTGTTAAAAGGTGGAAAAAGGGGGGGGGGGTTGAAAAATATATACAATGCTGGATAATTGGGTCAATGGAAGAATCTCCTTTTTATTGATAGCTTGAAGGGGATTATTGTTATCCAGCCATCGATGGTAAGGTCATTGGGGCCACCCCCTCTCCCACATCTGAAATTTTGTGAAAATTCTGAAATAAGTAAAAAAATTTTTTTTTTTTCAATTTTATCGAATTTTTTTAAAATTAAAAAAAAATGATTTAATTGAAAAAAAAAAAAAAATTGTTCCAGTAAAGTCACTCAACAGCCGGCAACTTTCACGAAAATTATGACTATCAAAGATGGTCAAAGGAAGAGAGGGGGGAAGGATACGATAAAACGTTTATTATATTATATATTATGTTAATAATATTCTTATGACATCGATGAGCTTCTCTTTGTATTTTCTACGAGAGGCGCAGTATGTTCCCATCGATTTCCTCTTGATTCGATGGCGTGCGGATAATGATCGATATTGCAAAGGGGAAAGGTGTACATCAGTACAACGATTGGCCCAATTTCGATTGCCCGAGTCATCTGTTGCATGAAAGAAAATATCTGTAATGTATTTTTACCCACCCCCCCCCCCTCCCCCGCCACCTCCTTCATACGTCCAATTCAATACCAAAATAAAGAAGAAATGAGATGGATGTGAGTTATACTTACAATGGATAAATTAAACAGGATGTACCTCGAAAATTATGAAATACATTGAAAGGAGTATGGAATTATGGTAATTGCATCGTCCTTTAATTCGATAGAAATTCATTTTTTTTTCTTTTTTTGAGAAATATAGTTCAAAGAAATTGTCGGGGGTTTGTGCACGCACGTATTTAACAATATGCTTGAAGATCTGTCTATGGAGACCTTTTGTCATTTGTCCCCAGAGGAAATGCTAAATTTTTTTATTTTTATTTTTTGTGTCGATTGAATGGACTCTTTGGAGTGGAAAATATGTTCTCAAATTAGGAATAGTGCTGTCAATTGGAGAACAAGTTTTTTCATGGGAGAAGTTGAGGGAATTGAAGGTCGTGGTTAAATTGGCAAGATGGGATAATTTTTTTACTGGTGAAAGACGATTCGTTTTACTTGAGTTCCATTTTTTTTTTTTCCCCCATTTCATGGAAAGTAAGATTGAATAGATATTTTTTAGGCCATTAATTTGTATTTTGGAGATGAGATCTGAAAATTGGATGAGAAATATGAGATGCGTATTTTTTTTTTAATATTAAAAAAATCAAGAAATAGTAGTTGAGTAAAAAAAAAAACTACATTGTGATGTCGAAATACTCATGGGGAGTCTGACGTGGGCGGGGCCTACTGTTCTGGGGCTCTACTACTTGCACGGGTTCACATTTGGCGACTCGACAATTAGGACTCGCAATCTACTTTCACAGGTTCCAATCTCATCCGCTAGATAGAGTATTCAGGAAAAAATTTCTCTTTTCATTTTCATTTTCAACAGTGAAAAAAATTTATACGAAACCCCCAGGTCCTCTTAGACATAACCAAACAATGCACACCGGCAGAATCATCAAAATTGGAGATATCCCTTCCACTTTCAATTTTTAGCAATTTTTTTATTTTAAAATCATGACCCCAACTACCAATTTTTCATTCGAAAATGTCCCAAAAATGGTTCAGTAATTAGCAATTAATTTTTAATATTTCCCTATTTCAAATCGCTCGTGACGTCACAAGGTCTCTTGGACGCTAAACCAATCACAGGACGTATCCAGGTCAACCTAACTTGATATGTGCGCGCGTCTCAGCCAATGAAGGGCTACGACTTCCCACCCTCGGACACTCGGCCAATGGGAAGCTACCCAAGGGACCTTGTGACGTCATAACCAAAAATTCGTCTCTGAAACAACTGATTTTTAATTAATCATCATAAATTATCTAGGATCTATTATAGAGATGCAAAATGACCGTCATTTTTGGGGCCACTTCATATGACCAAGAAATGACGGTCACATGACGTCACAAATTTTCCAATGTCCCATGACTGTTACAAAATTTCTCAATTCATGTTCATGGACAAACAATCTCTATAGTTGTAAAATGACGGACACAGATATTTCCCAATTTGTGACGGTCATAAGAAAAAGAAAAAAACCGTTTCATCGATGCAGTTGTTAAATGACCGGTCATATTTTTTAAGTCATTGTGACAGTCATGAAAAAAATATTTGACCGTGATACCGGGTCAACGGGGCCTTGTCATGTGACCGTCAATGACGGTCATATGACGAGTCACCTAACGCTTTTGCATTTCTAATTTGTGACGTCATAATGCAAACATTTTAAATAATCTACAACTAATTGATAACTCATTATTTATAAAAATAAAAAAAATACGTATTTCACATTTTTCATTCGAATATTAAAAAAAAAAAATCCAAAAACCCAATTCTCCCCCAAGATACCAGTGTATTTAACCTACTCCGAAAAAACCAGAAATCCCCCACTAATGAATAATTAGCAAGCCCCAAGACTCGGAAGAAAAACGATAAAAAAAAAAATCTCAGGTGTCCTGGACTTGAGGTACGACAGTAGTGAGGGCCTCCGTCACTCAGTGTGTGGCGTGCACTGTTGATAGCCGATGCGAATAAAAAAAGAAAAAAATGGGGTGGGGGTAGGGGCTTGCGGCGGCGGCGCTCAGCTTCGCCTATAGACGATGTACGGAGCGCACCGAGCAACTCAGTCTGCATCAGAGCGTCGTGAGTGTAGCGCGCTGACCATCTCTTCTGAACAATTTTTTTTCTTTTTTTAACAATCGCATTCACTCGCGATTCGTCGCGCGCATGAGACACTGAAAGGCCGTCAGAACAAATAGAAACAATTCAACTTATTACATAAATTTATTTATAAAAAAACAATCAAGTGTATTTAATAAATAATTGTGAATTATTTTGCATTAATAAGGAACGAAAAAATTTGCAAAAAAAAAAGAAAATTAAAAATAATAATTGACGATTTATTATTGGTAATACAAGGTCGTACAAAAGAAGATTAAATCGTTTGTGGATACCATGAGAGCCAGCGTGGACCGTTTAATCGCGATGGTGCGATAGCGCTTATTATTTCTTCGATACTCTCGTGTCAAAGAATCTAGTGACAAGGGGTCAGTGAACGATAATATTGTGTTGTCATTTATTTTTTATATATTTCATTCAACTTTTTGTCATTTTATTATGAAAACATAAAATTTTACTCTCAATGGTTTTTTTTGTTGAGGGTATGTTCTACGCATGCGCTTTATCATATTGCATTTGCTCTATTATTATAATAATTATTATTATTGTTGGATGAATAAAAGAGTAGATTTTTGATATTGATTTAAGGGTTTTTTTTTTTAGACATTTTTGACGGGATTTTGAGCTTTTTTTTTTGGGGGGGGGGGGTTGAAAAAGGGTTAGGTTATCAGGAGATGGGGGGTATAGAGGGTAGGTAGACAATCTGGTGCTTAAAAAACATTGTTAATAGCATGCGGGTTCATTGACTGCGACTGCGTGCCCGCAATGGCCATTTGTTTTCTCCCTCATTTCTCTTTCTGTCTTCGTTACAATTCTCCCTCTTTTCTTATTCACTTCTTCTTGTTTTCTCTTGTGTGTCGCCGATGGCATGGGTAGGTTGCATTCGGTGACGGACAGACCCTTCTGAATTTCTCACTGCCATTGCCAATTAATTTTCATCACCCTCGCAACTAAAATAGAATGGATTTGGGTGAATTAGAAGGTGATAATTTTTTTTTCTTTTAATTGAGTTTTTCTAGAATATTATGAGAATGGAGAGGAATATGAAAATTTTTATGGGAACCTTTTTTGTAGATCTCATTCCGCTCTACGAAAAAGGTATCTTTAAAAATTTCAATATATCCATTCAATTCTGAGATAATCAAGAAAAACTGATTTTCACGAAAATTGAATTATGCTTTTTTCACGATTAAGTCATAATTTTTCAATTTTTTAATAAAGAAAAAGAAATAATAAAAAATAAACTGAATCATTAAAATATTGCTCACCATCAATCCAAGAAGACGAGCCTATTTTTTCCTCCTCGACTGCATCCGCACACCTCTTTTTATTTTCTTTACTGACACAGATTGTTGAACCGTTTCAGCTAAAAATTACCTCAGTGACACTAACGGGTTAATCTTCCATTATTTTTTTTTTTTCCATCAAAATTGAGTTTATTGTATCACTGTAAATTCGTATTATTATTAACACATAACAAACATATCACGAGATATTATTTATTTAATCCTTTGAATTTCAATTTTTTTCAGATTAAAGAGGCGTTTTTGGTGGCTAAGGGGGGAGGGGGAGGGAGGGTGGTTCCAGAGAGTAAACAAAAGAATTTTTTTTTTTTTTAATTAAAGTGAAAAAATGACAAGTGCAACATCTGATATTCCTATTACTCATGAAAGAAAATCAATAAAATAAAAAATTGTGATTTCAAGTTTTAAATATAATTTTTTTATTTTTTTAATCTCATTTTTTTTTTGGGGAGGGCAAGTGCAGTGGTTTACTCGTTTCGATAAAGTGCATCGTTATAATCTGGGGGTTTGATTTCCCTGATTTTAAAAACGGGATAATTGCCGGAGGGCAAAGTGGAGGCGTCAGCTAGGCGGTGGACATGATTATTTCAAAGGATTTGTTCCTCCTCGGCGACCAAGATTATCTTCGCCTGCCAAGCAACGAGAAGCGCCAGCAGCGGGCAATGGGACGTCCGATCATCAATGCCCCCAGGTGAGTGTCTCATTTATTAAACTTTACTTTCACTCGAACAAAAGGAAGAAATTTTTTTTTTCATTTTTTTTTTGCAATTTCTCGTTTTTGCAAACAACATTTTATTTTACGATTTCTTGTTTTTGCAAATTTCTTTTTTTTTTTTGGTGGAGGGGGGGGGGGGGACGTTTTTCCTTTGAACAGCTGTAGTCTTGAATATGCACCCGGCGCTCATAAACTCTTCCACTGAGAAAGCGATTGCCAGAATCTTTCAAGAGTGTATTCTTACGAAAAATGTGTCTCTTTTGAAAATTACGAGACTACGAAATATTTGAGATAAAGGTGAAATGTTTAAATGAATTCTTGATGAGTCGTTATATCTTCTGGAGATTGAAGAAAAAACTATTGTTCATTTATCTTAGAAATGGACAGTTTTACGAAATAATGGCAAGAGACCTTTTTTGTAGGTGAGAAAATTTTCTACAAAAAATTTTTTGTGATATTTTCTCGTCAAACCATCAGTTCTCGAGATAATAACATGTTTATAAAAATGTGAAAAAAGTATCGTCCTAAATAGTTTTATCAATATTGAAATTTATTTGTTTATTTATCTCGATAACGAGTGATTCTAGCACAAAATGTGAAAAAACCTTTTTTGTAGCTGATTAAATTTCTCTCATCCCAGAGATAATTTGAGAAACCACACACTTTTCTCCAGAATAACAATTTTTGCAACATTACAAATTCACGTAAAGTAAAAATACATCGCAATCCCCATAAAGTAGGGCACATCGCTGATTCCCAGTAAAACACCAGAAAACTCACAACAGAAATGAAAAAAAAAAAAAAAAGCCCAAAGACTTGATGCGGAAAAATCAAGTTTTCACTTTTCCAATCAAGAAGAAAGAAAAAATTCCCTTTTACTTTTTATTTTCATTTATTTAAAACGAAAACTATTCTCGTGTTCCAGTTTTAATCGTTCGTGCTCTCTGATAGTGCATTTCATTCCTTCTCATCTTGTGTACGAATGTTAAAAAAAAAAAAGAAAAATAAAGATGACGGGTACGGGGAGGGGGTATATACGGCAAGTGTCTGCTAAGGAGTGGACGCAAAGAGATTGCGGCCTGTTCACTCGTGAAAATACTGAAACCGGTTCGACTCGTGGCAATTCTCCTCTCTCGATGCCCCAACGCCGTTTGAACACACACGTGAGTTTAAGCCTCTGTTCTTTGGTCGTTGGGTGCACCTTCCACTCCTAAAAACTCATTTCCTTCCATACATGAACATGTATACATGTATATAACATTTTTCGACTATTGTTCGTGTGTGTAGGATGGTTAAAATACATTTTATTTCATCCAAGTGTCCGTTATTCGTCGTCTGAGAAGGGGTGGGAATAAAGTAGTAACTTTTTAATTAATTATTAATGCAATTGTGGAATAAATTAACTTGTCCATGTAATTAAAACTTTTTTTTTTCCAACGGACCTATATGCTTACTTCACCATAATAAATATAAAATAACAAAAAAGTATACTATAAGTATATTTATATTACCCTCTATTTTTTTATCATCAAGCGTAAACAAGAATGTATTTTTATTCCATCAATTTTAACAATTTTATATAAATTTTATTGCGATAATCATAATGGTCTAAACATGGGCCTTGATTTTATCATGGCCTCATTCCCAAATTTTGGACTCCTCAATCATTAATCTCATCCCGATTGTCCATACAACTTCTGAACATTGTCCAAGATTCTCGGTATATAATCCCTTACACCTTTCCAGACATAGTGCCTCGGCTGATGCCCCGACCTACTCCTCAATCGACACCAATATACATAATCTAAACCACCCTCAGGTAGTTAAAAGGGAGAGCACTTGTATTCTAAGTTAGTTGTAAAATGGCAAGTAAGCAAGAAGCATCGATTCTATCTCATACACTCAGTTGTAAGACGCAAGTCAGTTGTAACAGACTTAACAGTTGAAATATTATTATCTTTTCCTGAATAAATCACTTGTTTTCATTGAAATAACTTCAAAAAGTATATTTATTCGACAAGAATCCAACAGACTCAACGAGTTTAGTTGTATACCTAGCCCCCTCGAGTGTGGATCACGCACTACAGTGCAAATGGTACGTAGCGGGGAGACCGAAATTCATATTATAGGATTAAAATATGCTTTTCAATACCTCACAAAAGAAAATTTAGTATTAAATAATGACAAAGCACTATCGACATCAAAGTACTATTAGATTTCGTGATTCTCATTAATTCAAGTTGTAGGTTATGTCAGATATAATTTTGTCATTTTCTTGTAAATTCGTTGGTTTTAGAGCCTGATGAAGATTAAATTAAACTCTTATTGTCTTTGAAAATAAAAAAAATACGTATCTAATATTTTTTATTCAATTGTTCATGCAAAAGTTCAATTCAGTAGTGAAGTGGTAGAGGGTATATAACAACTCCACGTAATCTATCCTTGACTTTTCGATGAATATCTTTGAATCTAAGAGAGATAGCGAAATTATTATTAAGACCTTTTTGGCAGATCTCATTTTGCTCTACAAAAAAGGTCAATATAAAAATGTTGCTATCTCTCTTAGATCTAAAGATATTCCTCAAAAAGTCAAGGACGAGTTAAGTCGACTTATTACCCTCTACCACTTTACTACTGAATTTCTCATTATCTTCAATTCATATAATTAATTACTGAACATGAAAAATATCTTCAGAGTGTTAGAAGACTCTTGAATAGGAATGAAAATTGTGTGCACGAGTTAACGCACCCTCTCCATCTAGCTGAGAAACGTTTAGTCGATTTAGCGTCTTCACTGTGTGAAAAAAAACACATATATCTACGTATTTGCACGTCTTTTTTTTTTTCTTTTTATTTAATTCTAAACTGAGAAGTTGTGTAGCTAGATGTTACCATAAAGAGTGAAGAGAACGAGTTTATTTTTAAACTGTTGATTGAAAAAAAAATCTCCTTAGCAATAATATATTTGTTTTTTTTTTTTTTCGTCTTTTGTGCCTGAAGAATAGTAATTATTGAGATACGTGAGGGTATGGAAATCGAGGACAGGTGGTTTATGCTCGAGGATAAAGGCCATTAAACAGATTGAATATTACCCTATTTTACCTGAGAAATGTAATCAATACGTGGGGAGAGGGGAGGGATAAATGATTTTTTTTTTTTGTTAAAGTGTTGAGGTATTATTCCATCTTTTCTCGCGATTATCTAATCCAAACCGCTGACATGGGCACGCGCTCTAACCGCAGTAGCACCTGCACACGCTAGTTTTACCTCTTCTCTTCAACATCTTAAAGGGCAAATACCAGTGTCTAACGTGTAGAATCAAGAGATCGATAAATAAATAAAAATAATATATTTTTTTTCTTCATTTTTTTTCGCAATAAAAATCAGGTATCGTATATACATAGATACAGATGGTGAATGGTAGATATTTTTACAAAAATATTTCAATTAAATCTATTTATCTCGTAAAAAAACTATTTTAGAAGAAAATATCAAAAGACATTTTTTGTACATGTCAAAATTTCTAACAAAAAATGTCTCTTGACATTTTTTTGTAAAATCATTTGTTTACGAGATAATTCGATATTAAAGACGTTATCAGAGAGGAACATGAGAATTCTTGATTTGGTTAATCGTGTTGGATTTTAAATGCACTAGTCGTGTATATACAAAGGCCATTATTGGTAGACGTGTGAAAGATCAACGTACGGAGTCCTCCCAAGGTCCGGTGAAGTAGAAAATTACCCGGAGCCAGCTATGGCTAGTCGCGACGACGCGTAGCACACGCATCTCCGTGAGGTATATTGGACACTCGCCAAGGGATTTCTTGTCCCTCCTCTACCCTCCTACCCCTCTTCGTGCTCTTCAGTGTCTCACCGTCGCCGGCTCGTGTTTGTCTCACTGGTGTACGCATTGCATGTACATCAGCATGAGTGTTTTAAGACTATTCTCAAAGAAAACAATAGATTCAAAAGATTTTTCTTGTTTTTTCAATGTTTTTCGTTTCTTTTCTATGACGAAATGGAAATTTTAATTCTTCTGTAGATTTGTTGGCTCATTTATAATGGCTCATAACAGGTCATTCGTCTGGTTCATAGGCGGAAGAAACTCGATGTGGAATTAGAGAAAGAAAGAGTCAAGCGGAAATTCAATTTCCCGAGGAGATGACAATACCAAAGAGCGTCGAAGAAATTCATCGAGAGATGAATTATTGCATTTTTAATGGGTAATAAAAATATATGATACTCGGTGATGATAGAATTATCGCTAGATTGAAGAAAGTGAAAGAATTTTGAAGATTTATGGAGGTATCTGATATTTTTTTCTATTTATCTCGGTAACTAGTGACTTTAGGGGAAAATGTCAGAAGACTTTTTTTGTAGATTGTAAAATTTCTAATGAAAAATGTCTCTTGACATTTTTGTCTAAATTGACTCGTTACAGAAATAATCCTAAATTAAGGATAAACCGATTTTTCTATTGAATTGCAATTTGTACAAAATTAGTTTTTTAAAATATCAAATTATCTCGAGAACGAGTGATTTTACAGAAAAATGTCAAAAGACCTTTTTTATAGATGGCAAAATTTTCGACAAAAAATGTCTCTTGACATTTCTCCATAAAACCCTCTATTACCAAGATAAATAAAAATGAGTGATGATACTCTCAATTTGAGAAGCAATCAGAACATCTCCAATTTACTCTTCATCCCCTCAATAAACACGGCAAGTTAAACACGACTGAATTAAGGGAGTCTGAAGCGTCACTGACCTGCCTCCGAAAAGGCCGTTGCACCTTGAGTAAAGCCGCGTCCTTGGATACCAGAGGGACGATACTTTTTTTATTTTCTCTTGTCTGGCGTTAAAAAAGAGATAACTCAACTACTCTGATAAAGACAGTGCATAGAAACGTTAAAGATCATGAGGCTAACCTACCTCACGCATGCCCACGGCTTCACCGTAAGGCATTCATTGTGTTAGAAACGTTCAAACATCTATCTATCTCTCTCTCTCTCTCTCTATTTATGCTCCAACGATCAAACGTATATCTTTTTTTTTTAATCCATGAGAGGCAGGCACTCAGCGGTAAAGAATTTTTAACACTCGGCATTTGTGATGACTCGATCCGCCCACCAGTCACGGGATATATAACCCGTGCATTATGGGGTACAATGGGTGCAAACTGCGTTACAGTGACTCCTTTGTTATCGCTCTTGTCGACGTCCCAGTTTCTTCGCTCCGACACACGCGAGACCCACCGAGGCACTCACTCATCGTTTATACCACTCACCGGGCTATCATCGTAATATATACGTGTAGGTACCAACAAGCATCACATGGGATACCGTTTATTTTTCTTTTTTATTTCTTTTTTTTTCGCATCGCCAGTAATTCATTCATTCATTATTTTTAGGAATTTAATTTCGATTTGTTGAGGGCGTTATGCTGACTTGGATGTCATGAACAGTTTTTTTTTGGGAATTATGGAAAAATTGATATTTATTGCTAATTGGTTATTTAATTATTCAATTACTTAATCATTTTTTGGTATTTACGATTGATTAAATTATGGAGCAGAAAGTTTTTGATGAATATCTCTGAATCTGAGGGATATATCGAAATTTTGATAAGAACCTTTTCTATAGCCCTTAAAATTCTCTACAAAAAGTGTCTCTCAACATTTTTCTCTAAACCTCTTCACTCCAGAGATATTCACAATACAATGTACAATGAATTTTGAACTCATCTCTTTTCAACTACTGAATAGTTGGTATCATTTTGCAAATATCTCTGAAACCGTGAAGTTTAGAAAAAAATACCAAGAGACATTTTTTGTAGAGAATAAAATTTCCAACAAAAAATATCTTTTGACATTTTCCTCTAAACCCCTACACTCCAGAGATATCCGCAAAACAAAATCTCCTACAAGTTAATTTCAACATAATCTTCAATTTCTCCAACTGTATTATCTCACATAAATATGTAAATGATGTAAAAACAGAAATAATAGAACTAGTTTGCGACTGACCCTGATTATTAATTCAGTCGTCAATTGTGAGTTTTACGATGCCTCAGTCACTCTGAATTTTTGCGGTTTACGGTTTTTTTTTTTTTTTTCTAATACCAAGGTATCCCCTCCATCCATATGCAGAAGACTTAACTTGAACATATAATTCCCCTGAAATTTTGAAAAGCAAAAACACATTCCAGAGTCATAGGAGTAACATTCTCCCAAAGAAAGAATTTCTCCAGAAAATTGTGAAATGAATTGATTGATCTCTAATTCATCTTTATTGTTATATTATATTATAAAACATAAAAAAAAATTGTAGAATTTTTACCAGAGGAAATAATTACTAAGGGAATAAATTCTAGGGAATTTTTGTTGGGGGAAAAGAAAAATCCGTTCACTCATACCAGTCTCGACGTAAACAAAGAGAAGAATGATTGCAGGTGAAGACAATTAGTGGTAATTTGATTGATACCTCTGTCTGAAATACCAAGAAAATATAATTATTTATTGTTGGACTAGTGTTTGAATATTCAAAATATACCTTGCCAATTCTCACAGTCTCACTCTCTCCAACAAATGAAAAATTATTATTGCCCTGTTCTTGTCACGTTTGAGACATTTTCCCGTTGTATTAGAGGGGATATGTGGTTGAATTGGCATGTGTGTTACGTACCCCTCTGTGAGGCCATTTGCCACAAACACCCGAGATACGACCGAGTGTTTGTTGATTGGTACGCATTAAATTGGTAGAGGGGAAAGAGAGAGAGAGAGAGAGAGGATGACTATGTATATCAGTAGCTTGTCGCGTTTGCAAATGCCAAAATAGCATCACAATCCGTTGGCCCAAGAGACGCTTGTATCGTCTGGCAGACGCAGTCTCACTAGTCAATCGTCTCATCTCATGTTTTACATCGTATGAAAAGTATTTAATGCATTTTTACATTTGTTAACATGTTTGTAATACAAGTTAATTTTGTTTTTTCAACTAAAGTATTTTTTTTTTTAACAATTATAATTTTTTTCTGAAGTATAATCAATTCTCAAAAGTGTAAATATTGATTCACTATAGATTTAGAAAAAAAAAAAAAATACAATATTTTGATGATTGACTTTGATTTAATATACACAAACAGTAAGATTGGTATCATATTTATCGAGTATCAGAGCCAAGTAATTTATTATACTGACCTCCGAGTATGTCGAGGTTAATTACCCAAGTAACTTCCAACAACACGTTAAGACTATGTTACTGTCAATACCTAGAAAACAGTAGATCCGATTGCCATTTTATCACAAGAAATTAATCACTTATTCCTCCCGCTCAGTATTATCTCCCTTTTTTTTTTTTATCCCCCCACTGATGAATGACTTTTCAAGAGTTACTGGGGTTCAACTGGGTGACATGGTGGATAACACCAAAGACTCATTTAATTTCACTGCATCTGAAAAAATGAAAAATAAGAAAAAAAATGAGGGAGATATTTCAATACATATACATGCACTCCTCTGTCGATTATGACTGCTTTAAACACGCTAATGACTCGATATTCACACTTATTGTGTCTGTTTAATGAAACAGAAATAATTTTTTTTTTTTTTTTTTAAAAAGAATTTCACATCGTCTAGACAGATTCAACTGTATTAAAATTTAATTGAGGAGAAAATTCAATTTTCCATCCAATTCTGTATTTAAATCATAAACTCCTCTCATCCCTTCTCTCTCTCTTTTCATTTTTTATGGGGCACATTATACGGACAGGACCTTGAGGCGGACGGACTGGTTACGAGCCTCGCACGCACTACCTTCCATTTTTATTTTTCTCCCCCCCCCCCCCCCCTCTCACTCTCTCTCTTCTTTTTTGTTTCTTTCTCTCAACCCATCGCCCATCTACAAAGGTAACATCGTAAAAACATTTTTTATCCCTTATTTTATGTTGAAAATTTGTAGTGTTTGTTCACTGCAATATTGACTAGAAAACTACTGAAAATCCCCCCCCCCCCCACCCCCTCTGTCAAAAGAGAAAGCTAATAAATTTCAATTTTCAAATTCATTCAAAGTATTTTAAAAATTTTTATTCATCTCATAAAAACTCTCACTCTCGGGACACACACTCCAACCCCTCCAGGCATATAATGTTTGTCTGCATCTGGAAGGAAAAGAAGATTTAGTGAAGAGTGTGAGGGGGAGGGAGAGTGTCGAGGCGAGAAATGAGAATGGAGAGAGGGAGAGGAAGAAGAAGCCAGTGGATCAGAGAGAATCGATGGTGAAAATGCGCTTGCGCTCAGCCAGTGCAAGCAAGAGGGAATGAGAATGAAAGTAGAGTGGGAGAGAGAGAGAGAGAGAGAGAGACTTGGCAATACACGGGATCATTGAACTCTAGCGCGGGTATACGAGTGTGCGTTTGTGCAGAGTTTGCGAACGGTGCATGGTTGCATAGCCTCGGGATAAAGAGGAAAGATGGGATGAGAGGGTGGAAGAGTGAGAGAGAGAGAGGGAGAACAGGGCAGGGAGAGTGTAAGGCCAGGCCAGTCAGTAACGATGTCATTAGTTTAGTCAGTCAGCGAGTCAACAACTGGCGCTGCATCGTCCTTTGCTTTACCGGACATCTCCCACTCTTTCTATCCCTCTCTCGTTGTGTCACACACACGCGCGCGCGCGCACACACTCCCCTATCCTCTCTCACACTCTTCTACTCTCTCTCTCTCTCTCTCTCTCTCTACACATCATATTATATATTTTATAATATTGTATTAATTTGATTGTGACTCTGTATAAAAATTATCGTTTATCCTTAGGGGATGCCTCATCTCCCTCTCTCTCTCAAAATAGTTCATGAAAATTGTCATCTGAGGTTCTAGCAGAATGACATGATCATAGGGTTTTAAACGGGGTGAACGAATATAATTGATGACAGGGGAATTATAATTTGTCGGTTCAAGATTTTGGGAGTTGAGGCGACATGGCTCGTTGCTAATTTGGCAGAGGATGGAGAAATTTGATGGGACAACGTTTAGAACTATTAGGACATGTGTCAGGTAATTTTTGGGATTTGTAAAAATCCAAAGAATGATTAGTTAAATTAGTAAATTATTTTTTTTGATATCTCAATCACTAGTGGGATTAGAATAAAAAGTCATAAGACCTTTTTTTGTAATTTATAAAATTTCCTATGGAAAAGGTCTCTTCGTCAATTTCTCTCAACCTTTTTCTTTCCGAGAAATATTCACTCTAAAAAACATGAATTTTTTTCTCAAGAATTCAGGAAATATTCACTCAACTCTAAAAACACTTGAAAAAAAAAAAAAAATTGTGCAAATTATGAATGAAAAACGAGTGCTTAATTCTCCTCTAATTGTAATTCATTCGAGCACGTAATGTCTCGTGAGGGAATGCGATAGATGTGGAAACGTGAGTGTAGATCGTTTGTACATTATATTGGCTGAGGCAATTGTACTCCGGGGAAATTCAATAGTTCACACCTTTCTCGTTTAAACTTTTTGATGAGGAAAGGTGACATAATCACTTGCACTTTAATCGATTGAAAGTATTATTATATCGACTTCTAAGAGAAAAGAAACGAGATTTCAATCTGTTTTTTTTTCTTTTTCATTTGTTTATTCATTTATTTATTCATTGTTCATCGAGATCCCACAGCACAAGGGCAATTAGAGGTCGAATGAATAAATCAATTGAAAAAAATATATAAAATACACTATAATAATAACATAAGTAGGGTTTCTCTTGTCTGACGGGTTTGGGACGTGTCCTTGAGCGATTTTCCCCAAATATCGGATAAGAGAGTCCCCCTCCACCGCTGTTCTACACTTGGATGGTGAGAGAGAGTGGAAGGTGTCCACTTCGACAAAACGTTGACAGGCCGAATGCTATTTGTCTCATTTTTACAACACAGCGCAATTCTACGCGCATGACGTCATGAACAAGGATAGACGAATTTTCACGAGTGGGGGAATATTTCTGAAGGGAGAGCAGGCACGGAGGGGAAGTTTTTTGAATTAGAGAGCCCTCGAATAATAGAGACGCTTTTTTGGTTTTGTTTTGTTCTGATTCGGGCAACGAGTGAGAATGTGGATTGATGGTTCGGTTGGGCCAACGATCTTTTCCATCGTCAACTCGGTCAGTCGTTGAAAGGCATTTGGCATGAGGAGGAATAGAAGTTCGGCATTTTGTGACCCCTTCGGCATGACCTTAGGCTTCTTCTCTCAGTTTTCTCTCTGTCCGAGTCGTTTGTAAAATTCCCAGGGTCAATAATGAAATCATGGTTTGCTAATAATCACTTAATTATTATCATTCAAAAAATTGCAAAATTTAAACAATTTAAACGTTAGAATTTTATAACAATTTTTTCATCTTTTGATCTATGATGAATATCTTCAAATCTAAGGGAGATAGCGGAATTTTTATGAGAACCTTTTTTACAGAAGAAAATAAGAGCAACGAAAAAGGTTCTAATAAAAATTTCACTATCTCTCTTAGATTTCGTGATATCTCCCAAAAATTAATCTCATAATTCTGTGAATGTTCATTGATTCAATTACATAATAAAAAAACTCAGATAAATATCTAAAAACCTCACAACCTCTTCACCATAAATACATCTCTCCATGAAGATTATTAACATAAATAGAAAGGTAACCAGTGTGAATTACCCAATGAGATGATTTCAAAATTCTAAATGCAACGAAGTAAAAAAAAAAAAATCTGTCTCTTGAGCACACGACTCTCGTAATATTAACAACCGGTGCAACACAATCCTCTACTCCTGATATACACAAAGTTTAATAAGAGAGACCGAGTGCTGAGAGGGCGGGGGGAGGGGGAGGTGCTGCCGTGTGGGTGCCTGTTGCGGGGTCGATGGCGAGAAAAAGCGCTTAATGCATCAGTCAGGTCAACGATCTCTCTCTTTCGCTTCGTAATGTGTCTCCTTTCCAGTGCGTTTATGTATCAAAGCGATTGCGTGACGACACGCGTGTACATATGACTTTGCCCGACGACTTGACGCCTCCGGAGCATCGCTAGTATTCGTTCGATATTGAATGTACGGTGATAAAGCCTTTTGTCTTGTGTACTGAGAAATGATGTATTGTTCATTGATAATTATTGTTAAATTATTATTTTTTATGAATACATTAAATTTTTTTTTTTTAAAGCAATTTAAAAGTGATTTTGAGGAATATCTCGGGATCTGAGCGAGATGGCGAGATTTTTGTAAAGACTTCTTTTGAAGAGAAAAATGAGATTCACAAAAAAGGTCTTATGAAAAATTTCGATAGCTCTCTCAGATTTCGAGATATTCATAAGAAACTGAATCAAAAGTTGAAGATGAGAATTAACTTTTCAATAAAAATCATTTTTACAATATTTTGAAAACAAGTGGGGCAAAATGGGACATTTTTCTCCAAATTTCGAATGAAATCATCAATTTCTTCTCAATTGATGAAAATAAAAATTATCAATTTACTAAAAAAAAAACGTCTTATCAACGTCATCATAACTCACGTAACGAGAGCGTAACAATAAAAATGTTGCACCTGAAAAAATATAATTCACGAGAATGACTACGTAACCACAAAGTGTCCTGGAAAAAAACTAAACTCACCATTTTCATTCTCATTAGTTTTTTTTTTCACTCAGTTTTATTTTGATGGATTAAATGCGGCAATTTGTTATTGCGTTGATGACGTGATACACTGATGTCATTTTATCGTAGGTTTTGTACAGCAGGTGGTTGTTATTATTATTATTGTTATTGATTCTGAAATTAATTGTGAGAATAATTTTTTTGTTGAAATTGTTCATCTTCATTTTTTTTTTGGTTTCGTTAGTTCACATTTAGATTTCAAAATTCTCCAATTGCTAAATGACGCGTCTGTGTAATAATACTATGCCATTATGAAGAGTGTACTAGTAAACATGAGCATGATAATAATTTATTCGTGAGAGATATTTTTGGGTTAATTTCATCACTTTTTAGTAATTCTTCATTTATCTCGGAAACAAGTGGTTTTGAGGAAAAATGCCAGAAGATTTTTTTTGTAGTTTATAAAATTTCTGACGAAAAATGTCTTTTGACATTTTCCTCTAGGATTAACACTTATCGAGATAATTGATTATGATAATCAGTAAAATTGTTTAAAATTTTTACAAAATTACGATTTGTTAAATATGAAATTATCTCGAGAATAAGTGGTTTTAGGGTAAAATATCAAGAAACCTTTTTTGTAGCTCATGAAATTTCCAATAAAAAATGTCTTATGACATTTTCTTCTAGAGTCACGCGTTATCAAGATAATTTCCATGTTTAGAAAATTATCGAGTGTTTGATTTCTGCACTGGAACTAATTGTTCTCGTTACTTATCGAACTAAGCAAATTCAGAACAATGATGTTGATGATGAAAAAACAAAATAAACATTCTAGTTGACAATAAGAAAAAAAATTCCATTGTCCAACACCGCGATTGGAGTTATAATCGTCTAACGATTACATGATTAATTAATTTACCATTTTTCTAATGCCGATGAACCTGATTTACGCAACTCCGTCATAATTAAAATGAAGATTTGAGTAATAATGGGTTTTAAGGAATTTTAAATAGTGAAAAAAAGGACTTCCTCGTGGGAGGAAATCGTTATGCTATCGCGAATCTCAAAGACAATAATAAAACGCGTCAATGTCAACGACCGGGAGAATCTCAACGAAAGCCTTGATGCAGATTTATGACCCGGCTTTATAATGTCATACTCATTATATGCAACAGACCATTTTCCTTTGCGTTTAAGTGATGTTGGTTTAAATAATTGGAACGATTTGTCAATCAATTTTTTTTCTGTTTCTCAGATGTTATATTTTTTTCGTTCTTTCTCTCGATTTATCTCGAAAATAATCGATCTGAGGAGAAAGTGTCAAGAGACCTTTTTTGTAGCTGACAAAATTTTCTATAAAAAATGTCTCAAGACATTTTTCTGTAAATTCACTCATTCTCGAGATAATTACAACATTGAAAACCGATTTTATTAATGAATTTGAATTCTATAAAATTATTGTTAATTAAATATTGATTTATCTCGTTAATGAGTGGATTTACAACAAAATGTTATAGGACATTTTTTGTAGATAATAAAATTTCCAACAAAAAATGTCACTTAACATTTTCCCCTAAAATAACTCATTTTCGAGATAGTGGCGTATTTAAGTTGATGTTGAAAATCGACACGAATTAAAAATATTTATTTCAACTCATCTGTCCTTTAGCATCGTCTTTCTGGTCTCAACTTGTTGCACCGATTGTCCATCAAGGGAACGATTTCCTTATTAAGGCATTCTACGGCGAAACCTCTGGATGTCAACCGTTAACCCCTCGTGTCTGACCTCACGTGAAATTATCCTTTATGGCCTTCGTATTTATTTTCGTATCTAAAAATAAAAATAATTACCTTCTCCATACAATAAATTTTTTACTCAAAAAATTGACTAATGAAATTTCATATCTATTTAACAAAAATATTCAATTATTAAAACTCTGAATAATCAATCATTGTCGATTAAAAATCGATAATATTCAGTAATTTATTATCTCTTTACATTGAAAATTGGTCATTCTCTTTTTCACTCGTGTTATATTTGTTACTCCTGCATATGTGCACTAAACTTGCTCCCGGATTCCAACGGAAACCGATACCATTCGTGAAAACCAGTTTATACTTGGTGGATACACGCGCCAACCGTAAATACTCGCACTTGTATGAGAAAAATCAATGTACAGCGGTCTAATAAAATTTATTTAATTAAAGTAATCAAATTTAATAAATATTATACACCTTTTGGACTCTCTTAAACATTTTTCAAGGACATAATAAATTTTTTTCATTTAATAATTTAACGAAATTGTGGGTTTCTCAAAATATTGAGAAATCATTTTTTTAATGACCCATTTTGCCCCATTATTTTCAGAGGTGTAATTGGAAAAAAAAAATATTATTTGGGGCAAAATGGGTCATTTTTAAAACTTTTAATGCAATTTTTTTTATGAAAGAAATTGAATTATTTGATGAAAAAATGTAAAAAAATTGTACAATTCATTCGTGTACTTGAATGTAATTTTTTAACACCACGATCACGCAATCCTTGACCTTGCCCTTCGCATTGTCCCCCAGAAATTGGTGTCGGTATTTCCTCAATTTATTTTTATTTTTCCTCTGGTATATTCCTTGATACAGTTCACCAAAGAGGTTCGTTGACACGGTTTGGAATTCCTCAGTGTTTTTTTTTCTTCAATAAATTTTTTTTTTTTATTTTTCATTTTTGGGGACGGTAAATTCAATTGTGCAAGTTATTGTGGAGAATAAGTTCAGTGGTGCCATCACCCTTGGGCTCTTCGTGACGTGGATTGAGTGCATGAGGAGAGAGAGTCGAAATGTCTTGGGAGGTTAGGACACGCGATTCGTGACTGTCGCAAATCACTTTAGTCTCATTAACGTTAATTTCACACACTCGTTTCATATTTTCATTCGGTTTTGTTTTTGGTAGTTGAAAGGGATCAAATGAGGGATTGAGATGAGGCTATTTATTATATTTATTCTGTGGGAGATTTTGGGTTTCTTGGGGGCCTTTAAAGTTTAAGGTGGTATGGTTAGAATCCAGTTGAGACTGGGATATTTTTTATTTGACCAATAATTATGAAATTTTACATGAAATATATATTTTTTTTTTGCATTATTTACGATTTTAATAATTTTTCTAACATCAACTCTCAAAAACTGACATTTTCCCTTAAGACCCTGTGTTTGTAATTAATTATTATCAACCATACTAGATGATCAATTGATCACAAATTGCACCAGGATATTCATACTGATATAAACTTTCATTTAAAATTTATTTCATCTTTTACTCATCGAAATCTATTCACGTCCATACTCCCTTAAAGTGTATTAAAACTGATTTCCCACATTCAATTAAACATCAAATTATCTCGATAATGAGTGATTTTAGAAGAAAATGTCAAAAGATCTTTTTTATTGTAAATTTTCTCAGCTACAAAAAATATCTTTTGACATTTTCTCATAAAATCACTCATTACCGAGATAATTTGATTTTTAATAATATTGAAAAGATCGACTTTTTACAACTTTGTTACTCAATTCTCTTGGGAAATAATGGAGTGAAATGAGGTTCAGTGTTATCAGGTAAAATGTTTAATTTTTAGTTATCCATTAATCTGCATACGTAATTGGGACTCAACTAATAATAGAAACTATCAACATTTGGAATAATGATTTACTTGAAGAGGAGAATGATGATTAATGATGGTCATTTTTACTGAGAGAAATTTAATTATTTTCAAAAAGTCAGTGATTTGTAAAGTCTAGAGGGTTTTATGTACCTCGAAGACTGAGTCCTTCATCCTCGAAAGACCCCAGGTATACCCAGACTGACATTTTGACGTATCGAGGACACGCGATATCTGCTGTCTACTATATATAATTTTTGTATTAATAATTATCCCGAGAAAAACGTCTCGTGTGTCTGTAGAAAGGGATTTGAGGATCGGGTTGATGATTTAACTCTACATTCATTCTTACATTTGATTAAATCATGATTATTTCAATAACAACTGATTTCAGAAGAAAATGTCAAAAGACATTTTTTGTTGATAATTTTAGAAGCTACGAAAAATGTCTTTTGATATTTTACCCTAAAATTATTCGTTCTCGAGATATCTCCATATTTAAAAAACCACAATTGCATAAAAAATCTCAATTCAGTCAAAATTAATTTTTCAAATTTTGTTAATTGTTGAATTATCTCAATAACGAGTAATTTCAGTGAAAAATATCAAAAGACATTTTTTATAGTAAATTTTACTCTTTACAAAAAAGGTCTTTTGACACTATCTCCTCAAACCCCTCATTCCTAAGATAAACCCACAATGACTAATTACACTCCTCAATTTTAAAAATTTTAAAAATTACATTCTTTCATAATTATTCCCAACGACCATAAAAATAAATTAAAAATTACTCATGACCTATTGCAACTGAAAAACACTTGTCTACAAGTCAATGAAAACTGATAAGCACTATGAATTTCTATCAAAACGAGTCCATTAAGATTTTTTTAAAAATCACGCATAAATCCAATTAAACTGATAAGGCTGTCATTAAATAAAAAAAATATTTTGAATGATTCATGACTAATCAATAATTGTGTATGCTACTGTGTATACCCATGGGCATGTACATGTCGAGGTCAATGAAAAACTCATGGATTTTAAAGATGTAGACGCCTTCCACTGCTACCCCAACCAATTACTTCATTACCATGTAATATCCTGTACACATGTACATACACCCTTTTGTCAATAACGTGCATTTAGTTATAAAACATATTCATCTACAAATTTGCATTATTTTCATTCACGTTATTCGTATTACCGACCTCGAGGCACCGTTTAACGGCTTCATTAAAACTCGGGGGAAAAAAATTAAAAATATCCTCAAGACATGTTCATGACTGTACCGAGATGATGTTCAGTAAAATCGGAGTAAACTTGTCTCGTTACAACGATGAGTGCATCTCTCATTTTTTATTTATTTATTTTTGTCAAGGGTATGGGGTACTTAACCGGCGGAAATCGATGTATAATTTACGAAGGGCTATATTGCCAGTGATTGAGAGGGAATTATTATGGTCAAATGAACAGGATATACATGGAGAAATTATATTTCTTAGTTTTTCGATAATTTTATTGGAATAATCGACGAGTTTATTTTTTTCTTTTAATGATTTTTTTTTTTTTTTTAATTGATCACCTGTTTTACCCCAGCATTTTTTGTTATGCAAATTGACAACTTTTCATTTCATGAAATCCATTTTTTTTTTAAATTTCAATTGATTTCTAAAAATATTTTAAAACTTGCTGGGGCAAAATGGGTTAGTGTTAAAAAGTGTGAAAAAATTGTTAAAATTTATGATATCGTTACCGTAGGTACATTCCCCTCGGGTTTTGAAATTTGATCAGCAGATTCTGGGGGTGAGTGAAGTTGATCGCCCCACGGGACTTGTCCCGGATACACGTTAGGTCGTTTGCTACCAAAGGACTCGGAGGCCCTCAACGCCTCGTGTACTCGACTCGCCCTCTCCTCGCCTCCCCTTCTCACCCGGAATATTGGAGGAATCGCGAGAGGAGACACCTGGCATTCACGCTGATGCTGGTACATATACATGTGATGTGTTCTTCTCTCGCACACATTGACAGAGCGCAATACCCCTGGTACCGACGGAAGAATGCGGCCAAGCGAGAAAAATTGACAGAGATATTTTTGTGTGCAATTTCAGTCGTGTAACTCATATGTGTGGGTATTTGAGACATAAGGGGAATAACTTGAATTAATTTTTCATGTGTTTCTCCATATTTTGTTTTTTAAGGGAGTATGATCTTGAATCGATTTTGAAGAGAAAAGTATGAAATTAATTTTAAATGAAAGTTTATATCAATATGAACAACCTGCTGCAATTTGTGGTCAATTGACCGTCTAGTATGGTTAATAATAAGTAATTACAAACACAGAGTCTTAAGGAAAAATGTCAGTTTTTGGGATTTGAGGTTAGAAAAATGATTAAAATCGTAGAAAATGCCGAAAAATAAATAAATATTTCATGCACAATTTGGCACTGTTTAATACAATTCTTATTATTTAATTTCAATAATGGCAGGGTGAAGATAGGACGATAGCCAGTTGAGCGAGAGACTATACACCAATAAATAAATTCAATAAAAAAATATCCCTATCTACTTTAAGGACATGATCACTAATATTGACCATAACAATATAAAAATTCAGCTCTATCTCACATCAGTGTCATCCCTTCGATTTTGCAGCAAGAAGAAGAAAAAAAAAAAAAGTAGTTCCCAATCGTCAATTTCATTGGGAAAAAGTGAAAGACCCGAAGACCTTCGAAAGTCGAGGGATTTGCCGTCATAAGCGAGAAGAAACTTCTGGAAAAATGGACACAAAACTACGAAAAGATTACAGGTAGAAATTATGATCTACTAAAAGTATTCCTGGAAATGGAATATTCCAGAAAATCCTTCATAAATTGAAATGAAACTTAACTGAGAACCAAATGGCTACGAATTCAATCAGACTCTCATGCACATCAGTATTTAAATATCTCCAATCCATTCTCCTTAACCGATAAATAGTCTGAAGGAAGAAGAGACACGTAAGCAGCCTGTCCTTGTAGTGTTCCTCTGCAATATACAGCTTTGGGCATGGTCAACCATTCGATATACAATAAATGCAAGAGTGAAACGCGCCAAACAACCTTGAAGATCCCCATAGCACCTCAAACACACCCGGAGGCTCTCCAACACTTCATTTCATCTCCTCAACTCCGAAAAAAAAAAACAAAAAAATTAAAAAATCAATATATCTCGAGACTAATTTGCCTCAGAACTAATTCCCAAATAATCATGACTCAGCAGCGTCACCATCTGAGTGCTAAATCTTGGTCAGTCGGTCTTGTAATTTAGTGGGCGCAGTATTCTGACAAAAGTCTGTCGAGACTGAAAGTGTGAATTTTAACACTTCCAAGCTGCCAAGGTCACCAAAATATTCACCAAGTGCAAATAAATTACACGGAGAATCATCAATACATTGATGGACAGTTGTTCATCCAGTGAAATGTTCATCAGTGTGAGAGAAAAAAGAAGATTAAAAAAAATCATATCCATGACCTTGAGGTCCAGATGACCCGGCGGCATTTTGAAAAGGGAAAGGTTTGTTTTTGATCGTGTGACTATACCCTAACAAAAAAATATAAATATTTCACTTGTGTATCAACTGTAAGTACAAGAATAAACATCATAAAGTTTTAAATTGTTTCTTGGAAGAGTTTTTCATACGGTACCTCTGTACCCTTTTTTAACCACCTAAAAACGGAAAAATGGATCAAGAAGAAATCGACAAAAATACATCAGCATAAATCTTCATACACGTAGTCTGGATACTCGTAGGTGACTTTGGTCTGGGCCATGTGGTGATGCAAAGTCATTGTCAAAAAATCACAAGACGAGACGATTTAAATACTCGAAAGAAAAAAAAACCTACAATCATAGACAGATACATCAGAAAATGAAGATATTGAAATAACTACATTGAGTTCATTGATTCCAGAGGCAATTGAATATCAATTAGAAGTGGAATGTTAAGTGGCTTCAGCTTTTATCGAGATTAGATAACCGTAGAGCTTCAGTACACTAATCGTTTCACTGATATTAATGTTATTAGATCGAGCATTAGATATTGAAAAAGCCATTGACCGTTTTTTTTTTACTCTCTTTATCTCACCTCAACGTACCCATTCACCAAACAAATCACCAAAATATGAAAATAACGAAATAAACATGAGCCCTGAAAATTTACAAAAGTCGTAAATCAATTTTTTGTTGAATATAAATTAAAACCATGAGACCACGTCAAATCATCTATAATCTCATTTTTTTTTTTTTTTTTCATTACTCCACCTTGTAATTATAAATTAAATATTTTATCGCTGCCTTCGTAATTATTCCACGAGACACTCGACGTTGAAGAAAAAAACAAACTCCGTCAGTCAAAAAATAAACGAAGAAAATGGGGGAAAAAAAAATCCGTAACACGCGATTCTCCCGTTAGGATTGGCAACGAGACTCTCGGACGTCTCGCCCTGGTAAAACTTTGGATTAATCGCTCATTATCGATCTTGTCGTGAAAAGAGAGAGAGAGAGAGAGAGAACCAGGCCTGGTCCAGTATTTCTACCCAGTGAAAAGTACCAATGATGACAAGACACGAGGAATTACACCAAGAGATCATTGGACCAGTTTCGTACCATCTAACGGTTTTCATCGACATCACCTCTCGTATCTTGGTGATAGGTGCCAATATAGTAGAACTAACGGATATACTCATTCATCTGGATGTTTAAATTCTCGAAATTGGATGGGATAATGATTGAATTGTGAATGATGATTGAGAGTCTATCGAGTTTTTTTTGGTGATTAGGTAACACCACTCTAGAAATGAATTTCAAAGGAAATAAATTCGGAAAATACCCAAGGGAGATTTGAACTCACAACCTTCAGATTACTATAGTTTAGATTATAATCTTTTGTTGAAACAGTATAAGTCGATTCCATCCTAGGGTCAATTTTTGATGGATATTTCCAAATTTATGAGAGATATCAAAATTTTTGGGGAAACCTTTTTTGTAGCTCTCATTTTACTCTACAAAAAAGGTTTCTATGAATATTTCGCTATCTCCCTTAAATTCCGAGATATTCATCGAAAACTGACCTTAGGATAAAATCGACTTAAACCATTTTACCAATTAAATTCTCATAATGATGTGCTGACTTACCTTTTCTTCGACTCGTTCAAAATCATCAAGACCTACGTCACATATTTTCCTACAATTGTGACTCAATTCGAATGAAAGCTATGAAGTCATCATATCGATTGGGACTGATTCAGCTACAACCCAGATGGAGAAGGGAGTGGAAAGGTTCATTATCCGTGTCAATAATTCATGAGTGTAACAAAAGACTCAGGCGGGAGAATTCGCAGAAGTATGCAAAGGGTCCACTAACCCTTACGCCCCTTTTTTCCCCTATCATCGTATCCTCTTGAGACCAGAAAGGATTGCGTAGGTTCAACACTGTATACTGAGGGTGAATACATTGGACCCCTTCAATGGACCATGCAATTACCAAGTAGAAAAGCTGGGAAAGTCACCCTCCACTTGTAAATCTACAATAATACAAGCATAATACCTTCATAATTTTTTTTTTAATACACTGCGTAATATTGAGGCGAATAAGAGGCTTATTTTACGGCCTCTTTATATCGCTATCAATCTTGATCGTCTGTCTCACCCGTTGCAGATGTATCCTTGATGTCATGGCCAAGTTTAAGGTCACGAGTAGAATCGATCTGTCAACCGTCAGCAGACACTCATGTAACAGGCCGTCACAAAAGAATCAAAATGTTTGTTTTTTTCTAAAATGAAAGGATACAGAGTGACTAAAAAGATGTATGAACCCTTCTAAATCCTCATGGGTTCCAAGAAACTCCTCGATGTTGACCAGAATGGAATGAATGAAAACCAGGATGAAAGGAATAAAATAAGAGAAACGAATGTACTTATTTGACGTTTAAAGTCTCCATGTTTTATTTATTATTTTTTATTTCAACAAACTTGTGATTACGGTATTAACTACATGCGAAGTGAATTTTGCCTGATGCTAACGCGATCAATTTGCCACTGTTGCAACATTTACAAGCTGGAGAACAGTGATTATCCCATGCTTCATGAAAAAGAAAGAAGGTCCTGACGGCAAGAGGTAAGAGAAGAAGTACAAAAAAAAAAGGTAAAAGATTGGACTGCAACTGTCATTACTCGATTTGGTATTATGTATTATACTGAGTCCATCATATATGCCTTTGAGCCACACAGCTTCAATTATCCGGTTATAATTTTTTTTAAAACTATCATCATTATGTCTGTATGGATGCTCTCTACATGCTCAATGAACGGATGTTGAACACGTGGACATTGATATTAATGGATACGTTGGGAGCCACGGTATATTGTCGTAGGTCTCTTTGTTCTGGAGAATTGTGGAGGAGCTACCTTGTGCTAATCTATCAGCATTCATGTCTTGTCTTTATGTATAGTCCATAGAATGCAGGTGCATCAGTGCTGATAGAGCATTCAAATTTAATTCTATCGTCTCTTTGTCTTTGACTGATTTTATTTTGTGGTAATGATGATGATGATGATTATCAGAATTCTTGACCAATTTGGCTGAATGATGAATAAAATTTTCTCAGATTGGTGAATATTTGGGTTAATTGTGGTGATTAATATGGGTATATTTGTCAGTGTCGTGTAGAGATTAGAGGCTGGAGAATGGAGCAGACTCGACTGATGATCCAGCAGAAGGGTAAAAGGATGGAGAAGGTTAACTCGAAGTATCATCAAGATCCTTTCCGGGGGCCCCAGGGTTTCACAACTCGAGAGAAATATGTTTTGGGAGGCCTCATGTTACCCAACGAGAAAGATCAGAAGGATCCGTCGCACACGAGGCCCTCCCATTATAGCCTCGAACAATGTAACAAATACCCTCATCAGACTATCTCAGACGCCATTGTGCCCTCACATTCTATCTCACCTCTCGTCCCAAACTCTGGAATGCAATTTTTATTTTTTTAATCGGAGAAAAAAAAAGGAATCAACAAAATTGAAAGAATGTGAGAGCTGGGATGGGATGACCTGCTGGGTCTGAATCGTGGAGGTTCAGGTGGGAGAATATTACTGAGGATGTGATAGGATATATGTAATAACTCTGGAAATTGATGGAATTATGAGATTGAAATTATCGTTATCAATTGAAAAAGTTTTCTTAAAGAGTTCACTCTTTGATGAATATCTCGGAATCCAAGCAAAATAGCCTAATTTTGAAGAGTATTTTTTTTGTAGCTCTGTTTCCGTTTTACAAAAAAGGTCCTTTCAAAAATTTTCCTATCTCCTTTGAATTTGAAGATTTCCTTCCTCGACGGCAAAGCCCTCCTGTACTTTCCTCCTAAAATGCATAATTATTGAGATATAAATTTTCAAAAACATGTCTATTCGTTGCTCAGTCCAATTTTCCAATTGTTATAACTTGAACAAAAAAAAAAATTATTTTCCAATTCTATTGACTGGAAATAACATCTCCAGGTCAGGAAAATATTCTCAACTGTTTCAACATGTGGAATTTATTTCTCCATTTGTGATTCAATGATCCGAAGTGAACACACCTTCTCCCAAGAGAATGGATATAAAAATCGTTCCAAAAGAGATTTAAAAGAATGGCTTTCTTCATAGAGAAAATTGCTTGCTACTTTTTATTTTTTATTTTTATTGTTCTCTGAAAACATCAATGTCACGTTGAGGGCACAGCTACGCCATTGATCTTGAGGTGTATATTCGAAGGAAGAAAAAAAGAAACTAGTCACATCCAGTATATCTTTACGACTGTTTGAACTCTACGTCATTGCTGGTCTTTTGACGTTTTCAGTGAGGATTGCGTGTATGCAGTGTCTTTCACGTGACCTTCACTAACAAAATTCTCGCATACTCACATTCTGAAATACGATGAGAGAAGAAATAAAGAGTAATCCGCCCCCTCTTTTATTCCACTTATTCTTTCACATTATTTTTCGTTCAACTAATCATGTCTCGGTGTAAACAAAACCAGTCAAAATAATCAAAAAATTTTCAAAAATATTCCTATCGATGCCCATCTCGCAGCCCGATATCATCTGGCCCGAATTTTTTCATTATTAAGGAGTCACCACAGGCAAAGAAGCCTTGACCTCGCCCGAAAATGTATACCACGCGCCTGTGTACAGAATTTCGTAATTCTTTTTTTTTTTTTTTCGCCGACCTCAATGCGAAAATCGTCATGCTGGAACGAGGACTTCTTCGTTTAGCCGAAATGCTTTCGTATGCAATTTGGATTCATCGCGAGTTGTTCCTCAATGGCGGTGGAAAAAAAAAGTGGAGTTTATCGCATTAAAAAAAAAAGAATCTTTTTTTTTTGTGGGAAAATGTTTCAGTGGGTTACAAAGGTGAAAAAAAAAATATTGAAAATTTTGGATATAAGGAAAAACATGTTTCTTCAATTCTCAGGGTGATCTCAGGGTGGTCTAAAAAAGTGATACTTAAAACGAATCTTTACGACATACCAGCCGGGTGTTGTTTTTTTTTTTTTTTAAATGCGTTGTATTCTTTTGTGAATTCGCATGGTCGAAAAGCACACATGCATGGGTACAATATATACGCATTGAGGGCGAGCAAGAGGAAGTGAGAGGAGGCAAGGAGATGCTATCATCCATGCTAAATTGGATATTACTTGGGCACACCGAAAAAAAAAAATCGTGTTGTATTCGTACGAAGAAGTTTCGCTGTTTTTTTCTTTTTTTTTTTTTTTTTTCATTTGCGAGAAGAAAAAAATGTACACCTCCCCCTTGAGATAGCCTTGGACGTACGAGAATCCCCATTCGTGGGATTAAGCGCCTTGATATCGTCGAGTGCCCCTTTCTGATGCGCTAAATATGGTAATCGGGAAGGTCAACCGGACGGTAAGAAGTGAAGTGTCACGATCAACCAAAACCCACGCGTTTCAAAAATTGTTAAAAAATCTATTGTTGCGGACAGAACGATAACACCAAAATATTTTATTTTTATTTTATTTCTTTGTTATTCGGAATTCAAAAGGAGAAACTTTTTAATGAAAATGATCGCAAAAAATTTTTTTTTTCATTTGAGAACTTGACGAGATTATAGAAATCGACCCGTTTTGCCCCACAACTTGTCAATCCAATAATAATCCTCAATCTCTTTAAATTTAATAAAAACGAATATTTCCATTCTAACCTCAAATCCCAAAAACTGACATTTTTCCTTAAGACCCTGTGTTTGTAATTAATTATTATTAACCATACTAGACGGTCAATTGACCACAAATTGCAGCAGGTTGTTCATATTGATATAAACTTTTATTTAAAATTTATTTCATATTTTACTCTTTAAAATTATCTCATGACCATACCTCCTTAAACTGCTCTGGTCAAAATCTAGTTGAGTCGTTGAGTGAAGGTGTACAAAAAGTCGAATTTATGGAGATGAAAATCCAGTTAATACTGGGACACTCTTTATTCAACATCTAGAGATGATATACGCAATTTGTTGAATTTATTTGTTTATTGAATTTATTTATTGGTGCATAGTCTCTCGCTTGACTGGCTATCGTCCTATCTTCACCCTGCCTTTAGTGAAATTTAATAATAACAAATGTACTAAACAGTCAATAATTACCAAATTGCACATGAAATATTCATTCATTTTTCCTCATTTTTTTACGATTTTAATCATTTTTCTAACCTCAAATCCCAAAAACTCACATTTTTCCTTAAGACCCTGTGTTTGTAATTAATTATTATTAACCATACTAGACGGTCAATTGACCACAAATTGCAGCAGGTTGTTCATATTGATATAAATTTTCATTTAAAATTAATTTCATACTTTTCTCTTCAAAATCAATTCACGACCACACAACCGTAAAACCGTTTCACCCTTGAATAAAGAAAAACATCCTCCATCTGTTAGATTTTTATCTCTCCGTAATTTCCATTTAATCCTTGAACGAGTATTTCAATTCACAAAGAACAACACAGTGAGTAGAAAACTTCATTGAATAGAAATGACTGACTTCACCCACAGTGTTATTCAGATTAATTGTCTTTTAACGGATCATTCCCCGTATTAAATGGACGTGCGTATTGGCCTACCAAGAGAGAAACAAACCGGTGACATTGTCCGTGTCACGGTGTCATACCCATTAACACCCTTGCGTACTTGCATACACGCATTATACCCAATGTGTCATTAATTCTCATCTACTCTGATAAGTTGCATCACGTCAAATTCCGTCCGAAAAATTCCCTATTATCCCCTCGGATTCCATGAAAAACAAAAAAAAAAAATCATCACTCCTTCCAAAAACAGCAACAGATGACATATATCCCGATTAATTGATACTCCGTCTGGAATTTTTTTTTTTTTCTTTTAAATTTGAATAATGTCTTTCTCAATTGTTTTTTTTTTCCTCCGATAAAGGCCAAAAAAAATGTTAAATTCCACTTGATTGATAGACTGAAAACATTTTTATCAAATTTAAAGGAAAAAAAAAATGAAAAGTGAGACGATACAAACATATACAAACAAACACATATACTGTCGTATTAAATGTGAAACAGCTTCCAAGTGTCAACGGTTTTTCTTACGCAAGAAGTCTTGATGCCCCCAAGATCTATTATACATACCCAATGACAATATTGTAACACAACACAATGGCTATACTAGGAACGATAGAATTATCTTCCGGTAAATGCCGAGAGGCACTCTCGTATTTTCTCGACCTAGAAAAAAAAAAAACATGAATATACAATATATAATGCGCCAATGTATACATTCAATCTACCACTTTCACAGTGGAAAATAACTTGTACACAAGGTTCATCGTTCTTTCACATTTATTAAGAAAAAAAAAGAAGAAAAAAATTAATTTTATTAGGAATTTTCTCTCGTGTACACATGTGTGTTTTGACATACACGAAACACAACTGCCCACACGCATTGAATTGCTGCTCAATGTTTTTATAAGTGTATTTGTGTATTTTTAATGCACATATGTACTGCCTACGTGTGTATATAATACTCAAGTACTTTCACACGAAGAGGTGAACAACACAGTGTGGTATCCAGGCCAGGGGTGGCCAACCACTCCTCTCTTAACGATTCAATGGGGCTCAGTAACGATGCATCTTCACTCAAATATCCCAATTATAGGTTTATCAATCGATAATACTGGAGGATAAATTTTATTGTAAAATTGTCAATTGAGTTTTAGTTTTTTTATGAATATCTTGAAATCCAATGGAGTTATCGAAATATTTATTGGGACCTTTTTTGTAGAGGGTGAATAGAGCTACAAAAAAGGTTTCTATGAAAATTTTTTCAAGTCGATTAGATTCAGAGATATTCTCCAAAAACTAATTTTTTAGTTTTAATTATCTCGTTTTCAAGTTGAGTTTAGTTTTTGATGGATATCTTCGGATCTAATTGAAATACGGTAATTTTTTTAAGGACCTTTTTTATAGAGAAAATTGTGAGCCATAAAAAAGGTCCTTATGAAAATTTCGATAACTACCTCAGATTTTGAGATATTCACTGAAAACTGATCTATCTTCGAGTGAAATTAAATTATTCTGCTTTCCCTCAATTTTCATTTTATGCAAAATTCTTGGGACAAATTGTTACATGCTTGAGCATTTTAATTACAAGTTTACAGCCCAGAGAAGTTGGAAATAGACTCTCAACCCATAAATTCGTTATTAGGTGGATAATTGAAGCTTTCTGGTATATTAAATCAAATATACCGTTTTTACCACTTTTGCCTGGAGGTGAAAAAAATAGTTCAACACTATTGCATGGCCCACTCGACTATTTTTCCCCTGTGCCCAGAGTACACGTGCGAATATGTGGAAGAGATTTTTTTTTTGCTTCTAGTTAATCACATCATTTATGGGAATAAAGTGAATTCATTTCATCTAGTTAAGAGGTTATTTTTCACGCAGACTTCACGCTTCAACTTCACTCTTGAAACGAGGGTCTGTGAAAGAGAAGGAGAGAATAAACGGGTGGTTCGTGGTGGATACGATACACAAAACCTCTAATTATGTGGTTTTTAGAGAGTTTATTATTTTTAGAGGATTTTCATCTACTTATAATATTATATTTCATTATAATTCTATTTTTCTCAGAATTCTCAAAAAAGAAAACAATTTTCTCTTTCCATTCAGCAATTTATGAAGTAGTATTCAATAGTAAAATAGTTTTTAGGGTATATCTCTAGATTTGAGAGAGATAGCAAAATTTTTATTAGAATACTTTTTGTACAGAAAAATGAAATCTACAAAAAAGGTCTTTATGAAAATTTTGCTATCTCTCTTGGATTCTAAGATATTCTCCAAAAATTGACTTCTAAAATTAAATAAAAAATTTAGGGGTGAAACAACAGTTTTTTGTGGATATCTCAGAATCGAAGAGAGATAGAGGAATTTGTATGAGAACCTTTTTTATAGATCCCATTTTCTTCTACAATAAAGGTTTTCATGAAAATTTCGATATTCCTTGTAGATTCGAAGATATTCTCGAAAAACTGATTTTTCCATCGAAATTTCCTCTTTAATAAAAAAACGCCCATTTTGCCCCAGTAGTATTTTGCCCAGTGACTTTTTAATGGCACCAATTTCATGCATCACTCCCCCCCCCCCCCCCCCTAGTGAAGACAAAAAGTAATTAAAGCGCTTAAAAATTACGCAGAATTCAATGAAATCTGATGTCAGTCTCTCGTTTCACTCCATAAATTAATGCCCGTAAACTCACGTCAGATTGTCAACGTTTGACCAGCGTGTACCTGAGATTGAGGGACATTTAATTATGAAATGATTCAAGAAATATTTTTAATATTAAAATTATAAACTTAATCGATAAAATTCACCTCTACGCTGAGAGAAATTTTTGGTCGGGTTCAGAACGTGTCCTTGAGTGATTTTCTCCGAATATCGAATAAGAGAATCTCCCCACTCCCCTCACACTCTCTTCTATCTGTGAGCGGTATTAGAGTGTGGGAGGGGTCCGCTTAGACAAAACGTTGACAGGCCGCATGCTACTTGTCTCCTTTTTGAAAAATAACGCAACTCTACGCGCATGACGTCACGAACAAGGATAGACGAATTGTTACGGGTGGGGGAACGTTCTTGGAGGGAGAGCAGGCATGGAGGGGAAGTTTTTTGGATTAGAGAGGCCTCGAATAATAGAAATCCTCCTTTTTTTTCTCATCTTTAAGTGAAAATTTCGTGTAAATTAATATTAAACAATAAAATTTGATGTATAAAAATTAAATTTCATTTTTCGTTTGAGAAATATTGTCCTGATGAGAGTCAATCGTGAGGATAACATTTTATTGGCAACACCTAGAATTAATTGGAATAGGAATCAGGAGATTTTTAAGAAATAAACAATAAATTTGGTTAAATTTTTATATACGTGACATTTTGCTAATATATTTTGGCATCTTCAGACTATGGAAATACATAAAAATAGACAGATCAGTCTTACATGATAACCTAACCTCAAAAATGATGAACTCAGTAAAATCAAAATGCCGGAATAATTCTCGGATATCTCGTTTTTAAATATCAGCTGACTAACAAAATAGTTATACTATTGCATAAACAAGTATATAATGGTCCTATCAGCTTAAATCTATACGAGATTTTTTCTTTTTTCATTGAAGAAGAGAGCAGTGAGCCTCCTCTGGGCATCAAGAGGCCGCTGAACTCGTCTGATATCCGGTTTTTTTCAATCCCCTTTGGTTGGCTTCTGGACTAACTTGTGCCGTCTTAATTCGTTTGAAAATTTAATGAATTTTTAGATTTTCAAATTTTTTTATTTTCAAAATTTACATAATTCATGGAATAATCGATTAATTCATGAAAATTCTTGCAACTAAATGGTAAAACGTGATTAATCAAAAATTTAGAATTGATTATTTGGAAATATCTCGTAAACTAATAGGTCTACAGAATAAAGTGATAAAATCTTTTTTGTAGCTTATCAAATTCTCTATAAAAAAGGTCTTCTACCATTTTCTCCTACAATCCTTGATTGCCGAGATAATCCAACAATTGGTCGATATCATTGCTATGACAGAATCACTCAAGTCGAGAAATTTCCACTAGATATCTCATTATCTCAAAAACAAACGACTCTATGAAAAAATTACAAAAGACCTTTTTTGTAGCCCTTGAAATTCACCACAAAAAAGGTCCTTTGACAAATTCTCCCGAACCTCGTCCTTCTCCCCGTTATCCCCAAAATTCGAAAGAACATCCATTTCATGGAAAAATCCGATGGAATAAAATTTTAAAACCACAAAAATTTTCCCTTTGATTTTTTAAAATCAACCACAATCCAGTGAAATTGAAAGTAAAATTTTCCAGACTGTCTCTCGAGCATTTCTATTCATCTCATCTCGTTGAATTGAAAATGCGGAAACATGAGAGGGAGGATGAGGAAGTTTCCCTTGACGATGAGACAACCAGGAACTAGACAGGTTGAGAGACGGGGATATAATTGAGCGGACAGAAAATTTAATAGCACTCGACCGCGCGCACCAATGACGATGCATCGATTAGTTCATGTCTGTCGTTTATTCCGTACTTACTCGATCCTCCTCCTCCCCCCTCCCCCCTGTTCCATCACGATTTTCTGATGTCTGGAGGGCAAAATAGAGGCATTGATTATTCACTAACAAACATGGGGAGTCTGAATGGTACGGTAAATTTATTAAATTGATTATTGCATTTATTTTTTTTATTTCATTAAAGACCAAACAGTCTGAGTCAATTAGAGGGTCAAATTATTACATGAATACATTAATATTTGATGTTTTTTTCTTTTTATTATTTTTTTTTTTCAACAATTTTTTAATTTTTTTTAATAACCCATTTTGTCCCGATAATTTTTTTCAACAATTTTTCATCTTATTAAAACGGGTAATTTTTTCAAAATCGTTTAAAATCCTTTTTCCTGTAAATTTCAATTAACAGTAAATAACGAGTTAATTGTTTAAAATATTTGCCCATCGACTGAACAAATTTACCAACATTATGAGAGAAAACCGGATGCAAGCAAAAAATAATGATTTTTTTTTTTTTTTTTAAGTATGACCTCATTGTCAAAACCCAGTAATATTTACTGGTAATTCATTTTTTTTTGTTTCTCCCAAAAGTACCCCCCCCCCTTCCTCTCCCCCACTGGGTACATAAACCGCAGATGTACCGTTACAGTTACTTTGGGGGATTCAGTTTTGGGTAATTACACGGTGAATTATTGCGGTTTGCAACACTGCAATGCGACCCCCTCAGTAAATCATCAAAAAATAATTGTCTTTTCTTCGAAAGAAAGTCAATCATTTTTTTTCGTGATTATTATTATTATTATTATTTTTTTCCTCATTCAATTCTGAAGTACGTGAAGACATTTTTGGGTGGAAAGTTGAAAGAGGAACGAGAGAGAGAGGTCTCTCAGTTGAGTATAAAATTTTGCGGGAGAATTATGATTGAATTGGAGAAGGGGAAATGAAAAGTAATTGGGGAAATGGCTGCAAATTTTGATGATAGTCCTGAGGCAGAAAAAAAATGAAAAAAAATTGATGATTATGTGGGGATGAATGGAGCGCATGTGCAAGGTGCATGTGTCGGGAGGTTGGTTTTGCCCGAGGATCGATACAGGCAAGCCAGACTAGGAAGTAAACCCGGGCATCAACCTCCGACCCACCCACACTCCAGCGACAGTTTCACCTGTCTCACCCTTCCTCAGTTCTTTCTCTTCTCTTTGGTGGGGAGAGAAAAAAAAAATTAAAATGGCATTTAACAACCCGTCTTCATCATGAATGACATCTTTACACTTTCTTAATCCAATAAAAGGCAGTCTGGATGACTTTACATGCCGCTTCGATTAGTTTTTAAGGTTGTGTGGTCGTTAATGAATTTTGATGAGAAAAGTATGAAATTCATTTTAAATTAAAGTTTATATTGGTATGAATATCCTGGTGCAATTTGTGGTCAATTGACCGTCTATTATGGTTAATAATAATTAATTACGAACACAGGGTCTTGAGGAAAAATGTGAACTTTTGGGATTTGAGGTTAGAAAAATGATTAAAATCGTAAAAAAATGCGGAAAAATAAATGAATATTTCATGTGCAATTTGGTAATTATTGACTGTTTAGTACATTTGTTATTATTAAATTTCACTAAAGGCAGGGTGAAGATAGGACGATAACCAGTCAAGCGAGAGACTATGCACCAATAAATAAATTCAATAAAAAAATAAATTCAACAAATTGCGTATATCATCTCTAGATGTTGAATAAAGAGTGTCCCAGTATTAACTGGATTTTCATCTCCATAAATTCGACTTTTTGTACACCTTCACTCAACGACTCAACTAGATTTTGACCAGAGCAGTTTAAGGAGGTATGGTCATGAGATAATTCTAAAGAGTAAAATATGAAATAAATTTTAAATAAAAGTTTATATCAATATGAACAACCTGCTGCAATTTGTGGTCAATTGACCGTCTAGTATGATTAATAATAATTAATGAAAAAGTAGTAACTTATAAGGGCGTTGAAAGGTCACGATAGGGTATGCTCTGATGGTCAAACTCGAAAGCTCTAGCATTTGTTATATCTGGAGAGTTCTCCAACATTTTTCATCAGTTACTGAGGGAAAAAAATTAAGTAGATAAAAGTTAAGAAATCAATTGAGCTCGAGGATAACTTTTCGATTAATATCTTTAAATCTAACAGAGATAGAAGAATTTATCTAAGAATCTTTTTTGTAACTCTCATTTCCCTCTACAAAAAAGGGATTTATAAAAATTTCCCCATATCCCTTTAATTCCGAGATATTTATCAAAAACTGAATTACTTCATCAAAAAATATATTTAAAAAAAAAATACCTCTGGATTTTTTCGTTCATTCACCCCCAAAAAATCACTTCAGACCTCGACGTAATCTCAATGATCAGTGCTGGGGTAGATTAGCCGTTCATCCCCGAGAAATGAAGATATACAGGCGATAAGAAACAAAACAAAAAATACAACAAAAAAATACGAAACTGAAAAGCCGAGGGTTTCAGGAGCAAAATGAAGATGAGGATGGTGAGAAGAGAGAGAGAGTGATAAAGAGGGGGGGGGGGGGGGAGAGGAGGTGAATGCACACAGTTGAAAGCCAGACGACAGTATGCGGTGGGTTCGGCAAGTGGGGGAGTACAAGTGCATGAGGTGCAGAAGAGGGCGGCAGAGAGAGGTCGTTGGCAGCGGGTTGCACGAAAGGGGGTTGTGTCGTATTACGAGGAAGAGGGGGAGATAGGGAGAAGGTAGTGAGAAGAGGTCAGTGAACCCACGGTCGATAACTGACACTCGTGTTACGCTCAAAGCCCGCAGACTTCAGCTGATCTTCATCTCATGGACCATCAGTCACTCATTAAAATTCATTTCGATTGAATAACGTGACATTTTATTAAATTAAAACGTGATATATTTTATGAATAATTCGATGGGACTGTTAAATCAAATTTTCCAAACATTTTTGAAAATTTATAATTATGAAAGTTTCATTGAAATTGAAATGATTCTTATGAATTTTGTAAATTAATTTTTTGAATAATTTGTGAGTTTTAATTTTTAATGAATATCTCGGAATCTAAGAGAGATAGCTGAATTTTTGTCATAATCTTTTTTATAGAGCAAAAAAACATTTACAAAAAAGCTTCTTACAAAAATTTCACTATCTCTCTCAGATTTCGAGATATTTCCCAAAAACTGATATTCAAGTGTATTACTATGAAGACAATGACTGGAATTCATTGAAAAGGCCAAAAAATTTGATTCAAAATTGAAAAAAAAAACGACCCATTTCGCCCCAGTACTTTTAAAAATAGTGAAAAAACTAATTTCAGCGAGAAATTTTTTTTATTTGTATCTCAAAAACTACTGGGGCAAAACGGGTTTTCGAAAATTGAATATCCTTTCTTATTTCAAATTGCAAAAAAATAATTCCAAAATAGTAACAATATTGTGTAATTGAAATGCGAATTATTTTTGCAAAATCCCCCCCCCCCCCCTGAAATTGATGTTTAATTATACCCATCGATTGCAAAAGAGAGACCGGAGGGGTTGGCTTATCAACTCCCTGTTACAATCCACGAGTTACACGATTCACTGGCATCGGAGTGACTACAACTCAAAAGGTCTCTGAACTCATGCTCCAAGTGCACATTTTGCATCATATATACATACTCATCTGTCCATGGCTCGCGTGTCTTAGTTATCTATCGCTCACTGGCCATATACCACCGTCAACTGATCGCGTGCACGCACAGACGCGTTTGAATTTGAGTTGAGAGAGAGAGAAATAAAACTCGCGAAATGAAGAGAGAAAAAAAAAAGACATTGCTGAAAATAAATGTGGGTCTCCGATACTCGTCTTGTCTTCCGGGAGTCAGCGCACGAATTCATATTTTTTTTTTTTTTTTTTTCGGGCATGAAAGAGGAGTGGGGAGGTGGGAGGTGGGCCTAACGCTTCTCTAACGGTCGTTTCTTTTCTGTGAAAAAATATGTGGGGTCAAAGGCTCTTTCAATCGAAACTAACCCAAGGAACCCTCGTACGTAACGGCATTGTCACGCGAGAAACCTGGCGCCGAAAAAGAAACAGTTATTGGGGCCTTTTCAATTTATTCAAAGAGTTTGCAAATTTTTTAAACTTTTTTTTTCCATATTTTATCCTGTTGCTATTATTTGCATCTGTGATATTTTCACTTGCAGATGGGAAAAAAAATTAAAATTGAGTTTTTTAGAATCAAATCTGATCGCAAGTACAATTTTAAATCCATAAGAATATTTCTTACTCAAGGATATGAGTGTAAACAGAGCCTTTTTTTCCTGCAGTCGAGAATTTTTATCAAATTCAAATGAACTTTTTGATGAAAAAATTGGTGATTCTACCGGGATTTGAACCCCGGTCCTCTGCGTGCCAGACATTCACTTTACCCAAACGCCATCATGCGAATGGTAACTTTTCTTTCTAATTCGCTCAGTTCATAAATGATTTTTGTTGTTCAAAATAACTTGATTAATTAAAAAAAATAAGATAACAATTAATATTGCATTTGCAAATTTTTAATTTCCTCATTCTATTTTATTTTCGTGAATGAATAAAAAAATTTTGTGCCTGTGATACTCGACAAAAGAGGTTTCACGGGTTCTAACGATTACATGACAATTTTTGTTAGACACATGATCCCACTGGCGTGAATTTATTTTCCAGTTTAGGTATTATTTCGAATCAAGTGCTTATCTAAATCTCGAGGGGCTTTTATACGAGGGTTTCATATCTCTTTGCGAAACTAAAGGTTCAAGTTTTATAGAAATTCATACTCATTGGATTAAATATTCTCTTTTTTTTTATGATTACAGGTAAATACCAGAGTTTCAACTGTTGAGTCGAATGATAATTGATTCCGTGGGTTTAAGGTAGGATTTAAATATTAAAAAATCGTTATCAAAGGGTTTCACTAGAGTGAAGTATACCTAATTAATACATCGATCCAATTAAAATTTCCACCAATAATTTTCCATAATTATCACCACCCGGACAAACTGGTGAGTTGGGCAATCCTCCACGAGAAAACGAAATTGTGGCCTCGTGCAGCTGCAAAAGAGCCAAAAAAAAAAAAAGATTGAATCTAGGAACAGCGAAACCCAGGAGAATCGAGCAATCGCACGCTCGGTCGAGCAGCCTCGTACGATTTTGCCCTCGGTGAACGGTTTGAAAAGCCACGGACTTTTCAATATTTTCGTGGGTGTGCCCACAGCGGCCATTGAACTCTTCCAAAATCAAAAAAAGTAATAGTAACGATTTATTTATTTTTTTTTTCAATATTTGACCATTTTTCATCTCTCTTAACCAAGTGATGCGCATTCGATGGACAAATCCAACGCAGCAACAAGATTTCCTCGATAAGGAGGTCAAGGCCATGACCTAGTGGTAGGTCGTTGCACCGAGGCATTCTCTCGTCCCCAACTCAATGCCCTGGGCCTCTTTTGTCCCCTCCACAAATTGCTAAAAACAATTTTCACACATTTTAAATGCAAAGAAAGAAAACATAATTGAATGTTTCAAATTCAATCGAAATTCCTCATTTGAAAACTCATTTTTTTTTATTTTTTTTCATACACTTTTCTCTTTCTGCCAAGAGAAAGGCAAAGACCCGCTGTGGCTTTCCCAACAGCTCATCTCTGATTTTTTTTTACCCGCAATTGCGCGATTGGTTAGTGCCGATAAGCGTTCGAAGGTAAACTAGGATTTTGCTCGTTTGAGAGAAAAAAAAAATGGGAAAAATTGATGAAAAAAAAAATAAGGAGAAAGGCGAGAAATCTAATGCGTGGGCTCCTTGCAATGATACTTCCACACTGTGTACCTCTCCAGGACTTGAAAGCTACGGACAAAGTCGTAATTATATTTTCGCCTACGTTCTATTTTGACTCGATGACAGAAAGGATTTGTCTGGTGTGATAATTTTTGATATGTTGAGGAGAAAACTGATTTATCGACGCGCTCATGTGGTGTCTAGAAATTGAACTACTGATTTGACTGATTAAATACTCTGTTTACCTCATTCATTCTATCATGATCTGTGGAATTGCTCATTTAGAAAATTTTCTAACCTATAAAAAAAGGATTCGTTGAATTTTCTATTACCAAAATATCTCGGTCCAATTCAATTTGATAAATTTTGCAATATAAATACTTGTATTGATTTCTAATTCTCCTCCACATAACCATTATTTTTTACGCCTCATGATTTAAACATTACAAGGACAATCAGGCAGGTTTAGCCATTTGTGTAGAGGTTATTAACCCAGAAAACAATGACACATCCTTCTTAGAATAGTCAAATCGTTTGAATCGCTTAAACTATCATCAAACCATATTAATACACCACAACAATGACAATGATCAGCATGACGGAATAGCACATGGCTTCCGGTATTTTTTTTTCAACTTCATAAATTATTAAAATTAAAAAAAAAAAAACCGTAGGAGAAATTGCATTAAACTAATCCTCCAGATAACTTCATTGGCGAATAAACACGTCCTCTCCTCATTCTTTTCTTCTTCACCGTTCAATGTCATTGTGCCCACCAGTAGGGAACGGGTCGCATACAGAACAGGGCCAGGCACACAAACGCTTGGTCCGCTTGGAGACATGGCAGGCAAGAGTGAGATGGTAAGATGAGTGAGAGAAGAACACAAGCTTGAATACAACGCGTACATACTGCCAACCCTTGTGCACGCATTCACAATGCCCAGGGTGCAACAACCTCCACCTTGAATAAGAGTGGGGAGGGGGGGGGGGGGACAAAAAGAACAATAAAAATAAAAGTGAGGTAAAAAAGAAAAAAGAAAAAAAAAGAAAAAGGATACTTGCACAGTCGGCTGCTTTGCTTGTCTGCAAATAATTTACGACAGTCTAGGAAAACTCGAGGATTGCGAATATACACTTGGGAAGAGGCACGATGAAACTCGTCAGGGTCATGAGACTCTTCAGTGGGTGGAGAGAAAATTTTTATGGTATGTTTCTCAGAGACATCAACGAAAATTAAGTACTAATGAAGAAAAGGGGAAAGAGGGTTTTGAAATTGGAGATGATGGTGATGGAGATTTTTGTCAATGTGATTCATCAAAAGATTCAGGGGGACTTTAATAAAATTCGTTAGCTGTCATGAACTTTATAGCTGACTTTGAACAATGGACTATGATTTTTGAATGATTGTGAAGGCCATGAGATTCATAAACATCCTAACAATCTGAATAGGAATAAAGGGATCTGAATAGGCTTTTTTTTTTCAATTGTCCAGCTGGTCAATTGAAAAAGTCCTATGATTGGTTAGAAATAGGCCCCCGGCTCTCTCATTCGTTGATCAGTTCCCGGCCTACTGATTGGCTGGCGCAGCCTCTACCAGTCACAGGTTTAGAAAGGACCTCCTTAACACAACGAGTTCCAGTATTGGAAATCTAGTCCTGATGATGCGCACTGTAACGTTTGCGAAATGTCGGCAAAATGCTTCAATATTTCTGAAGAACAATATACAGGGTGACGTCAGCATCCACCTTATAAATTTTAGGGGTATGAGGTATGAAAAATTACAATTTCAATGTTGCAAAAATTAATGGAATCGGATAATAAACATTTAAATTGAGACTGTAAAAATTTTTCCTTTTTTAATCAATAATACCATGAAGATCGCCACTATGATGCTGTGAAGTTGGATAGTGTCATGAAGGAGTTAAAATTTCCTATCAAACTTAGTATGGAATCGAGGCGATACATGGTTGTGTATATGTGTCGAAATGCCAGTTTTTAATTGGACATTTTCTGGCATCTTACATTATTCTACTGTTAGTAACAAACTAAACTATAAGCAACTGTTTTTATACAGAATTAAGTTTATATTGTAATTAATGTAATTCGTTTTGTTTGTTTTCTACGAATATTAATATCCACCTGCTGTATTTTTGTCTGAATGAACACTCTTAAAAGAGATAGAAAAATAGTTGAAGGCTCTTGGCTGAACGAGGGACCCGTAAGGTACCCGGGTTTGAGTCCGGCTTGGAGCGATTGGAATTTTTAACTCGCTCGGAAACCGTTGAACGAGAGTCTAGACGTCAAGAATTGGATTGAAAACTATTTTCCGATTAAGCTCGTTCGATAGACATGGTCAAGTTCTAACCAGTCAAAGTCTTGAACAGAATGTAAAAAGCTGAATTGGCTATTTGTGAAAAGACATTAAATTCATCTATTAGACAAATTGTTGCATTCCTGTAATCAAATCTCCAGTAAAACTTGAAAAAAAATGAATAAAAATGTTTAATGATCATCAAAGAAGATCCGTGAGTAAAAATTACCGTGTATCCATCAATGAAACTCCAAGTAATGTCTCAAAGGGCGTCGCACTTGCAAATGGGCGCAAGGACCTTCACTCCTCTCTGTTCATCCTTCAATACAAGATATCTACACAAGATGAGCTAGAGTCTCAACTCCCTTCCCTATTCTGAAGGCTAAAGGCCCCAGAGTATTGCTACGATGTTCAAGTCGAGACAGAAGTCGTTAAACGCTTTATACTCCTTTTCATAGCGTGAGTACCCTTCTTCTGTACCTAGAGATTCTCGTGCAAGAGGAAAAAAAAAAAAAAAAATATTAAAGAGAGTATTGAAAATAGTGTATGCGACCAGCTGGATGACTGGAAATATACTGGGTGACGATGACCTTTGAGAATATAAATTTCAAATAAAAATTAAAAAATCTTGAAAATGAATTTACAAATTAGGAAAATAGTTTTTGAAATCGATTATATGAAAAAATTTAATTCAGTATATTTTTGGGGCAAGACGGGTTATTTTCTTTTGAATTTAGTATCAATTTTTTTCTTTTAATTATAATATTCAGTTTTTGGTGAATATCTCCAAATCGGAGGGTGATGTAAAAAAATTTTCTAGAAACCTTTTTTGTAGAGAAAAATGAGAGGTGCAAAAAAGGTAATTATAATCATTGAGCTATCTCCATTGGATTTTGAAATATTCATCAAAAACTGAACATTTATTTTGATACGAACAATTAAAAATCAATTAAATAGTCTTGAATATTGAGCTGGAGTCGAGTCTCTAGAGGAGTTCATTGCACTTAATAATTTTTAAAATGCCCCTCTCTGCAGACATAACCCATGAGCACCCTTCAGCCAAAAATAGGTTAGATGATGATGAGACTCCATAAAATCGGGATTGTCCGTATCAAATAACCAAAATTGTTGTTATTTTAATAATTGACTATCAACATTTTAATTCAATTTTTTAAACATTATGCTCTGACAATCAATAATTAATTCAAAAATAATGTTGAATATTGTAATATTCAATAATTATCCATAAAAACTTCTCCAATATTTTAGGAATTGTCCTAAAATTGGAAAATGAGATACAGTAGACTCTCGTTATAGTCGAATGCTTGGGAGTATTGGGAAGTCCGATATGGGCGGAGCCTGCGTTCTGGACCTACTTGCACGGGTTCACATTTTGGCCACTCGACTCTAACTCCTTGAGAGAGATAGAGCTCGCAACCTACTTACACGGGTTCTTATCCCGTCCGATAGATAGAGTATTCAGGTGCTATTCTGAGAACTAAACTGTGCCCCCCCCCCCCCTGTCACCAATTTCTGGGAATCTCAAGAAGATAAGAAACAAAATGTGAACCACATAAAGGCTGAGAGAGAAAAAAAATACGGCAATATTTACATCACAGAGAGCGACTGTAAGAGAGAGTGGGGGAAGCGTTGATCACCGAAAAAAAAGATATGAGGAGAAAATGTGAATATAACATGAATCTACTGTATTAGCTATCCCTGCATACAATCAGACAATTTTAAGACTATGAACTCTCAACTTTTCCGAGTAACTCTCTCACCCATCTCTGTTATTTCTTTTCTCCTCTCTTCCGTCCATTCGTTGTTTGTTGGGGCCGGATGGCATCGGGATTTACGAGGCAATGATGTTCATGGGGATGGTTAGCGGGTGGTTGAGGTCTTCCCACGAAAGACAAGAGGATTTTTCAAGGGCTCATCCGGCTCATCCAGTCCAATGCTCAACTCGACCGTTAACGTCAACACTGAAGAAATATAAATTTTTTATACATGTTTATGATGACATTTTTAATGTTTTTTTCATGATAAATAAAAATGAGGAAGAGGAACTGGTGTATTTTTAATGCCACTTATGTCCGGATTAAGAATAATTCTCTTGTTTTATATTTACCGTTATATCCTAACTCCTCCTCAAGGCTTCACTTCACAACGAGGAAATCATGAGGTCCGATCTAGCTTGACATTTGTTATTTTTCGACCCGTAGGCGGTATTTGATACGTTAGAAAGTCGAGTGGAAAAGTGGGCTTTTAAATATAGGGTGAAAAATTGAATTGTCTAGATGAAATTTCATCTAGATGTGGAGAAATAACCCGTTTTGCCCCCGGGATATTAATTTTTATAATATCTCAGTAATAACCATTGGAGCAAAATGGGTCACTTAAATCAAAAAATAGATGAAATTTTCTCTATTTTTTTTTTTTAATTCAACCTTTTACAATTAAAATACATCATGAATAATAGAACAATTGTAACCAAAAATTAATCTATTGAATAAATTTATAAACATACCTCTTCCAGCCAATTATTTCTTGTAAAACCAGACTGAGATTGTAATCTTCCATAGAACGTTCATACTTGCATAAATCTTTGTACCCCAGATTTCATTCAACTCTCCAATAAAATTATGGTATATACTATTCTCACTCTACTTTAAATGTAAAACGGTAAATTATTTTTTAACCCCCTATTTCTCTATGAGATTTCTCTTATCAGATAGAACTTGTTCTCCATTTTATTTTTCTCCTCTCAATGTATCATGAATTTTCCCTGACCCTGGGTTATACATGTTGTTCCCGCCTACGATGAAAAATATCTTTCGTCTCACTAAACAACGAGGACAAAAAAAAAAGTCATTTCGTGCGGTAAATACCACCCACCCGTTTCTCCTGCACTTCTGTCCTGCTCCTGTCTCTCTTTTCTTTTTTTTTTTTCTTTCTTTAAACCACTTCTCCTCTTCTGCTTGACCCCTACCCCCGCTATCTACACGTACATTGTGCCCATGATTGTCCTGAAAAGCCTGCATCAAGACGGCCCACAAACCCGTGCAAAATCTCCATCAACCCGATGGTGGAATATCGAGGTATCCAGGCCTGTACACCCACGCGCAAGGACTTTTTCTGGGCCGAAAAATACAACTCGACGAGTCCGTTCACTTCCGTGTGGTATCGAGACTCCTTCTGGAAAAAAGTTGCAGTTTTTTGTGGTTTTTTTTTCTTCAACGACTCATTTGCATTATTTGTCCATCGATGGTAATTGGTTGGGTGATTTAATCGACTGTGTTTATTCATCAACATTTGAGGCCATCATTTGGTATCAAATGAGTCTTGATTTCGAGGGGAGAGGGGAGGAGAATTGGGCGTGGCTGGTACTATTGAGTGCCATCGGGGAAAATGTTAAAACGTAAAGACGAGATAATCCATCATTTTCCTTCCGCTATGTGGGATAACTCCAATTGGGTCGTTGCATGAAATTTTTTTTTTAATTAAAAAAAAAATAAAGTACGAAAATTTAATGAAAAATATTAGATACATATTTTTTTATTTTGAAGAAAAATCAATAATCAAAAAGTTATAGATGATTGAAGAAACTTCCGCATTATGACGTTTTCAATCGCTCATAACTTGTTCATTTTTCATTATTTTTAAGAATAAAAAAATACGTATCTAATATCTTTTATTCAATTTTCATATTCAATTTATTTTTTGTCATGTTTTAGGACATAAATCCCTCAAAAAATAATTTTTTCACCCCTAAATTGTATATTTATTACATAACATAACCTCAAAATACCACTTGGGTATAACACTCATACCAAATCATCATCTCGGTTCATTGGTCTTACTTCGGCACGATTTTTTGAGTTTATTGGATTCATAGGGGGGGATTCATTCACCTTTGATGTTTATCCCTCATGCGTACACCGTTTCGTCTTCAGCAAAAAGTTTAGTTGAATATTTTCCAAGAATATTTCGGTTTTTCAGAATTTCAAACAACAATAAAAAGAAAGATCGGAGAGGAATGAAGAGCCATAAAAGTAATACAATACTCCTTATAATCCGGTAATTCAACAGAACAACACGAACAAGCAGTTGAGAAGGGCTCTCGACCACTGTCTCTCCTCTTTTCTCAAGAAATTCTTTCCACATTGTAATCTGAAAATCGTAGTTTCCCCAATATCCACATTTTGGTTTTTCTTGTGAAGCCCAAAGGAAGTTTAATTTATTTTATTACACTTTGACTCCACTTTAGGCTCTAGGTTACTCCATACTAATCCGGTACGAGAGGGTCTCTCAGGTAAAATTTGGCTAGTTTATGACTTAACACGTCGCCAGCCGTGGATCCACAAGAAAAAGGTTTTCCTTCAAGGGATCAATTTTATTACTTTAAAATCTCCAAATATTTTTCTCCACAAACGTATATTTCACCTTTTTCCCTTCCATTCAAAATTTTCTATGTCTCGTCTGCATCAGTGAAATCGTGTAAAAATAAAGAAAACAATTTTGTCAAAGTGATATTTCAGATATATTGTTAAATATTTTCATCGACATGTATGTGGACCTGCAACTGTGGATCGAAATGTTGACTTATTTTCAATTTTCATTTTTTTTTCTTTCCCAATAATCTCTATTAAAATAGAATAAATGAATGTGAGATATCCATCGAGAAAGGCACAAGTAACTCGGTAACAATTTTCTCTTGTTACCGGGGATAACCTCGATTTTATATTTTTTACCATCAAGGTCCCGGTTGCAGGTACCATCTCCTTGTCACTATACCCATGCCAGTGGGCATTGAGTGTTCTTCTATTCCACTGGCATCGGATCGGCTTGTTTGCGGTTTGTGAAAGGTAGCTCTTCGAGATCATTTTCTCCAATGAGGGGGTGGGGGAGAAGAGTCTATGGGGTAACCTCGATTTTATAACATTTTTTTTTTTTTTTTTTCAAACCATCATTTCTTTGATTATTTTTTCATTCTCACAGAAACGCCATCTTTCTCCCCCCCCCCCTCTCTCTCTCTCCTTATTTATTTATATATTTTTCTTTATTATTATTCTCAAGTTGAGGTCAGGCGCCCCGAGATACTGCCGATTACGATGACACTAAGGCGTTCGTGAAAGGCACTCAGCATCCTCGTGAAATCCAGTACCCGGTTTCACGTTAGTCCTTTCTCAAACGTTTTACCTAGATCTTTCTGGGCTTGTAGTTATGTTTATTACAACATGATAATCATTAAGTGTAATTGTTGACGTGTTTCCAGCACTTAAGGGAGGGGAGAGGGAAGGGAGGTTGGTGGTTATTCTTGTTGATTCAAAACAGAGATAAAATTTGTCAATTTTAGAATGAGTTTTTTGATGGATATCTCGAAATCTAAGGGAGATGGTGAAATTTTTGTAAGGACCTTTTTTGTAGAGGAGAATTAGAGCTAAAAAAAAGGTTCTTATCAAAATTTCGGTATCTTTATTAGATTCCGAGATATTTTCGAAAAAAGAAAGGTTCTAAGGGGAAATTGTGTTATTGTGTGATCCTACTTCATTCAGGCATGAGTTTTTGGGAAATATCGCTGAATCTAGAGGTGATAGAAAAATTTTTGTAGAGACATTTTTTATAGAGGAGAATTAGAACTACAAAAAAGGTTCTTATAAAAAATCTCTAACTCTTTTGGATTTCGAGATATTTTCCAAAAAAAAAAAAAAAAATTGCCCCATTTAAACAATACCTACTTCCAATTTTAGATTTTATTCTATTTTCATTCTGAGAAAAAAAAAAAAAAATATTAAATATTGACGAGTGAAATTCGCTAGAAAATCGGAAGTGAAAACATCCAGAAAACATTGTATTGGGCCATCGACACGTTCGTCTGTACCAAACGACAATCAAGGGAACAAACAATCGTGACCGTTGTTTGTTCCAGCTGTTATATCACTGACGTCACAGCCGGGGGAGAGAAGTCTCGGCGCCGATGAAATTAGGCCAACTGTACCCTCCCTAGTTTACACGATACACTTTTTTTTTTCTCCTATTCGTCAATTTTTTTATTTTTTTTCTTGCGATAGGAACAGTGCAACGATGTTCAGCACAAGGTAGTCATTGAACTCGGCAAAGTGCACAGATATCCGTTCTACGTGTGGTTATCGATATACGTGTGTAGTTGAAAATTCTCGTTAGGCTGAATAAAGAGGGGAAATATGAGTAGAGAATCATTTTAACCAGTGACTTGCATGGAGCTATGAATTACAAAGTAAATGGACATTTATCTCAGGCAGATTGTTGTCTACTGTATACATGTTTCATTGTTAACGATTAATCCTGAATTACTGTCCATCAAAGAGGTAATGTAGGGGATGATTCATTGTTCCATAAAGTCTAGATTTTTTTTTTTTCACTCTAGTTCTAGGAAAATTGTTTATTCAGTCGTGCAAAATGATATCTATGATTGAATTAATCTCTCAGAATTAAAAAAAAGGAAAAAATTTGATGAATTTTTTTTTTAGCTTCAGTTTTTGATGAATATCTCCGGAATTAAGAGAGGTACAGCATTTTTGATAGAGACCTTTTTCATAGGAAAAAATGAAAGCCACAAAAAAGGTTCCTATCAAAATTTTGATATCTCCCTTGGATTCAGAGATATTCAGGAAAAATTGAATTATGAAGAAATGGACCAAATTGATTTATTTTAGTCAGAATTTTTATTTCACTTCCTCATTGCCCTTAACCACAAACTGTTCCCAAAAAATGAAGTACAGAGATGAAGCACGCACAGTAAAAAATATGAAGTGTAATTTTTTTTTTTTGTACATGATCGAGTTTTGGAGTTATTTCGACACCGCAAACACCGTTAATCCTGCCTTCTACGTAGCCGCAGAGTAATAAAGGGCTTTTTATAGCCGAAAAAAAAAAAAAATTATCTCTATTCATTTCATTTTGGTACACAAAAGAGAGAGAAAAAAAATGGTTTTTTTAAGACTCACAGCTGCAAGAGTATATGCACAGAGACGAGTGCAATCTGAAAGGAGCGGTCCGGTGATGGGAAATTGGGCCAGTTGGTCAGTCCAAGTGAATGGGCGCGTCTTTGAGGCCCGCCGAGGACAAGATGTGCAATTAAAAATTCATTTTTCCTTTTTTTTTTTAAATCCCTCTTCACTGTTTTTCAGGCTCTTTCTTCATACTCGTTCAATGTCTCACTCGATCTTCTCTAGATAACAGAAAAAAAATATTATCAGTAGCTGCAGTCAACGTTGAGATTATATTGTTATTGATATTTTTGTTTATTGAAATTTTTCAATTGCAAAAATAATTTTTCTTCTTATGAAATCGTATCAATTTTTCGGATTTGAGAATTTTGGAGAAGGGAGAACAAAAAAATTTCATTTTTTAATAATTAAAAATGCAATTATGTCGATAATGAGTGATTTTAGAAGAAAATGTCAAAAGACATTTTTTGTTGGAAATTTCCTCACCTACAAAAAAGGTTTTGTGATATTTTTCTGTAAAATCACTAGTTTCCGAGATAAATGTAAAATTCGAAAAAAATTGATATTTTAATCAATTTTCCCCATATAATTAAATATCAAATTATCTCAATAACGATTGATTTTAGACAAAAATGTCAAAATATATTTTTTGTTGTAAATTTTCTCATCTACAAAAAAGATTTTTTAACATTTTTCCCTAAACCCACTAAATCCCAAGATAAATTGAAAATAAAAATCGTTCTGTTTTGAATTAAAAGAAGATTGTAAAATAAAGGAGAAATTGTTGTCTGTGGCTCATTAAAATCAAACATAATGAAAATACCAGCAAATTTTTAAACATTAAAATAAATAATATCTGATGATGGCAATCTGCGTCACTGGCTTCCTCCGAGGAACCCGTTTTCAAACGTCCTCGAACTGCTGCGGCGAGTTTGGAGTGCATCGGAGAAGCGTTTCTCCGCATGTATTGAATATATATCTACATATATATAAACACACGGTGAAAAGACGCATTCCATCGGCACTTTCCTCGCTGCCTCCACTCATTTTATTTCAAACTTATTCTTTTTTTATCCATCATGGAGACGTTGCGGAGATGCCTATGATTCTTTTAAACTCAGAAAAAGAGTATTATTTAATTATAAAGTAGAGAAGAAAGTGACTTGTGTGTGTTGGGATTTCAATTGCTTGAAAAAAAAAAAAATCTTGAAATCAGTTTTCCATGAATATCTCGAAATCTGAGAGAGATAGCCAAATTTTGAAAATAATCTTTTTTGAAGGAAAAATCAGGGGCTACAAAAAAGGTATCTATGAAAATTTCGCTATCTTTCTCAGATTCCAATAAAATATATCAAAAACTTAAAATTGGTAACAGCTGAGTGAATGTAAAATTCATTGAGGTTCTATTGATTTATTGGGGTTAATCAGATATTGAAATAATTAATAAAAAAATTTTTGTGGTTGTGAGTCAACAGACTTTTCGAGCAACACGATTAATCGACAACAATGTCAGTGTGTCTATGATTATTTATATTATTTTTATCTCGGTTAAAAGGCACACGAGAAACTCGAGATATCGTATCAAATTGAAACGCCACCACCAGGAAACCAACGTCGCAGTCGGGGTCAATGGCCAATGAGTAAAAGGCTAAAAGTTATTCATAAATTTTCGCAAAAACTTTTTTTCGCCATTTTCATTTTTTTTTGTAAGAGGACAATTAATTTCTTAATTAGACAGTCAATTATTTTTTTTTCAATCAAATGAAAAATCATTGATAAATAACAAGAAAATTATTCGAGAGAAAATATTTTGGATTTTTAGTTTGCAATTAGTTTTTCTTTGAGAGGAGATAAAAAATTTTTTGTAAATATCTTTTTTGTAGAGGGAAATGAGAGCTACAAAAATGGTTTCTATGAAAATTTTTGTATCTTCAATTTCGAAAGATATCGGGGCAAAATGGGTCATTTTTTTCAATTTTTACTGAAATTTTTCTTTTTTTTTTTCAAAGACAAAAACTATTTTTTTCCAATTTTGCGAATAATATTCGCAATTCAAAATTTTCTCTTTCTCACCATCCCAAGAATTCAATTGGGTTTAACCACTCATACCCAAAAATATCCCCCAAAATAGTTTCAAAAAACTAAACAAAAACAATGTTCACCATATTAGCACCAAATTTACCGAATATTTATGCGAGCATATGGCTGAACCACACGGGTCATCGGACTCTCGTATATTCTTAGCCCCAAACTTTTACCTCTTTTTTCACCTCCCACTCATTCCTCTCTTTCCCCCCCCCCCTTTTTCCAAAAAAAATAACTCAAAAAATTCCAGAGACAAAACTGTAACACCCATGCACTCATTTCCTCCCCTCTTTTTCTCCATTTTTTTTTTTTTTTTCATTACATTATTTTTTACATTCGCTTCTCTAAAAGCTTTCGCAATGATGCAAGAAGTTAGCGTTGACGCCCGAGTTGTGGAGGCGAACAAGTGGCAAATAAATGCCACTTTGAGTTAATCAAATTGAAATATTGCCGAGTGCATTACCCTCCTAATAATACTTTTTAATAAAAAAAAAAAAAATTCTATTTTTATTATTTATATATTTTTCTCAGAAATTCTTACATAATAATAGTAATAATAATGAATAATTAGCCAAAAATAAATTATTATTATTATTATTAGTAGTTTCAACAATTAATTTTAAAATTTGTAACAAAAGAATAGTAACATTCACTATTGATTACAATTTAATCCTAAGATATACCAAGAGACAAGTAGGGATGTACTCTTGAAAGGCTTCACTCACTATTTACTGGCTTTATGGTGTAGTAGAACCGACAGCGAGTGAATCGAGGCTGCCAAAGTCTCAGTACCAAAATTTCAAACTCAACGAGTGTCTTTCGATATTTTATTAAATGTCATAAATCTCTAAAAAAAAATTATTATTTTTTTTTTTCATTATTTATTAAAAAAAAAAATGGTTAATTATTGAAAAATTGGAAGAAATAATTAACATTGAGAGAGAACAGAGGAATGTTTTCTATTGCGTGTCAGAAGATTGAGAAAAAAAAAAAGGAATTGATAGAGTGCATCGGACGCTCACAAGTAGGTACGGCTAGTGACCAGTCAGACGAATCGAGGTTAGCGCGGCCTCGAGGGTTCAAGCTCGCAGCTGCGACACACCGCAGTTCCGATGACTACGCCGGGGGATTTGTGGGTATATCAAAGTGCGGCATTAAGAGGGAATACTTACAATTCATCTTTTGTTCTGGTATTGTATGAATTTTAGGAATATAAACAAAATGGGTAAATTTTGATTGATTATTTTTGGAAAATATCTCGGAATCTAAGGGAGATATCGAAATTAATGTGGAGACATTTTTCATATAGAAAAGTATGATCTATAAAAAAGGTCCTTATGAGAATTTCAATTTTTCCTTTAGATTCAGAGATATTCATCAATTTAATTTTTTTCATCTCGAGTTCTTACACAAGAGGAATTAAAATCTAGTTTTTGATGATTATCTCTGAATCTAAAGGAAATAGCCGGATTTTTATAAAGACCTTTTTTATAGCTCTTATATTCATCTACAAAAAAGGTTCCTATGAAAAATCCCCTATCTCCCCTAGATTCTGAGATATTCTGAAAAAACTAATTGTAAACTTTTCAAAATTCAAATTCACAACTTTCCTCATTTTTTAGATATTTCGAAAACTACTGGGGCAAAACGGGTCCCTTTTTTTCTTATTTCAAATGAAATTTTCCTGTCTATTCAATGGAATTACCTGCAATATTTAATCTCTCCAAATTGTTAAATAAAAAGCATAATTGTTATTAATTTCGGTTGAATAAATAAAAATAGTCAATGCACAAATGACGAAATTGTCTCATGAGCCATGATTTCGATAAGTTGATTTCACAATGTATCATATGTATACCCAAGAACATGATCCCTTGGTGCATAATATCATTGGATACGTGGGTGAACCGGAGGACTAGTTTACCCGATAATTTGTCCACGACAATAACGACCTCAAGGGGGCACTTACATAACTCAGGGTGAAATCAACTGTATCACCAACAGTTTATGCTAATTATATCATTGTTAAATGCTAGATGGATTATAAAAAATACACTTTAATCGAATTTCTCTGCCTGTATCGTAAAGACTTGTATACATTTCTCTTCAGTGGAAAGGTCACGCGATGATCAGACACGAGGATGAGATAAATCGTTGAAGAATTTAAAATGAAAAATAATCTTTTTTTTTTTCAAGGAGAGCTTCTCGTTGAATGACCCATTTTGCCCCAAAAATTTCCAAGATATTGTAAAAATTATAATTTTTATATCACTTTTAGACCCAATCGTACTCTATAGCTAATTGACCAACAAAAATAATCTGAAATATATAAATAGAGTAAAACAATAACAGGTAATAAATGGTGACCATGAAAATTTTTCGTTATTCAGCCAATAATATGATGGAAGACCGCTGCCATAATTACGTGAAGTTAGATACTGTCGTAATAAAGGGATTAAAGCCGCGCTGTTGATGCCGTTTCCATGAAACTTCCCATGAAAATGCCCTATGTCAGTGCTTCGATTAATCGAATCGATTCTCTCCATAGCATCCGCCATGTTCGATCTTATGAACATATCTTTTTTTAGTTGAGGACTAACACAAGCACTTTAAGGTTAGTGCGCGCTTTGCGCGCCTGCGTCTTCATTTATTCAGCGGATGTACGTCATCATCAATGTCGATATTATTATCCATTCGACTTTCGAGATTCTCGATTTTGATACGATTTTACCGTATCATCTTCTTTTATAATTTACGAGACAGTGACGCACGCTGTGTGAGTGTTGATTTTCACTCATTCAAATTTCCCGGGTGAAACCTAACCAACTTCATACCTATTGCCATTGACCAATGAGGAATCAGTCCTACGCGTTTTCGAGATATTTCGACTCTAACGATGTTCATTTATGTGTATGTACTTTCTTAAATAGGAAAATGTACTCTATAAACATTTTAGACTGTTCAGTATGTAACCCTCATTTTTGTAAAAATATCTACTGTTCGCCATCTCTATCTATGTATATACGATACCTAATTCTTATTTCGCTACTATTAATGTATTCATGTAATGATTTGACTCTCTAATTGGCTTGGACTGTTGGGTCTTTAATACAATAGAATAAAAAATAAAAAAATTAACTTTTCCATCTGTTTCTGAAAAAAATATACTGGGGCAAAATGGGTCACTCTGTTAATTTTTGCGATTTTTTTAAAATCCTTAATTCTTAAAAAAAAAAAAATCAGAAAATTTTTTGAGTCAATTTTTTTTTGTAAAAATATGCAAAAAAATATTCCGGGCCACTAAGATAATGATCTTATTGTAATGGACCAGGAAATAAATTCTAAACTGTATAATAAAAATAAAAAAAAAAGGTCAAAGATCACCGAAGAAAATAGGAATGTATGTGTACATGTGGCTGAGGCGTCGTAACGATAAATCTTAGACTCGTGCAGTGTCTGTTGTATGTACATGACCGGCCTCGTAAAGCCAATGTCGTTGGGAGGCCTGTCGTTGCTGGCCATAAACGATTTGTCTAGGTGGATTTACAACAATTCACGAGACTAGACACGATTAGATTTAAACACCCTTACTACTGTACCCGAGTACAATGAACTCTAATAAAAAAAAGCGGTGAAGAGTGACAGTATCATGGGACAATTAAGATGTCAAGTGTTTTTTTTTTTTTCAATTTCTTTTTGTCAGTGTTTAATTCGAGAAAATGCAGAGGATGAAGTGAAATAATTTGGCCATTGCACTCTCTTCGTCCAGACGTTTTACGCGTGTTTGCTGGAGATAATGATAATCCTCAATCAAACAAGGTCGAATATCGCGAGTAAGCCGGCACTCGGAATAATATTGCTGTTTTGGAATCAATTACGGAGCTGTTTTCTTGGAAAATAAAGAAATTTTTTAATTGAGGGAAAATTATTTATTCATTTATTTATTTATTCATTTATTATTTCACAGTTGACAATGTAAATATGAATGAAGTAGGAAATTGAAAGGAATTGTGGAACAAATATGATTGGAAATGAGATCCTAAGAGATGATAATTAGGAATTTGGACAATCAGGAACTAGGATTTAGGAAAATCAGGAATTGAGGATTAGGATTCTTGAGTTAGGGATTATTTGAATTCTCGTCAAACGGTTTTTCATCAAGAACTTAGCGAGAGTAGGATAATGAGGAAGATGTAGAGTTAGGAAATCAGGATTCATGGTTAGGAATGGGGAAAATTAGGAATAGAAATCGAAAAATTAGGATACTCAGTTGTAGTTTGAGCTCTTGCAAAATGATTTTTAATAAGAAAAATTGAGAAAATTTTGGAAATTAGGAGTTAGGAAAATTAGGAGTGAAAAATCAGTTAAATAAGGATTTTTGGATTAGAAATGAGGAAAATTAGGATTTAGGAATTAAGGATTAGGAACCGAAAAATTAGGATTCTTTAGTTAGTTCTTATTATTCGGAAAATGTGTAATGAGAGTAGGAAAATGAGGAAGATTAGGATTTAGGAAATCAGGATTTATGAATTAGGAATCGAGAAAATAAAAAAAAATCAGGAGTTAGGAAATTAGGCATGAAGGCAATTAGGAGTGAGGAATCATGGATTAGGAATGAGGAAAATTAGGATTTAAGATATCAGGAATTAAGGATTAGGAACCAGAAAATTATTCGGAAAATTCGTAATGAAAGTAGGAAAATTAGGACAATTAGGATTTAGGAAATCAGGATTTATGAATTAGGAGTCGGAAAAATTACGAGTTAGGAATAAGAAAATCAGATTTTCCTCGTAGAAAGATTTCGTGATTAGAAATGTAAAAAAATGGCAAAATCTAAAAAATTAGGAGTTAGAAAATTGAGAATCAGAAGAATTAGGAGTGAGGAATCAGTGAAATTAGGATTTTAGGATTATGGATCGTTTCATCTTCCGTGGAAAAGCTTTTCATCAGGAACCTATAAAATATTAAGAAATAGAGGAATTATGGATTGAGAATGAGGAAAATTAGGATTCAGGAAATCAGGATTTATGAATTATGAGTCGGGAAAATGAAAAAATTAGGAGTTACCATATAAAAAATTTTCATCAGAGACCTAAGAAAGATTAGGAAAATCAGGAAATACGAATTAAGAATTGAGGAAAATCAGGCATTATCTCTTGAAATTAGTTATTGCTCAAACCTCAAGTGCTCTCATTTCATTTCCCGACTGGCGCCCGAATATGTGGCACCCACAGCAGGGCCAGTGAGTTCAACGAACCCCCCGGACTTTTAATTGCACGATAGAGGCGTGTGTGCTTTTTTTTTCTACTCCAGTAACTATGAAAGCATTTGATTAACGATTCTGGACGTGCCACTGATCCAATAAATTTTAGCTAATATTTTTGTTGATGCGGCAAGTGCTGAGAGATCTCTTTCATCCCTCCGATGATGTACCAATATTGGAAAAATTCTCGTCAAATATTTTTAATTAAAATTCAAACTCCAACAGATCTTGTTGTAAGCAAGTGGAGTTGAATGAACCCAACGCAAAACGTCGTGCATGATACGACAAACTGCGGGGAATTTATTATCTGAGAAATGACGTTTCGGGTCTTTCCCTTTTATTCCTTTTGTTTTCATATTTATTTTCGCTTCTTTTTTTCCTATCCGTTGCTTCACTCTATGAGTGGGATTCGTCAGTAATACTCGAGCCAATTTCATTAGTATGACACACGGATCGACGTTAGATACTCATTCCATAGGGCAGTTATGACTGGAGTTGTGTTGATGTGTTTTGATGAGTGGAGTGCAATTTTTTGCGAAAAAAATGGAGTTCAGGTATTCATTTTGTTCTTAAAAACTGATTTTTTTCTTAAAAAAAAAATCATTAATTTTCATATTCTCATAATCACTGGGGCAAAACGGGCGATTTTTTTACATAAGAAATTAAAAAAAAAATTATTTGCATATTTTGTTTTTCTATAAATTGTTCAATTGTGTACAAGTGCAAGTGATAATTTTTTTTTTTTTTTCGTTGAGTGGAAAAAAAAATAGGTTAATTGAGAAACTAGTTTCGATGATGATTCATTAGTTACTGATTTCAACGTGAGAATCATTTCCCTTTTTCTGAAACTGGTCTTTGTATATTCTCGGAAATTTGTTAGAAAGTTGAGTACTACAAAAATGGATATACGTGAGTCAATGAAGTGAAGAAGTGATGTTTCTCATTTTTTTATATTAGGAATATGAGAAGAAAATGTGAGAAAATACCATGTGTCAAAGTACCATTTTTATAGAAAATTTTATCAGTTACAAAAAAGATCTCTTGACATTTTCTCTTAAAATGATTATTTATCGAGATAATAGCACATTCATAAAAAATAATGAAACTAAAAAAAAAAAGTTTTTCATGAAAAATAAAATTCAATGTTTTAAGAGTAATTAAAATATTCACAACATGTTGTTAAAATAATTTTTATTTTAATTTACAGAGTGGAAAGCTCAGCACTGCAGTTAGTATGCCCGTTGGATTCTCGTCCAGTGCAGCTGGTCTTCCGGGGATTGCAGGTGTTCAAGGAGAAGCGCGCCCTCCTTCGCGATGTTTCCGGGGTGGTGAAACCCGGCGAGCTGTTGGCCGTTATGGGACCCTCAGGTGATTGTTTGGTTTCGGCTATTATTTTTATTTCCAACTCCATAATTGTAACATTTTCTCTGGCTCCTCCCACCCACAAAGAGTGACGTAAATCATTCGAGAATAACAAAAACATAAATTTTTCGCTTTGAAACAATTTTTTTTTTTTTAATATAGTAACGATGTAAATGGAACCATTAATTAATTATCAAATCCTTTGAGATCGCTCGTGACGTCACAAGGTCTCTTGGAGGCTAAACCAATCACAGAACGTATCCAAGTAAAACTAACTTAATCTGTGGGCGTGTCTCAGCCAATGAAAGACTACGACTCCCCACCCCTCGGACACCCGGCCAATGGGAAGCTACCCAAAGGACCTCGTGACATCATAACCTAAAAATTGCTCTCAGAAACGACTGTTTTTTAATTCATACAATGTTAGATTATTCGTAGTTTATTGAGTCTGATAAAATACCACTCAGCATTCATTTACAAAAGTTCAAAATTCTATTCATCAAAAATAATAATTTGGGTAAAAGTCATTCAAGAAAATAATAAAATTTCAATTTTTTTTTAACCCTTTCCAGGATGCGGAAAAACGACACTATTAAATTGCCTATCAGGCCGAGTTGGCACAGACGGTGGAGAAATCTGGTTAAATCGCGAAAGACTGACAAAAAGATGGCGTCGAAGGATCTGTTATGTACAACAGCAGGACGTATTTTTTCCCGATCTCACACTGCGTCAGACCCTCGAGGTAAGCAACAAAATTTTTCTGTAAACATTTTATTTCATCGTAAAGATAAACCTTGGGAGATAAATGAATAAACATAACCTTAATAAATTCATAGATTTTTATAATAAATTGTGGAGACAAGAAAATTTTTCAATTTATTTATTTGTATATCTCAATAATGAGTGATTTTAAGAGAAATTATCGAGAGACCTTTTTGATTGAAAATTTATTTATTTTTCTACAAAAAATGTCTTTTGACATTTTACTCTAAAATCCCTCATCTCCGAGATAAATCTATAAATAAATAAAATGTCACAATTCGAGATAATCTTTCCTCTCTCAACTGCTGAAATAAACCAAGTAGTCAATTTTTTAACTCTTTCCGTACTAAAAAAATTGTTAGCAAAAAAAAAATTAATGACCGGTAGATGAAAAATTGTTTACTACTGATTTTAAAAATAAAAAAAGTGAACGACTCCGAAACAAATTGGCACTTTCCGCATATCTACAATCAGTTCTAATAACGCTTAAACACTTCTTATCGAGTCACGATATCTCCGGCGTTGACGTGTGAAAGCATTAGAAATCCAGGAAATGAACCCCACGAAAGGCTCCCCGACGATTCCCCTCAAATTCTCCGGAAAAAAAAAAAATCATTAAAACGTTCGATAAATCAGTTATTGCAAAGAAGGATCACTGCGCAAATCTATCAGTCACAAGAGAGATCTGCGCATGCGCATAAGCGCTCCATGAGTAACCGTTACGCGTTGTGTTTCACTGGCTCTTATCGTATACGACAGAGAGAAACAATCACTCGATGCTGTGACGTCATAACTCGGTCAGTGAACCGTGCGTCTTACGTATTTTAAAAAGCATTCGGCGCTCGGTTCTACACGCATTTCATGTACGATATTGTTTTATTTGGCCCATGGACACTCTCATAACCTCCGAAATTGGAGAAAGGCGGCATGAGGGGTGGGCTGGGGTAAGGGGAGGGGGGGGGGGGGGAGGAGAGAGAGAGTGGTGCCGTCAACCGAAAAAAAAAAACATGAAAAAATGGTCTGAAATTATTCCGAATTCGATACCTAAAACGTGAGGGAGAGGAAAGAAAGGCGAATGACGGAATAATTTGCAAGGTGAACATAACTGCGGCCCAACGACTTTTTTGGGTCTCACATAAAATGACCCTATTAAATATAATTTAAAACAAAATTTTATATTCTTTTAAAATGTTTATAAATCTCGAAATTGCGTCTTTAAATGAAAAAATATCAAAAATCTTTTTTTTTTTTTTGTAGCTGAAAAAATTGTATTTGCGTGACTAATTTCCGAAAAAATAAATTTCATCATTCCGTACCATGAGGATCATTGATGAGGAAACCTTCATGGATTTTTTAAATTAAATCAGGATCATAGAGAAAAATACATGTGTGTCAAAATAAGAGAAAAGAATGAATACAAACTAAAGAAAAAATACATGATGAATGTATTCGAAGGGTAAATTAGATAATCATAACAATGTTAATTATATCTTCACCTCTTGAAGGACGACGAAGGTAACCCCCTGTACAAATTAATGACCATCTTGACCAATATCAAGGTGCTCATAGAGGTAGAAATTAAATGGCGTTCCACTTAAATTTCCGATTAAATAAAGCCCGACGATTCCTTTCATAATAATTTTGACATGGCGTCAATGGATAGTAGGTCAACTGATTAAAAAAAAAATTGCGTTCTAGTCATTCTAGTATTGCCAAAAAATATTCATCGACTTTTTTTTTTGTGAAATCAATCATTATGGAGATGATTTAAAGAAGACGAAAAAATAATCATTTCAGTTAAAAAAAAATTCGACTGGAAATTCTGACTCTGATGGTAAATTTCATCATTTCCACTCCCTGTACCAGATATCGATTAAAAAAATGGGTAAGAAATTGTGGAGGAAGAGATAATTTGAATGTATCTCTTGTTCATGAACAAAAAAAAAATCGATTACGAAAGACTAGAAAAAGAAGATATTGAGTTGAAGCGAATAGGAATAGTTCAATTGTATCAGGCACGTGCGTGTAATGCGTCGAAGAAAGTATCATGTAGACTTGGATAGAGCGTACGTGCAGTATAACACGTGAAACGATAAACAGTGTGAGTATGTCGCAATTCACTCGGCTTTTTATTCCCTTTTGAAAAATTGACCTGAGAAAGATACTGGGGACTGAAATTGGATTAACGGTACAAAGGGGTCTTTTATGGTTTAGAGAGTCAGTTTGTTTTTTTTTTTTTTATTTTTTTTCGAGGAAGCACAAAATTTAAATTATCCAATTTTCAAAATTCGATCCCAAGAGAGAAAGTTTTTTTTTTATGCTCTCTAAAACATTCTCGAGGACCTGAAAAAGGGTGATATTAAATATACCTAGAGTATAATGAATGTGGGCGGAGAATTTAAATCAAATCGTACAACTGCACTGCAGATAAAACTTAACAAGGGAAAATGGATTGTATTGGTCGGACTTGCTGAACTCGTTTCGTGTTCCATTCTCGACAAATCGAATCAATTCAATACATTTTGTAATCTCTCATTCCAATACTCAATAGTAGACGATCGGTATAGGGTTCAATAATTTTTTTTTTTGCTTGAAAAAATGGAAAATTTCAAATTTTTCCGCTGAAAAAAAAAACGACCCGTTTTGCCCCTTATTTCGGTAACTACTGGGGCAAAACAGGTCATTCTTTTCATTATTTTTAATTCCATTTTTATTGAAAACTTCTCAAATAATAAAAAACGATTTTTGAAAAAATTTCACAATTTGCAATTTTTTTTTTATTTCCTCTGGGTAATGATGAATAGGATGACATGACAATTGTAATAAACCTGAAAAAAAAAAAAAATGAAAATACAGACAAGATAAATTCCAGCGCAAGGTCACAACGAGATTTACCGGTATGGAGTTGTCCCAATTTTTTCTTCCGTTTTAACACGTAAAATTTTTTTTTTTTTTCGTCTCTTTCTTACTATGAAATACAACGCCGGTTTTAAACGGGACATCACGTAGAAGACACACGGCCTAACGGCACCTACCTTTTCGCCTGGTGCGCGTATACCCACGAAGACGAAGAGGAAGATGGAGAAAGAAGAAGAGTAGATCACAGGAGAGAATTCCCTTCTTCTTCATCTCCTCTTTCCCCTTTGTCTCACCCTCTCCATCTCTCTCTCTCTCTCTCTCTTTCGTCTCCATCATGGGAGGGATTATACAGTGTATAACGATGACTATCGCAGTCTAACTGTTGTTTCTTTAGCTACGGTTGTAGTCAAACGAAAGGGCAAGTGAACATCACTCAGAAATGGAGATTTTAATTATTCTAGGAATTTTTTTTTTCATCCTCTTTTGAATTCATCTCCATTGTGAGATTATTCTGAGATCACCGAATATTAAAGGGGATAATTTTAAATGGAAAATGGTTTTTTTTTTTTTAATTCTGAAGTATCAATTTATGTAAAAAATGGTATTTCAGTTAATTCTGTATTTATCTCGCGAATGAGTGACTCTAGGAGAAAATGTCAAAAGACCTTTTTTAAAGATGGAATAATTTCCCACAAAAAATGTCTCTTTATAATTTGTCGTAAAATCATTCTTTAATGAGATGAATTGAGAATTAAAAAATCCAAATTTTGAAAAAAAATTTCCATCATGTAAAAATTATTTATTTATCTCGTTAATCATTGGATTTATGACAAAATGTCAAGAGACCTTTTTTGTAGGTGAGGAAATTTTCGATAAAAAATGCCTTTGACATTTTCTCCTAAAATCACTGGTTACTGAGATATATCCACTTCAATCGTTTACTATTATTGATGTTAATGAACAAAATACAAGAAAATCTTTGATGTTTAATTTTTTCATACCCAAGTAGGTTAACTCTTTACGATACGATGTTTAAAATTTTGCACGTAAGATGTAACTTACTAACGATACACGTTTTAATTTTAGTACCAGGCACGTCTGAGGCTTCCGGATACACTTTCGCACGCCCAGAAGATGCAGTGCGTGGATCATATCATCGAGGTTCTCGACCTCGCTGGCTGTCAGGATACAAGTGAGTACATATATCGCTCTTACGTGTTCCAAATGTCTAAATTTTCAAATAAACAGTGACAAATAATAAGATTAAAACTTTTAATATTATTTTTTTATGTTTCTATTGATTCATAGTCATTGGAGATTACACAAAACGTGGACTTTCTGGAGGTGAGAAGAAGAGAACCAGTATAGCCTGTGAATTACTCACAAATCCATCTTTAATGCTCCTTGATGTACGTTCGATTATTAAATAGATTTTTTTAATCAAATTAAAGAAGATCTCATTTGGTTTTTGTTGAATAACTCAGAATCTAGGGGAGTTATCGAAATTTTGATGAATACCTTTTTTATAGCTTTTTTTCTGCTCTACAAAAAAGATTTCTATAAAAAATTTTGTATCTTCTTTAGATTCGAAGATATTCGTCAAAAACTAATCGTGGAATTACTATTTTGAGATCTAATGAAAGATTGTAAATTATAAGATTGTGTAATTAATTATTTAGGAACCAACTAGTGGTTTAGACTCACACTCAGCCCAGGCACTCATATCTCGGCTGAAAAAATATGCTGAACAAGAGGGAAAGAGCATCGTAGTTACCGTGCATCAGCCAAGCTCTCGAATGTTCCACAGTTTCAGTAAACTTCTTTTATTGAGTCGTGGACAAGTTGCGTATTATGGTTCAACAGCTAATATTGGCAGATTTTTTGCCACAATCGGACTGACTTTATTACCACATTACAACCCTGCTGACTTTATTCGTACGTATTCAATTATTTTTTCAATAAAATTCATATTAGTGGTGTGAATTTTGAATTTTCATGTATTATTCTGCAAATATCTCTGAAATTAGGCGGTTTAGAGTAAAAGGTCAAAAAACCTTTTTTATAGAGAACTAAATTTTCTACAAAAGAGGTCTAGTGATATTTTTCCCTAAACCCAATAGTTTCAGAGATATCGATAAAATTGTGTTTATCTGAACACCAAACTGAATCCGCTCATTATTTCTCAAATATCTTCGAAAGGAAGAGATTTAACAAAATTTATTGAAAGAGCTTTTTTATAAAAAATTTAATTATCTACAAAAAAGTTCTCTTGATATTTTTCATAAAACCTACTAGCTTAGAAGATATCAGCAAAATAGTCTGTATGTAAATTTCAGAATTATCTGATTTTTAATGAATTCCAGTGGAACAAATAAAGGGACCGGAAGAAGTTCGAGAGCGGATTGTAGCTGCAGCTAGAGCTGCAAGACAGGGACCGGATTGTCCACCGGAACTACGTCCCGAGTATAATCCCAGCCAACATCCGCTCTGTGACCATCTCATCCATTATCACGAGCATCACATTACCCACAACGGTATTATATAGTATGCAAACTCTATCCACTCTACCAATACCCCACCTATATTCAATGAGGTACAGACAACTGCATAATACTGACTGACCCAACACACTGACAATTTTATCCATTACCGGAAATGCTACCCCGGTTTAACCAATGTTCGACCTAACGACAATGGTGAAATCAATAGTTGTCTGCGATTGGTGAATTTATTCACTGAAATAGTGATTAATAATCCGATTTCAAGGTTTTCCATACAACTGAAATTATCCATGGGCTACAGTTCAATTTCTCCAATATTTTTACGTGTTAATATCAAATTTTTCAAGTAGAAGAGATGAATTTAATTCGATATTTTTTATAAATGGGGATTTATCTTGAAAACCAGTCATTTGAGACAAAAATCTTAAAAAACTTTTTTTGTAGGAAATTTCCTCATCTATAAAAAAGGTTTCTTGATATTTTTTCGTAGAACCACTGATTAGGGAGATATCTCGATATTTGATCAGACGTAAAAATCAAATTTTTACGTCTTTCCTTTATTTCATAAAATTCAAGATCTAAATAAACGGAAATATCTTAGAAATAATGAGGTTTAGAGAAAAATATCAGAGGACCTTTCTTGTAGTCCATAAAATTCTTCACAAAAAAGGTCCTCTGATATTTTCATGTAAACCTATTTCTTTCAGAGATATTCCTAAAAATACGTATGGAAAATTTTTTATTCATCGAAAAAATTCACATAAAATTATAATAATCTTCAAATTGTTACAAAAAAAAATATAACGTTAATACCCCAGGTGCTACCGATCCATTGATCATCCTTTAAACTCCCTCTGAAGACCATAAACACCTCATGAATTTCCTACTTTTACGATCCATCATAGTTCCATACTTCTCATTCCTTTTTTATCTTTTTTTTTCACACGAAAATTCATTGTAAAATATTTATGTGCTGCAGTGAAAGAGGATGAAGGTCGTACACTGTGGCTGGACACACAGAGTCACGCAAGTAGCAGTGCAAGCTCGGCCGACGATGACTATTCCTGGCAATGGCCCACGAGTTTTTGGTCTCAGTTCAAAGTAAGATGTTTAGAAATATTTTTTTGAGCAATTTAGCTACTCAATTTACTTAATTTCAACTATTTAATTCTCATACTTGTGTTTAAACTTTTTTTCAATTAAATTTGATTTCCACGTTTCGATAAATATGAGATTATTGAGATAATGAGTAGCTTTAGGAAAAAAAGTCATAAGACCTTTTTTGTAGAGATTTTTTAGACTCACAAAAAAGGTCTTTTGACTTTTTTCCCTAAGACGACTCATTCCAGAGATAAACCTATATTTGTCTTCTTTATAGCGAAAATAACGAGAAAAAAAATGTAAATATCAAATAATTTTCAGGTATTATCAGAGAGAAACTTCCAAGAGGCAAAACCCCGAATGTTGTCTCGATTAAATTGGCTCCAGACAATAGCCCTGGGTATACTCGCAGGCCTCTTGTGGTTGAGATTACCCAGGACTGAAGCAGCACTCCATGATATCCAAGGATGGATGTTCTTTAGTACAACTTATTGGATGTTATTCGCACATTTTGGTACTCTGTCCAGCTGTGAGTATTTTTACAATATTTATATTGGTATTTCTATTGAAAATTCAATCATTGATTCATCAATTATTCATTTTGACAGTTCCTCCAGAACGCGAAGTCATTAATAAGGAACGGCTGTCAGGATCGTATCGACTTTCAGCCTATTATTTAGCCAAAATGGTGGGTGAATTGCCTCTGACGATAACTCTACCAGCAGTTTATCACATCATCAGTTACCCAATGCTTGGATTTCATAATCCAGCTGTATTTATCACACTTCTTGCATTTCTTCTTCTCAATACTGTAGTCGCACAAGTGAGTGAATATTTTTCATTAAATTTTATTTTAAATAAATAAATAAACAAATGAATAAAATAGGGAATAATATGAGGAGAATAGGAAGAATAGAAATAGTAATTTTTATCTATTTCAGAGTGTTGGATTCTTCGTTGGTGCATGCTGTCTAGATCTTCAGGTCAGTATAACAGCGTCTGCACTTTATACGTTAGCAACACAACTACTTGGTGGATATTTGGCAACAGCAGTACCTCCTTGGCTAGCGTGGGCACGATATGCTAGTATGGTACACTATGCTTATCAAAATATGCAGATATTAGAGTTTGGTGTCGGTGATCCAATAACGTAAGTTTTTTTTATCAATTAATTATTGTTTTTTGCAAATATCTCGAGAATGAGTGACTTTAGAGGAAAATGTCAAAAGACCTTTTTTGTAGCTGACAAAATTTACAACAAAAAATGTCTTTTGACATTTTTCTCTCAAATGGCAGTTTCTCGAGATAATTCCAAAAGAAATACGAAGAGTGAATTTTTGAAAAAATTACATTACAAATTTCTCAGAAAATATCTTTGAAAATACGAAATTTAGAGAAATTTATCATAAGACATTTTTTGTAGAAAATTTTTTAAACTACAAAAAATGTCTATTGACATTTTTCTTTAAACCTATTAGTTCTCGAGATAATTGCGATATAGTGATGTAAAAAAAAACTAATTCTAATGAATTTTTACAGGTGCTCACAACCAAGTAAATTCACAGAGTGCAGAAATGGTACAACGATACCAGTCTCAGCAATTCTTGACAGTCAAGGTGGTCGTGGCTCGGGTCTACCCCTCTGGGCAAATACTGCTGTACTCCTAGCATTTCTAGTTGTGTTCAGAACCCTCGGTTATCTCGTACTGCGTTACTACCGAGTACCCAAGTGAGCGAAGGAAAAAAAAACATTAAATTAAAAAAAAAAAAACGACCACATAGTATGATGAGAGAAAAAAATCTTTTTAAGTTGTTTTTTTCTACCAATTTTCACTATTAATTAATTAATTAATTATTAATTAATTCATTTATTATGACTACCATTTAAACATGTAACGATGGATACTATTGAGTGGATGTATCGAGCATTTTTTTTTTACATCATCAAACATTGAAAACGTGAATAAATGGTTTTTTAAAATCATGATAATGTCATCCCTCTGAGGAAACACGCACACCCTAACTCATCGACATTACTAAGGATTCAATCCCTCAATATTACCCACCGATATACACGTATGAAAAAAAATTCAATAGAAAATTTTAGAATTTTTTTTTTCTTTTCTATCAATTGAAGTATTTTTTATTGAACAAAAATTTGTAATAAAATTTTTATTATTCAATTTTTTTCATACGTGTACACAAAAAATAATAACATAAACGCGAGACTAAGAGACTTGGCGAATGAAACCTACATGTAGATATTTTATACGAAAAATCGATAAAAAATGATGAAAAAAAAAAATCGTTTGATAATAGTGCGATCAAAGAAAAAATAAATATGTGACAAAGTTGAGAAAGAGTTTAATATTAGTGTGAGTGATCAAGAGTGATATCGACGGCGAAAAAGGGTATGAGAAAAGAAAGAAGACACTACTGCCGATTCAATGACTGAAACAACTTTTTACGGGCGATGAACATTTTTATGATTATAAAAAATAACTAAAAAAAAAACACAACAAAACCGACATTTGTATTTAAGAATGTTTGATTTTTTTATATTAATTAAGCTTTTAGTTATGTTCCCTTCAATTTTATTAATTACTCGATGAATCGTTTTTCATCATTTTTACTCTCATTTTTTTTTCGTAAATACATTTATCTTATCATTAGATAGTTTATCTAGATTATTATCACAATTCGGTACCATTTTATCATTAGAAAAATGTTAAATGAATGATTAGAAGAAAGAAAAAGTAGTTGAATCGTAGAAAGTTGATTTTTCAAATTTTGTCACAACTGAATATCGAATTATCGTGGTAACAGGTGACTTTAGACAAAAAAGTTAGAAGACACTTTTTATCAGAAATTTTTTCATCTGCAAAAAAGGTCTTTTGACATTTTCCTCTAAAACCCCTGGTTTTCGAGAAAATTGAATAATTGACAAAAATGTCAAATTAAACTTGTTACGATTTACCATTAAACTACTGAAAAATATGAACTAATGGAACATTGTGCTGCCAATAAATTAGGTAAAGAAATAACAGAGAGAGTCTGTTCAGTGTGGTAATAATTTCGATATTAACTTGTATTTAACATTAATGTTATTATATCATCGTCATTGTCAGACTTTGAATGAATACATTAATACAGTCGCAAGCCTGCCTCCAAGTTATATAAAATCCAGAGAAGATTTTCCCAGCTGAGAGGGACAAAGTATTTATAATTACAAGTAAATCGGTAATCGATAATGTCGAGACAGCCACTAGACATTCATGAAGATGAAGAAAGAAAAAATTTTAAAAATTGAAAAAATATCTAAATAGAAAAAAGCAAAAAAAATTATAAAATAAATATTGTAATTACACTCTGTTATTGCAAATTAGCTAATTGAGTGGTTGAAAAGGTTAAAAAAAAGTGCGATATTATCAATTTACTTTCTACCATGTAAATAGCAAAAAAAAAAAAATCCAATTATTATTAACCACGCATGTATCATGCCTAACGGACTGAATGACATTGGGGTCACTGTTTCCTCTATATTACATCATGTGCATGTATTTTATAAATATATGAATACATTCATGTTAATCGATGAATAACGGCTAATGTCCCTTAAACAAAAAAAATCATTTTTTTAATATCCAAGTTTCAAATTTTTCTCTTGCAGAAAAATTTGTAACAGTCATCATGAACAAATTAATAAGAAAATGCCAGTGTTTGTTAAAATAATATATTGATAGTTATATTATTACTACATTATAGGCAAATGTTGTAATGCATTTTTTAGGGGTGAGTGGAGATTTTCGAATTTCAATCGAAACGTGGTTTCTAAGAAAATTGGGAAGTGGTCAAATGAGGTCAGTTTAAATTCAGTTTTTTTAGGGATATTTTGGTATCTAAGGGAGATAGGGGAATTTTTATAAGGACCTTTTTTGTACATGTTTTTATTCTCTACAAAAAAGATCATTTCAAAAATTTCAATATCTCTGTTAGTTTACGAGATATTCACAAAAAAGTGAAATTTCCTCATAAAAATTTCGCTGAGCGAAATATTCTGTTCTGTTTTGTTTATTATCGTATCAAATACCTATATTGCTTTTTCGTTTATAAAAAATGCAAGATCCACCAAGTGTTCAATGTATTTCTGAATTAACAAAATATTGGGGGAGAAATGGAGGAAGGGGATGTCTTCTTGTGGATTAGAACAATAAAATGAATGTGTGATTGACGATATTTTTTTTTTTTACAATTATAAAAAAATAACTGTAAACCGGATAATGAAAGAAAACTGTTTTTTTAAACAAAGATTTGGCTGTGTTGTCGGCATCGTAAAATTTGTTTTTCTCAATTTTTTACTTAAAAAAAACCCCTTTACAATTTTTAAAAAATAAATAAGAGAGTGAATGATGTGCGTTAGAGAGGAAAAATTGATGGGAAAATACAGAAGAGGGTAAAAGAAAACATTTTTTACCGTTAAAAAAAACTGGAAATGTTTTATTTCTGGGTCCAAAAATATTTCAGGTCTATATACTAAACCGATACTTCCCTCAGACATTTGATAAGATAACATTGAATTCTTCGTACTTTTTACTCCAAAAAAAGGGAGAGGGAAAATGAACGTAATTCTTTATTTGAAATTTTTATAGGTATATTTGTATTTCATACTCTGTAAAAACAGGCAAGAATTTTTACGCTTTTACAGTAACAATTTTACACTGTCGTTAATTCGGTCATTTTTAGGGAATTAAAGGACAAAAAAAAAATAGAAATAAATGAAAAAAATATACAATTTTTTTAGTAAAAATGGTCCACACGTGTAATTCAATAGATTTATATTATTTTTCATCTATTCACTTTTTCATTAAAATCCATGGGTATGAGAAAATCAATTTTTCTATTGAATTTTTTTTTTTTTCATAAATAAACGAATTAATCATCAACAAATGCACGACTGTTGTGCTTTCACTGAAAAAATAAATTCATTTAATCATTTATTCATCCCGAGGCTATCATTATCCTCGATTTCAAAGCAGTGCCTTTTTTTTATTGAAAAAATAAAAAATATTAAAACAGCAAAATCGTGCCAACAAAAATCGTAAGATTAGGTTCGAAAAAAAGAGGTGACTTCTTTTTTTTTTAACGGAGAATCCCAGTAACTGAGTTCGTGATAAAATGAGATAACAACCGGAAGTGATGTGTTTGAATGATTTCCAAAAATAAAACATGAATACAAGAATTTTTTAAAGAGGAAATAACGAAATCTCTGAACTGAATGACATTTAATATTAGAATACGTAAATACAAGTTGAGAGAGTAATTGCAATTCAATATTTCTTCCATTATTTGTGAATATAAATAAATAATCGAATTACCAACTTTACAAAGATATTCAATTGCAAATTAAATTAGTGAAATTGTGAATAATCGGATAATTTCGTGAATATCTCGGAAACGAAGAGGTTTTGAGAAATTCATCAGAAGACTTTTTTTGTAGAGAATTTCATGAGCTACAAAAAAGGTTATTTATCATTTTTCTCTAAACTCACTAGTTTTCGAAATATTTGCAAAATAATTCAAAAGAAAAAATTCAAATTTTCACCTTTTTCACGAATTCACTAAAAAACTGAATAAATAATATTTTGCATTGAAAAAAAATCTCTTCCCCACACCACGAATCACACTCACAACTCTAAAAAAAATATACCAGAATATCATACATCATAATATATCATGCATGTAAATAACTATGAATACAAGACCCGAAACCGATTTTGTCTAAAAAAAAAATTCTAATGATAAAAATTAAAAAAAAAAAAAAATGTTCTCGTTAAACTTGCAGAAAGATTAATCGGGGTACTAAGGATGCCAAAAAGTGTTCCGTTTGACTCGTGTATGTGCCACTGATGAATCAGTCTGGCAAAATCGACATTACCTTACATATGAAGAAAAAATAAAGCAAATAATAATCAACTGCATGAACAAGGATGAATAATGGGGCGTGTACAACACGAGGAAAGGGACTCCACCCAGTGAATTAATAATAATTCTCATTACACCGAACAAATGCGAAATAAATAAACCACCAAAAAAACAAATGCAATATCTCTCATTTTCCATCGATAAACACCACGATGCACACAATGTACTGTATATACTATAATTACTCTCCCTTTCCTCCATCAATCAATGTAAATACAATTAGCAATAATGAGAAGAAAAAAAAAATAACATAAAAACTCATCATTACACATAGACGATATTAATTAACCAATAGTATTATTCCTGTTGTCTGAATAGCGAAAAATAAAAAATTTTTTCGCACAATGTACCCTTGTATACTATCAATTTTTTTTTTTCTAGAATTATTTGTTTTACAATTTCTATTCATCAACTAGAAAATAGAGAAACTGATACTTTATTTCTTTATATTATTCTATTTTTTTTTTTTTTTGTTATCTCATTCTCCCCTTCGTAAATATTATCACAATCGAGAGACGTGCATGTACCCAATTTTATAAATAATATAGATAAATAAATATTATCAGTGTAATTGAGAGAAGAAGATGATTATCATGGAGACATGAGAGAATAGAAAAATGTCAAGGGAAAAAAAACAAATTATTTCTACAAAATTTAAATAATTGACATTTTTTTAACTCTTTCGATTTCCATGAGATATAGGTAATTAAGATAATTATTAAGAAATCATGTCGTGTTCGCTTCTGCAATTTATTGTAGCCGTTAATGACCAAATTGAAGGGAAATTTGTTGATGGAAAAGATGAAAAAATTTATTATTAAGAAAATATAGATCTTCCTGTTGAAAAAAATTTGCGCAGAGTTGATAAAGTTGATGAAAAAAAAAAAGTTGGATTGACGATAAAAGGAATAAAATGGCATTTTTTTTCATTAAATCAATGTGGTCGCTGGCTGTGCTGTGTAATTGTTAATTGCCATGTGATATCTCGAAGTTGCGATCTGGACTGTCTCCTTTATAAACAATTGCGTGAAGAAAAAAAAAAACGATGGAATTAATGAAATTGAGATAATAATAAATGGGAAAATGAATTCTGTTACCGTTTTCGGATCAAGGGATATCCATAATATTGATAAATATACTATTTAATATATCGTTTATATATCTTCAATATATACCTGCATATATTAAATTCTATTATAGAGAGAAAAGGTAAAAACAGCATTGAAGAATTATTGACTGGACAGCGAAAATGGAATTCTATTACTGAATAAAATAAATTCAATCATTAAATCTAACGCTACAATAAATCATTATCAATATTTAATTTATTATTCATGATTTAATTCAATTATTCAGAAGTTGAATTGCGACTAAAAATTACTGCCAAATCATTATTTTTCTCGAGTCTGAAGTTGCTGGCAACTTTAATGCGCCAACAAACTCACATTTTCTCGTTATTTCTGATGAAAAAAAAATCATTTTTGAAAAAATTGTATTCAAAAACAGCACGTTTCTCTTTATGTCATAAAATTCCATATGATAAACAATGAATTATCATCACTCATAATTGTTAATTAAGATGTTGAAAGGCGACAAAAAATAATGAATGAAAAATGATAATTTAAAAAATCGATAAACCATTTTTTCCTAGTCCTTATGATTCAAATTCATCGTCATAATTTATAATCAATTTCAAACTATTATAATAAAATGATGTTAATAATATATTCTGTCTATTTATTATCCATCAATTGCTACTTCTGTGAGCACCTTAATATCGGTCAAGATGGTCATTAAGGAGTCTGCATAAGCTTGAAATTCCGAAAAATTGATTTTTTTTTATTGAAGCCGAATAAAGTCCGTTCAAAAACGGGGTTTATGCAGTACCTTCCGTTATCCCTCAAGTTGTACAGGAGTTGCCTTTCCTTCGCCACCCCTCAAGAGGCACAGATATAATTAATATATTGAAAATTAAAGGTATTATTCGAAATTAAATTAAATCCCTCGTGACTGGATTCGAGCCCCACAAATCCACGTGAACGGTAGACATTAATGAAGTTTTCCTCATCATCATCTCCATCACAAGTCCGACCCTTATGACAGTATAAATTGGTTCTGGACGATGAAATTTATTTTTTCGGAAATTAGTCATGAAAGTTCACTTATTTGTAGATTCGGTAATTACCTCAACGGAGTGAATTCAATGTATAGGAGTCAATGTCATGCAGCGTTCCACTCATTTAGTTATTGCTAAAAAGGATTGGTATATTTAAATCACACCAGCTAGAACAACGCCTCTAGAAAACGTTACATTCATTTTTTTTATTATCATCACATAAATATTATCTACATCTTTAAGAATCACATTCATTTAATAATTTAAATATCAACAAATTTATACAGATCATGTCCTTTTTTAATCAAAAACCCTTCATCATTTAATTTATTAATAAACCTCGTGAACTCGTTAATAATAATTCCTCCATATGTAGCTATTTCCATCAAATCAGTCTTAGAAAACAGAGTTTGTTCCCTTTGCTGCACTTGTTCTTGCAATAACGAAATAAACGCAGAGACTTTATTTCCAGTAATTTTCCCAGTTTCATGACTCAATAGAGGCCCAACTCCACCAACTGAAGGTACACTAGCCAAAGTGTGTTTATAAATTTCGATGACCTCAAGTGCATCAGCATCAGTGGCTTCAGTACGTAATTCTAACTTTGCTCTTGCCTCAGTCAATCTTATCAGAGCCTCCAGTTGTCGATGAAAGACTGGCAAATGTCCAAAGATGTTATTTTTCTGTCGAAGAAGGAGATAATAATCTCTGAGTTTATCAGCAGCTGCAGGGGTCAATTTAGGCTTTACATAGAGTCTTGCATATGATACGTATTTCCTGAGTATTGATTGAGGGATTAAATCCTCGCCACGTCCCTTTCCTGTTAATCTTTGCTTCAAATTGAGAGCAGTTTGTAAAGTCTGAGTGGCTCCAGGAGCATTGAATTCAGTTTGATTCGATGTGGAACGGTTTGGGTAGACTTTTTTGAAGCCAGTGTGGGCACTCATCACGTGATCACACATCAGCGCGTCCATCTGCTCACTGGGTTCATCGAGAAGGAGGAAAATTAGATCAAATCTTGAGAGAAGGGGTTCACTGAGGTTCAGGTTCTCAGTAAAGCTTTTAGCACGATTGTATTTTCCTCCAATTGGATTGGCAGCTGCTACTATCGATGTTCTTGCTGGAAGAGAACATATTATTCCTGATTTAGCTACTGAAACAGAAGATTGCTCCATTGCTTCTAGTAATGCTTGATGCTGTGTTGGCATTTTATCGAATTCATCGATGAAACATGTGCCTTTGTCTGCGAGAACTAGAGCACCTGGCTCTAGGGCAAAATCATTCATTCCATTTTCTTTGGTGAGGGTCACTGTTAATCCTGATGTTGTACTTGAATTTCCACATACGTAGACACCTACAAAAACAATTAAAATTGATTAGTAATGATTCAGAATGGAAATAAGAAACTTTTATATATAAAATTTGCAATCTTTGTATGTTAATTTTGTAATTATCTTGGAAATGAGAGGGTTTAGGAGGAAATGTGAAAATATCTTTTTTGAAGTTCAGAAAATTTGTGATAAAAAATATACCTTGAGAATTTTTCTTAAAATCAAGCATTCACGAGATAAATGATAAAAATTGCAAATTTATTCTATCCCATTTCGTAAACCATAAATATCTCCGAAACTGATTGATCCAGAGAAAAATATCAAAAGATCTTTATTGTAAATCTTGAAATTATCTACAAAAAAGGTATTCCGACATTTTTCTGTAAATCTCTTCTTTCCAAAGATATTTACAAAATAATCCCAAATATTTCTACAAAATTCTCATTGACCAAGATAAATCGAAGAAAAAAAATGGATCTTCACCTTTGGTACAAACCCTGGAACAAGCCTGTAATAACTGAGACTTTCCCAGTCCTGGATCCCCAACAAGTAGAACATGCAAATCATTTCTCAAAGAATCATGTTTAGCACATCCTCCAAACAAACTCAGCAGTAATCCAGCTTTAATAATCTCATTTCCATAAATAGCAGGACACAAAGATCTCACAAGTAATGGAAAAACATCAGGTGTATCATGAATATGCTTAATAAAAACATAATCCTGATGATCAAGATCAAGTCCAAGAGCAGTTCTATTTCTCGATTTATTCTTATTATTCATAACTGAAATAGCCTCGATATACAGAGCATTAGCATCAGCAATAGTTTTTCTATTTTCACTTCCATCATCAGTCCCTCTAATCCTAATAATTCCAACAATTGTAATATCATCCCCAGGCATACAACTGTCCACCAATTGATCAATCAACTCAACCTCCACAATCCTCGGCATTTTTCCTTTCTCATCCTGTTTATCATCAAAATGCTCTTGCAATTTAATCACCAAAAATGGAGCTGTTTTAACATGTGGAGATTCCCATCTAGGAGTGAATTTACAAGTGCCACATGCCTTACATTTTTTCGGTAATTTATAAATTCCATCAGGCAATTTAATCACCATCCAGTGATGACATTTATCACAGGAAAAGGGCAGCCACTCAATCATGTATTTAGGCCTTCCAACACGTATAACACAGCCCCTAGTTGCTATTAATTTCCCATAACAATCGATTTTAATATCTCTCAGAGCCATCAAAGGTTTATAATTAATTACTTTTATCCTGATCATAGGTAAATTACTATCATTTTCAGAATTACCAATTTCACTTAATATAGCTTGTACGAATACTTGATGAAGTGCAAGACCCAAAATATTCAATGTCTCACGAGGATTATTCTTAATATCTTCATCAAAATTCCTCCACTCAGTCATAAACTCTTCATCAGCATAAAATTGATTCATATTGATGTGCAATGAGGGTGCATACTTCCTGGGAATGATTGTCGTTAAGTCTGGATTACGTGAGAAAAATGATTGAGCAACTGCAGCTCTTTCAATAATACGTTCCTCACTGAATTTATCCATTTTATCAAAATAAAGGTGAAAACCGTATAGCGAGTGTTCTGGATTTAACCTAGCCTCGTAAACATCCAGTGCTGGATCCTCCTCATTATTATTATCTGGATGATTATCAGGTTCTTCTGGATCATCTGGACTATCTGATGGTCCTGGATCACTAGAAGTCTTTTTCTTGTATTTATTAAATTTATTCCAACGTTTTCGTCCACTCATGGCTGAAACTGATGTTTACAATTTTCTAACCTATTTTTTTGATGGAAAAAATACCCGCGAAATTCATGACATACACGTGGGAGGAATTAACGGACATGACTCATGTCATACTACTGCGCATGCGCAGATGGTGACGTGCCCCCTCAAGGACGCTTATCGTGTGGCATTGTGCGTATTCTGCATTTGGGCATTGACCTTGTGTGTTATTTTCTCCAATTGTTCGTTATTGTTTATTCCCTTGTGATTGTTATTTTAATGTGCATGTAGTTTAATCCGTTGGAATATTGTTTATCCATCGGCTGTGATTTGTTTTAACTATTTTAAAGGTATTTTTTTACACTTATTTAATGGATTTACGATGAAAAATGGAGAAGCCTTTGAATTTTGAGGTTAACTCATATTTTTTTGGGAAAAAATGCTTTTCAATTGATGAAAATTGTTTTTTTAATTTTTAAGTAAAAATGAGACGAAGTGATGATAGATTGAGGGAATCGAGGAGCTCGAGGGATTACATCGATGAGGAGAGATTGAGGGATTTAGAGAGAAAGAGGAGAGAGTGGAGGATTGAACAGGAGAAGAGGCGTGAGCATGAGAAGCGTAAACAGAAGATGATTGAAGAGTGGGAGGCGAAAAGAGCTAGGGAGATTGCATTGAAGAAACAACGGAGAAGATCAAAGTCAAGATCAAGATCAGCATCACCAGGATCCAGCAGACGACGTGGTAGAAGTACATCTGTAGAGAGTAGAAGGAGTCGTATCTCCAGCAAAGCTCCTGTTATGTCTGAGAAGTCTGCATTCGAGTTTAATTGTTTTTACAGCAATTTTTTAGATTTTTTGGACATTTTATTAATCAATTTTTACGGTTTTAGGTGTGATTCCTCGTCGACAGCTAATACTCCATTGTTTAAAGGGAGTGAGGGAAGTAAAATTAGTATTAATGAGCTTAAGAAGATTAAGGTTAATATACAACGAGAGATATCAAACGCTGAAGACACATCCGAGTTGTTGAGGGATATTACTAGTCCTGATGAAATCGTCCTCAAACGAAGAGAAGGTAAAAGAAGTTTTTTTTTTCTTGTCTTCAATCGATGGAAAAGTCTTTCGGGTGATTGATGAATTCTAGTAGTTATTGATGGGTTACGAATTATAAATGGTAAGGAGCATTGAACAAATCAAGCATTGGAGACTTCATGAAGATTTTATGCTGAAGAAATACTGGATGAATCAGAAATTTTTCAGTTTTAGCGTGAATTCTATTTTCCATTTTGATTTTTTTCAATTTTCTGCATGAATTGAGTAATAATTTTTTTAATAACTTAGTTGACAATTAGATTTTTCATAATTTCTTGAGATAAAAAAATTTATAAAGATAATTATGAGATAAAATATGAGAAAACAACGACATTGAAGATTTCATCAGGTAAATTGAATGCAGAATATTCGAATTTCCCTCAAAATGAAGATAATTTTCAGAAGTAATAATTAATTTTTCTATTCGTTCAATCATAAATTCATTTACATTGATTATTGAATTCGTGTAATAGCTATTTAATTATGAATTTGAATGAAGAAGAAATATTTACAAAATTTGGATTAATGTGAGTGAAAAGAGATTCAACGTTTCAAGATTTTGTCTGAAAATAAAATTTTTATGGAGATACATTGGTGGAATCAACGATGTTGAAGACTACATGAAGATTTATCTGCAAAATTCATAAGACAATGGATATGAATTAATTTTCCTCATTAGAATCGGATGATATTTAATCATGAATTTTCACATGAATTAATTAGAATTTTAAAAAAAGTATCGAAATGAATTTTTCATGAATTACGGTGACTCCATGAAGATGTTAACGACGAAATTGAGAATACAATCTAATTCGGAATTTATGAAGAATCAAAATGATCCGGGAATAAAGGCATAAATTCGTATATTCACTCAATCGCAACGCAATTCTCGATTTGAACGGAAAAAAAAATAATAAAAGCAAAATTAAGAGGAATATAGATTCTACAAGACATGCAGACCTTGGAGACTCCATGAAGATTTGATCAGCGAAATTGATAAAATAATCAGAAATTCTAAATTCAATAAAAATCAGAGATTGAGTAGTGAATCTAAAGATAAAAGCATTGAATATGAACGATATTCGGATAAGTCGGTATATAATAAAATTTTGCTACAAATTAATGAGGATTTGAGTTGCATCATGAAGATGAGAATAATCAGCGTTACAGTGAAAGTAAAATAATTCCTAATGATGATTATTAATCAATCTAGGGTTGACCCCCGAGGCAACTAGTCTACGCGAGAGGGTTCTGAATGTTTCCGTGGGGATCACGAGTAAGCATATACACTTGGATATTAGATGTCTTTATCACCTGCTTTGATGTTCGCTCTGTCTTGGGTTTTATTTATTTTGCGATGCTTCCACTGACTCATTTTATCAATGGTGAAGTTCATGATCTTTGGCGATGATTCGTGCTCTAAATCACCTCTCCAATTTCATGTTTCAGTCTTCTTGTATACAATTTTTAGCTTCTCCTACTGAAAAAATCGTATATGATGAATGTCTGTTTCTCTAATGGAATTGGTCTCATGATTTTTCTCGAAATTGAAGGGAGATAGCGAAATTTTCATCGAGACCTTTTTTGTAGAGGAGAATGAGAGCTACAAAAAGGGTCATTACGAAAATTTTAATATCTCGCATAGATTCGAAGATATCCATCAAAAACCTGATCCTAGGATGGAATCGACTTTAATTTTTATGGTATCAATTTGATCGACCATAAAGATGGAAACGACAGGATAATGGACATTACACTGAGACTAAAATTTTCATTTCATTTTTTCCATTTTTTTAAAGAAAATCTCTTCAATTTCATCTAATTAATTATAATTTTCTAATGATATTGACTTGTATTTTGCATTAGGAGAAGGAGCAAAACCAATTTTCGAACGTGAAGACATAAAAATGAATGATAGCAGTGGAGATGAGGTTCGAGAACGAAGAATAATTGTTGCTGTTGATAAAATTGAAACTGGTGAGATGATTAAATATATTATTTAATGTTATTCAATTTATATTAATAATGGAAGCTCTAAAATTTTATTTTTCATTTTTTTATTCTTCAGATAAAAGAACATCATCAAAATACTCTAGGTCCGTAAGTTCAGATAGACGTAGAAGTCAAAGTTCACGCCGACCATCGAGGTAAGCCCACGCAAGTGACGAAATTATTGGAGATTTTTCACATAGGGAATTCCCAATCATATGGATATCTTTCAGGATTAGGTGTAGAGTCTAGTACTTATCGTTGAGTTTCTGTTGGCGCAGTGGATAATATTTGTTCATTGCAATCCAGAAATTCCGATTGTACTTGCTTGCAACCTAGATCCTTACACTAGTGTTGCATTTAATCATTTTTTACATTCACAACTGATTTGATATAGGCGAAAAACGAACAGTTACTACGCTAAAAACATTGATTTAATCGGTGTTGACTGTCGTCATCTTAGAGTTGAAGTATGAGGTCTGTTGGGCCTCTATTCCTCTTTGATGATGATGTTTTGTAATTTGGCTGTGTGATACACTTGGTCGAAGCATGTGATGCATAGCCACAAGCTCCTAAGTTGAGCCTCAGTCGAACGAAATTTCAGACTCATTTTTCGTTGCAATTTACAACCGATAATTTCAGGGAAATTTGGACTGAATTACTCTTTTCAACAGATATGCATCTCCAGAATGTCGATAGTCTGTCGATTTGACCCTTGCTTTTGAATAAAATGAAATTACGATGAAATATTTTTGTTCTAGCGCACTACAGATAAACCTTGCAAGATTTTATTGGTACATCATGAAGATAACAACCGAGATGACACTGAAGATGACATCGATTGGAAGATTTACGTTGTACGGAGGCCATAATTTTCATTTACAAATAGTTTTTCTTTAGACGATAATCTAAAATGTTATATTTTGATTACATTTTCAACCCTTTGTCACTCATGAGAGATGTATATCACAAATTTTTTAGAACAACTATTTCGAGCATTTTCTCGATGGAATCAATATTATTCCATTCACTTTTCCAACTATGAGATTACATCCATATCTTCTTGCTTTAACGCTTACTCCTCATGAGAAAACAAGTTTTGAAAAAAGTATTGAATAACTAGGTGAGTAACGAAGGGTAGCAAGTAAATTCATAATTACTGATCACTCAAGGGCTTTCGGGCACGGTTGCACTAATTTCTGGTAGTATATGTCTAATTAAAGGATTGCCAGTGTAATTTATTTTGAGACAAACTTATCCTGAGGATGAAAGTACTTGATGAAAAGTTGTACAACCGGCCCTCAGTCATAGAGACAGAAATTATCACATAAATATCTTGAGTGCTGCTCTAAATTTGGGGTAGAATGGGAGACTGTATATTCACTACAAGTCCTGCCAACATTGACTTGTATTTCTCATTAGGTGAAGGATCGAAACCCATCTTCGAACGTGAAGAGTTGAAGACAGAAGAAAAGGCCACAGCCGATGTTCCAGAACGACGAACAGTAGTTGCTGTTGATGAAATTCTACATGGTAAGATTATTCAATATTAATGAATGAAAAGTTATCGTCATGAAATATGTCTCAATGTTTCACTCATTTGTTCTTACTGTTCAGATGAGAAGCGGTCGAGGACACGACGCTCTAGATCGCTGAGCTCAGGGAGACATACCAGCCGCAGTTCATGTCAAGCTTCAAGGTAAGCGTTCATGGGAGGCGTAAATAGAACGCTTCTAGGTAAATAATTTCGCATATAGCCATAGTTACCGTTGAGAATGGTGATTATTTGTTTTCCCGTTGCAATTTAGAGATCGCCACAATGCTTCTCAAACACTAATCACAACTGCCAGATTTTATTTGTTGTTGTACAATGTTTTGTTTCAGTTGACACCAAATGAGAATCAATTTAAAAATAACTATATATATAAATACTTTGATGCCACTAATCAACATGCCTCTAATTACTCTCAACATATTATGCGTTATTTGTCCATTGCAGAGCAGGAATTTGTAAGGGGATGAACATGGATCATAACAGATTCCTATTTCCTATTTAAACGAAAAGACGAATTAATAATACATAAAATTCTAACGCTTTCTCTTCTCAAATTTTGGCTTTGAGACTTATATAATTAGATGCATAATTCATTTGTCTTTGATATTATTGTTTCATTCAGTTCACTCATATCTTCAGACTCAGGTAAAGATTACCTTAATGTTTATTTGACGTTCTTCCCAATTCCATTTTCTTCGCTCTTTATTCATTAATACGTATTAATTAGTTTGTATGTTTTCATAGCTCGACAGGTGAGGAAAGCTCATTTTTGACACTGAATCCATTTCGTTAATTAGAATAGAATAAGTATCCGCTTCTAGTCATTTAGGGTATATATTCCACGTTCTAACGGATATGGAATGGTACTATGTCGAGCGAAACGGAATAGGAGTTTATTATCCGTGATTGTTGTTTTCTTCTCGTAGAGTGGGAATAGTCCTGGTGGTCCATTACCGGGACTGTTGCCAAAACCTATTGCCTTTCGCTCGCTATTCCTATACATGATATAGATATATTGTACATGACTGGATGATAGATGACAATAGTTTTTGCTTTAAATGTGTCAGAATATTAGTTATGTATATTTTCGTTTTCAGAAGAAATTGTTCTCTCTTAAAAAAAAATCATCATTCCAGTTATGATAAACATTTACCTGAGTACTGCATAATTATTTTTCAATGAATATAGCATTCATTAGATTTCTCTTATAGGCATGATGCAGTGTCTAAATTCTACACACAGAGTCATCGCAGAGAGAATTCGCAAGATAGGTGAGGCATCAGATAATTCAACAGGAATCAATAGGTGGAGAGTCTCATAATTTATGAGTCTATGATAAATTTTGGCTGTTTCAGGAGAGACAGGGGTATTGGTGAAAGATATCGTCGTGATAGACAACATCATGGTAGCCGTGAATCGGTTCATCAACCAAGTCGTGATTTTCGGTCCCATCGCTCTTCCGATGCTGATCGGATTTTTCGCGCAGAATCAAATCGAGATTCTATGTACAGAGAGCACCATGATTATGAGAATTATCCTTACAGTGGACGAAATAGAACTGACAGGAGACCAGCGGCATTATCCTACGCCGAACCAATAACATTCCCCATGTATTATGATGTAAGAATGCATTTTGAGTTATGTACATGATTTGATATCGTTTAATATCATATGTTAAATTTTTTTATCATTTGTCTATGCAGAATCTAGTCAGGCCTATGATGATAGATCCTATGATGATGATGAGAGCTCCATTGCCGATAATGAGAGGAAGAATGCCTCCGATGTTAGCCACTTTCAGACCACCGTACAGACCACGCTTCATGCCACCGGAGATGTTCAGATTGAATACTCCTCCAAATCAACGTAAATGAATAACTTTGTCCATTAAAAAGACTAGTTGTTGGTCGCCGATCAAGCTCTTGTCCGTTTAGGTTCATCTTCTATTTATACAATATCATACTCCTTATTTTGGATGATACTCGAGAGTAAATGGGGAATTTTTCGTTCACATGGCATTAATGTGGTGAATCGGCAAAGTTTTAGAATTAATGGTAACCTTTAAAGAATGCCGAAGCATGTCACTCGGACTATTGGGAACCGTTCATTTAAGGGGGACACCCTACTGAAATGCAAAATTTCAAAATCGTTCTCAAAAATAATTCTCACATTCTTTTTGAGTAAATTTTCATCTCCTCAAAGTCTTATCAACTGGGAAATATCAGTCCAGTCTTCGCATTGGATTTTACGTGAGATTATATAATCATATATGTAACTATGGATTGTATTCAAACCCATTGAACGCAAGAATGGTAGTATGGATTCATTGTATAATTCTCCTTAAATGATACATCAGATAATTCTCCATTCATTCAATCATTAGTCCAATTGAAACTTGTTTCTCCACTCCTTTTGAGAGTATAATATGTTACGATCTCCATTACTACTTCCTAGGCGAAAATCGATTTCAAATTCAACTATACTCCTGCAAATTTGCAAATTGGATCAACGTTGACTGGACAAATTCTTAATCCTAAATTTTTGCACAATATCAACTGTTTTCTACCCCTGGAGTCAGAGTGGCCAAGAACTATTTTTAGTGTGTTCGTTTACAAATGAATTTAATTGTTAAACTTGATTTTATGTTTCCAGGGTATAAACGTATGTAGCCATGAGATATTGAGAATCTTCCTTAGTGATCTTTGAAACTTCATTTTGACAGTCAAAAGTGTATTGTAAATAAATGTATGAAATTTATACTAAACATTAGTCTACGTAGATAATCTATTTATCACGAAGTCACATTCCCATTTCTACATCTTTGGCCTGGTTGCGCAAGCTTTTATTCGCTAAACCGTCACTTAGAAGACAATTCACTCATTCCTGGCGGGCAAAATTTACTCATATTGAAGGATCTACGTTGTAGATGTGGAGTAAAAGAGTAAAGAATCCTATTACAGTATTAGAGGGAATGAAAGAAGTGAAGCAACTGGAGAATTCATGCCCATGTAATGTAAACGAATCGAACAAGAGAATATGGAGTAAGGATGAATTTCGATTATATCTTCGTTGTTTTTTCGGAATTTGCATGTCAAATTGGTTATGAGTCGTATGACTTCTATCATACCTTCATTATATATGTCGCTGAGTCGTACCGGTAGATGGCCGATGGGAAAATTGGCAAATTTTCTGCAGGTACAGAAATCTCTCGATATGAATATCACAGCTAGAGAAACGTAGATGTAAGTATGTTGCAATACTGAGTGTATTTTATCCATAAAATAATCATTCATATAAACTATGTCTAATTTTTGAAGCGGATAGACCATCCCATTAAATAATTGAAGAATAAGTCTAGGAGGTCCAGGTTGATGAGACCCTTAATGAAAGAATATTTCGTCGCCTATAAAATTTTCGATAAAAAAAGTATCTTGATGAATTTTGCCAGACCTTTTCACTTCAAAGATATTCACGGAATAATCCTCATAAACTTTTTTTGTGTTCAATTTTTTGAATCTATATTTTTCAATGGCTATATCGAGTGAATCGATATTTTTTCGTCGAAATCGATATTCTTCCGATGGGGAGTCATAAAAAATAATGTGAAAAAAAGGTTTCATAAAAAAATGTGAATAAAAGCAGATTAGATTTTTGGTCTCTACCCTCATGAACTTGATGATTTCCGACAAATTTTCGATGTTGTTCACGATGAAGAAACTGATTGAACATGACTGAAATTCCAGTTCTCAGTACAAAAAACATGAACGTTCCAGAGACTGCCATCAGTGAAAGAAAGTGGGCCTTTTCCAATTTACCAATTTCCTGACGTTTTCTCTTTACTTCCAGGCTACAGTCGCATCATATGCTCCAATAAAATTGCACCCAGAACGGCCATGACTGACCATCGAATAAATCATTTTAATCGTGTGAAATATATAAAAAAATGTACAAATACAATAAATTTGTTAATCAACCTTGTCTTTCTCGCATCATAACTCTCACGATAATACTGCGCATGGATTTCCTTCCAGAAAAATTTTCTTGAGTCATTAAAATTCTTGAACAGTAACGACAATTCCTCTTTTGAATTGCTTCACTCGTTTGAATTAATCAGCTGCTCATAGTTTCCGGTCCCGGTTAACCTCAAAATTGAAGCTGTCAGTTGTCAAAGTTCAAGAGTTCCGTTCAAGGAACTCCTAAAATTGATCTATAACTAATTCATTATCTGAAGAAATCCTCCAGGAGAAGTATACATCAAAGAAGTGATTGACTTGTCCATTTATTTCGATTATTTGCTGTTTAAGAATACTCATAAAATAATGTACCACAGTATCCTAACATTTGCATTGATACTTAATTTTGATATAATCACATCAACTCATAAGAGTGATAAAATTGATCCATCAAGAACAATCGTTTGGGGTCCTGGTCTATCTCCTGAAATAGTAATGCGAAGTCGTTACTTCTTCATGCAACTTGTGGATATCGATGGGAACAAGTCAGTATAGTCATAAAATAGAAGTAATAAGATAATTGAGTATATAATGATAATTTTCTTCTAGTATCACTGAAGTTGTTGAGGACATTGACATAAAAGTAGCCGTAAGGAGTATAAACTCAAATAGTCATCCATGCAGAGTTTGGATGCAGACATTAGACTGTAAAGATGGAAGTTTTATTATTCGTTACAGAGTATACGAAACCTGCTATGATTTTCATATAGATGTCGCAATAAACAATCATTCAATTCCAAATGCATCAATATATACAGAAGGTATTGATAATTCAACCGACGGTGGGAATAATTCATATAAACCATAATTCTTTCTTAATATACTTGCAGGTCCCATTTATGAGGAGGAATGTGTTTGCCCAATCCCTTCAATACAGGATTGGTTACGAAAATACGAGTGTCCATTGAGTTATCCTCAGATATTCAATGACTTGAAGAATTTTCCTCAAATAAATTTCAATGATATTAGAAAACAGCTGATAAATGAATACGCAAAACCCAACAGTGTTAGCCTCTGTCACTATGTGATAAAAAATAATAAAGTATGTCATTATTTCATAGTAAATTGGTGTGATTTTATCGTTTTAATATAATTATATTTTATAGATTTTTAGAAAATGTTATGGAGATCATACCGGCTTCAAAGTATTCTCAGATTCTATATTATTATCATTGACAAGAAAAGTTGTATTACCCGATTCAGAATTCTTCATGAATTTGGGAGATTGGCCACTTGTGCATGCAAAAGGACCGTTGTATCCAATATTTTCATGGTGTGGTTCCAATGATACCAGAGATATTGTTCTTCCTACATATGATATTACTGAATCATCCCTAGAGAACATGGGAAGGTACTACCTCTTGCTGCTTCATGATGTAAAATTTAAATCTAAAATTCATTAGTTCCATTTTTTCAGGGTCATGCTTGATATATTATCTGTTCAAGGTAATATTAAAATATCCTGGAACAAAAAAATTGAAAAAATATTCTGGCGAGGACGTGATTCACGTCGCGAACGCCTGAAACTCATTGATATTTCCAGAACATATCCAGATTTATTTAATGTTTCAATCACAAATTTCTTCTTCTTCAGAGATGAAATAGAAAAATATGGGCCAGGCCAAAAGCCAATATCTTTCTTTGACTTCTTCGAAGTGAGTATTCATTCACTCTCCTTTCGTGATGATATTCCTAGATATTTTTTTTCTGTGATAGTACAAGTATCAGCTGAATATTGATGGAACAGTCGCAGCATATCGTCTACCTTATCTCCTTGCTGGTGATTCTGCAGTATTCAAACAAGAATCCAAATACTACGAATATTTTTATCATCATCTACTTCCTTATGTACATTATATACCAATCAAGCATGATTTATCTGATCTCGTAGAAAAAATTGAGTGGGCAAAGAGAAACGATAATAAAGTTCGAGAAATTGCTGAGAGTGCACGTACCTTGATGCGTCAAGTGGCATTACCTCATCATGTATTTTGTTATCATGTGGCATTATTCCAGGTAATTCATTAATTCAGTTGCCAACTTCAGAGGATATTCTAAAATTATCGTCAACTAAAATGGAAAATATGTTGCAGATGTGGAGGGAAAGAGTCAAGAATCCAATTTCAGTATCAGAGGGAATGGAGGAAGTCAAGCAATCAGAAAACTCATGCCCATGTGATATGAACAAATCTAGCATTCAATCGGAGAAAGAAGTATGGAGCAAGGACGAGTTCTAATGGCATTTCCGTTGTCGTCTCACAGTTTTGCATTTAATAAAGAATCAATCCTTTTTTAAATCTCCTAGTATTGCTTCTTAGCCTGTAGCGTATGAGTGATTCACCGGTAGATGGCTCATGACTGATTTTAGATATTTTCCGCAAGTACAATAACTTTGGAATAGGATATAATCTCCTTACAAATGTCGACTAGTTACAATGCTTAATTTAGCGTATACATATTATAATCGGATATACAGTATATATCTAATTTTTGTGGCGGATAGACCATCCCATTAAATAATTGAAAAACAATTCTTTCTGACAATCCTGGGCGAAAAAGAGGATTTTCTGCTCAACGCTCGAGAAATTTTTTCGCCATTCGACTATTGTTCATCATAACAGTATCGTTGAGCACTCTATATGAATGCGGCGTAGCATAAAAACGAGGGATTAAAATCTAGGAAAAATAGAGGACCGAATGGATTGGAGCACAAAAAAATTCAATACTCTGTTGCTATTGGCATTGAAACACAATTTTTAATGATGAGTTGACAGTAATGATTCTTAATCGGTTTTATCATACAGTACAATCGCATATCTCCGCAAAATCATTCACCTACAGATTAAAAAAAAAAAAGAGTAAAAAACGTGTAACGCGTTACAGTCAGCCACGATTTCTCAAAGAATCATTCATTTCACTGCGGTGGTTGTTGATATCCATACCCCCCATACTGATTGGGCGGTGGTCCTTGTGGCCCCGGTGGTGGTGGCATATGCCCCGGAGGCCCCCTCGGAGGATACTGAGGATACCCCTGTCCTCCAGGAGGTCCAGGATGTGGTGGATAATTCTGCGGAGGATACTGAGGATGTCCATAATGCGGCTGTCCCCCCTGTCCCGGTGGATGAGGAGGATACCCCTGAGGCGGTTGCCCCCCAGGTCCTGGAGGCACATAAGTCTGTGTCGTAGCAGGATGAGACTGAGGTGGTCCATACCCTCCTGGTGGCTGTCCTGGAGTTGGTGGTCCAGCATTACCCGGAGGTCCTTGCGAAGGAGGTCCAGCAGTCGGTGGAAAATTCCCAGGACCAGGACTAGGTGATTGTTGATGAGGCGGCCCAGTCTGTTGATTCTGTTGCTGCTGCGGGGGTTGTTGTGGAAGTGGTGGCTGATTCTGTGGCTGAGACTGTCCTTGTGATTGCTGCTGAGGGGATTGTCCTTGAGGAGGAGGCTGCGAAGACGATTGTGAAGACGGAGGTCCAGATTGTGTTGGTCCAGGTTGATGAGGGATTTGATGGGGTCCTTGGTGAGGGCCATGAGGTGGCTGATGAGGTCCCTGATGTGGAGGTCCTTGGTGTCCAGGCCCATGAGGAGGTCCTTGGTGAGAAGGTGGATGAGGTTGTTGATGGGACTGCATATGAGAGGGCTGATGAACTGGATATCCTGATGGTGTTGGCATTGGAGGTACGTAGCTTCCTGCTTGAGACGTAGCTGGAGGAGGTCCACTACTTGGTGGATAGGTCTGAGTTGATGCTGATGGTGTACTCGTTGGCTGACTGCTCTGGGGGTACGTGTTGGCACCACTTACAGACGTCGTACTGAATGGTGGAGATGTTGATGTAGGTCCATAAGGGGTTGGAGGTCCTCCTGGACTTGGCTGACTTGAGTAGTTTGATTGAGGTGGTCCTGATGGCTGTTGGGGTGGTCCTGGTGGTCCTGATGGTTGAGCAACATTGTTCGGAGTAGCTGGAGGGGGATAATTCTGGGGTGGACCATTGTTGGGGTAAGGTTGGTTACCCTGAGGAGGTGGTGGATAGTTTCCTGGGGAAGGGTTGGGGCCATAGGCACCTTGTGCAGGTGGTTGATTGGGTGTTTGATAGTTTGGTTGAGGGCTGGGGCTACCGTACTGTCCAGGTTGTTGTTGAGGTGGCTGTTGGGCGTTTTGAGAGAAGTTTTGTTGGGTTGATGTTGCTGGAGAGTAGCCTTGTTGGTTCGGGGGTGGGGGACCATAGTTTCCTTGGGCTTGGGGACCTCCTGGAGGTGGGTAAGCGCCTGGTTGACCTCCGTAGCTGTTTACTGTTGTTGGGGGACCGTAGTTCTGTTGAGAGCCTGCTGGGTAGCCTTGCTGTTGAGGGGGATTGGCTGGGGCGAACTGACCGGGTTGATTGGGACCGTAAGCTGGACCTTGGGGACCTTGATAGTTTCCTGGGGGGTTCTGTCCACCGTAGGATGTTGGATAACCTTGCTGAGCACCTTGTTGGGGGTAGCCTTGGGGGCCACCACGGAATTGTTGGGGCCCAGGTCCTGGATTGACTCCTGTAAAAGATTAAATTATTGGATTAATTTTTTTCCCGAGATTCTTCGACTCTTTTGTTGAAGACAAAATAGGTTTAAGAGGAAAAGTCGAGAGTACTCTTTCGTAGCACATAAAATTCTCTACAGAAAGCTTTTAAAATTTTTATTAAATCCTTTCCTTCCAAAAATATTCACTGACTGATTTGCAAATGCATTTTGAGCTTTTAATGAGTCTCAAGATTTTTTATAGATTAATTTGAAAAATTCCTCTGGAACTTTTGGATTAACAGAATTATTTTAATTTGTAAAATTATCCTAAAAAGAGATACCCCGATGAATTTGACTGAATCTCTTCCTTTCAGGGATATCTACAAAATAATCTGCCAATCCATTTTGGAGTTTGGATGAAAGTAAAACCAAAATATCTCTGAAACTAGTAGTTGTAGAGCGAAATATGAAAAGTCTTTGATTGTAGTCTATAAAATTCTCTACAAAAAAGCTCTCTTGATAAATTCTACTAAACTTCTCCCTTTTAACGATATTTGCAAAATAAATCCTGAATTAATTTTATATTTCGTATGAGTACAAAAATCTCTGAGACATTATTTTTGTAATATTTCCAGAATTACTGGATGTAGAGCAAAATGTCAAAAGACATTTTTTGTATAGACTTTCATAGGCTACAAAAAAAGTCTCTTGATAAATTTCCATAGACCCCTTCATTCCAAATCTATCCACGAAATAAACATGATCAATTTCATTTCGAACTCATTTACTTTGCTCTATTTATCTATTTAAATTGATCAATGGTTTTTCTCTATTTTCTCCTCTTGGAAAATCCTTACGATTCATAGCAGGTCCTTGTCCAGGCATCACAGGTCCCCTATACCCCGGTTGCCCAATAGGCTGTCCCTGAGGAAATCCAGACATTGGTAATGGCTGTTGAGCATTAGGTGGCATGTCACCACCTGGTCCAGGTGCATTAGGAGGAGCTCCCCCCAACGCTGGTGGCACCTGGGGTCCCATCATGGGATGCTGAGGCCCATTGGCAATTGGCTGCATCCCTTGGGGAGGCTGTGACCCAAAAAATAATAATTCATCATGACGAGCTCCAAAAAATACAAAGTCATTTTCTTTAAAAAAAATAAAAAAAGTATTAAATTCTTCAATTTTTCATGAAATAAAATTGTACTCACAGGCAATAGTGCTTGAATATTCTGATTAGCATCAGCAATTGACGCTAAATAAACAAGATTTCTGTGTAAAATTTGTTGATACTGAATGCACTCCTGAGGTTTTCCTTTGTTCTGAAATTCCTGGATTGTCTGTATTAAATGACTGTTTTCATCTAGCATCTGTAATGAAATAAGGGATAACATAAATTATAAAAATTCAATTATTGATAGAAATGAGAGAAATTAGAATGATTGATAAGTAATAAAAGAGTATTTAGTCTTTAAAAATACCTTTTGTATTTGCGCTGGGCTCGGTGGCGGCCGGCCGCGTTGTGCAAACGTCACAGACATTCCAATGCTCAATAAATCCCACACAACAAAGCAAAAACACCTCCTCCGATTCTTCCAGAATCACTTGGAACTCTCACTCGTTACCAAAACCACTCGAAACCCTATCAAAATATAGTTTTTTTAGAATCATGAAAGGACTCCAGTCAATTAGTCTAATTCTTTGTTGCCTCCGAATATTTCGTAACTCACGTTTTATCTGTAAATATCAACAGAGAACAAGACGTAATAATCCTAAACACTCCACAACACTAGAATTATTAATTTATTTTTTACCTGATTTATTGTATTCAATGTTTATTATTGTTTTATCGTATAAATTAAGATAACCGCGTATTTATTGAAGCGACAATGGCTTGGAAGGCGCCATTTGTAAAATTGTAATCCGATAATCCGAAAAACACAGAAACAGAGGTTGGAGAATCCACCGCGATTATTGAGTGACGCTGCTGTCAACGATTATTACAGCGCATGCGCAGAGTAGTTGCGGTCAAACATGAAAATAAGGCGGCAATACACCGAGGAGGGAAGCAACAGAGTCAACATAACAGACTGGGCCACCGATAGAAGAATCATTATCATACCAATTAAATGATTGATAAGAGTGTTCAATTATGAAAGAAACTATTCAGTTACGATATCCTCTAGATACTTTTATGCAGTACATTACATTGTTAATATGATAATAACAACAACATTGCATAGAATTCGTTAAATTCTTGAATTACATAATTAAAAGTTCATGACGTTATTATATCAATCGCTTTCATTAATTATTAAAAACCAACAGTATGTTTATTCTTTCCTTCTTTGATTTCTTGTTAATGATAATTGTTAGTTTACAGTTAAAAATATTTTGCTTTAACTTGTTTTTTAGGGAAATTTTACTCTTTTGAACAAACAAAAAATTTTTTCTTAAATTCTATAGTTTCTGGTATAACTCTCAGTGTTAGTGACCATGCATTATGTTTTCAGGTTAGAAGAGGCTTATGACATGTTGTCTCATCTGTCATGTGCAATTGTTGGTTATTTTGTTCTACTCTATCCCTTAACATCTCATGGGATTTTGGTAATTTTGATTCTCATGAATTTGCTATTGATTTTTAAATATGTTTTCATCTGTTTGTTTTTTTTAGATTTAATTTTTGTAAATTTTCTTTCTTATACAGAATAATAAATATTGCCCTGAAGATGGACACATATAGTGTCCAAAACATAGGCACTTGAAAAATGAAATGAGTTGCTTTTCATTTGTATTTTTATCTGGTTGATGTGATCGCTAAATGGCCGGAAGGTGGAAATTTTTAGTAATAATTGAAAGTTATCATCTTAAAAATAAAACAAAAATAAGATTAATAAACTGAATAACTTGAATAACTTTTTGTTCATGCGAAGAATATTTCAAAGATGCGACGGTAGATAGAGAGATTGGTTGAGTCCTTCCAAAATAAAGGTAAGAAATCCATTATATCCATCTTGTTTCTTATGGTACAAACCGACGCCTGTGAGAGGAACTGTTGCTCCGGAGAACAGTGGTACACCATCCAATAATGGTACTGTTGTCTGTCCTGCGTCCGCTATTAGACCTGACATATCCACATCCATGAAAACATTTTGTACCAAATCTACTACTGTTGTGGTCGACTCGGCCCGATTGTTGCGTTTTTCTCCTGCGTGCCTAGTCCTAATACATCATAATAATAATTCACCATAGATTAGATTGAAAAATTGAATATTCATTACAGAGAATATGAAAATGTTCTAAATTATAGTAAAAAATATGGTCAATTACCGATTTCCAGGGTTATCGGAGAAATGCCAGATGGTAGATTCAGGATCCAGCTGACCTGTTCCATAATCGAAAACTATCATCCGTATTCCTAATTCAATTGGTGCAGAATCTTCCTCCATATTTCGACGAAATCATACACCTAAAATATGAAATCATGACTTAGAGTAATGCAAGGTCATTTCATAATGGCTTACCGGTAACGACATAATTTTTTGGTGCCCTCAGCATATCCAGATTGATTCTTTTTTTTTCAAACTCAAAACAGCCACATCCTCGTCTTCCACTAATTCCTCATCGTTGCCGTCTTCCATCTTCTTGATGAATATAGCCCTATTAGCATTTTTGTTTTTTTCCTGATTGAATTCAATTTTCTGGTTCCATCCAAGAGATACTATTTGCACGAATTTTCGCTCCTGGTCCAAGCTCACCCTGCATGATTTTAATATGCAGAATTTCTTTATCATCACAAATGCAACACCAACAACTACCCTGCAATGTAATGTTCACGATTTATTACAGACTATATGTGGGTATTCGACTAACACTAGGGCATCATGCGCGCTAACGCGCGCGACTACCTTCCAGTAAGCGCTATAGCGCACAACAATTATACATTTTCTGCATAATCATACACTTTCTATCATTTATTAACATTCCGAATATGAAAGCTTGTTATATTTTTGTACATACTGCCCGAATACTCAGACCTCACAAGGAACACTGCAAAATAGTTAAAATAGATAATTTTTCGAAATTGACCATTTTGATTAATTTGAAGAATAACCCCAAATTTCGACTCATCAAAAATTTCTTCTTTTCGATTTTTTCTCGTTTGATATCTTCAAAATAGCTGCCCGGCTACTCAGAATTCGCGGAAAAAAATAGAAAAAAGTTGAATTAGAGAAAATGTCAAAATTGGCCCTTTTGAGTGGAGAATGGCTCACCCCCGAAACCGGCCCACCCGAAAATTCTTCTTTTCGATTCTTTCTCGTTTGATATCTTCAAAATAGCTGCCCGGCTACTCAGAACTCGCGGAAAAAAGTTGAATTAGAGAAAATGTCAAAATTGGCCCTTTTCACTAGAGAATGGCTCACCCCTGAAACCGGTCCACCCGAAAATTCTTCTTTTCGATTCTTTCTCGTTTGATATCTTCAAAATAGCTGCCCGGCTACTCAGAACTCGCGGAAAAAAATAGAAAAAAGTTGAATTAGAGAAAATGTCAAAATTGGTCCTTTTGACTGGAGAACGGCTCACCCCCGAAACCGGCCTACCCGAAAATTCTTCTTTTCGATTCTTTCTCGTTTGATATCTTCAAAATAGCTGCCCGGCTACTTAGAACTCGCGGAAAAAAATAAAAAAGAGTTGAATTAGAGAAAATGTCAAAATTGGCCTTTTTACTGGAGAATGGCTCACCCCCGAAACCGGCCCATCCAAAAATTCTTCTTTTCGATTCTTTCTCGTTTGATATCTTCAAAATAGCTGCCCGGCTACTCAGAACTCGCGGAAAAAAATAAAAAAGAGTTGAATTAGAGAAAATGTCAAAATTGGCCTTTTTACTGGAGAATGGCTCACCCCCGAAACCGGCCCACCCGAAAATTTTTCTTTTCGATTCTTTCTCGTTTGATATTTTCAAAATAGCTGCCCGGCTACTCAGAACTCGCGGAAAAAAATAAAAAAGAGTTGAATTAGAGAAAATGTCAAAATTGGCCTTTTTACTGGAGAATGGCTCACCCCCGAAACCGGCCCATCCAAAAATTCTTCTTTTCGATTCTTTCTCGTTTGATATCTTCAAAATAGCTGCCCGGCTACTCAGAACTCGCGGAAAAAAATAAAAAAGAGTTGAATTAGAGAAAATGTCAAAATTGGCCTTTTTACTGGAGAATGGCTCACCCCCGAAACCGGCCCATCCAAAAATTCTTCTTTTCGATTCTTTCTCGTTTGATATCTTCAAAATAGCTGCCCGGCTACTTAGAACTCGCGGAAAAAAATAAAAAAGAGTTGAATTAGAGAAAATGTCAAAATTGGCCTTTTTACTGGAGAATGGCTCACCCCCGAAACCGGCCCATCCAAAAATTCTTCTTTTCGATTCTTTCTCGTTTGATATCTTCAAAATAGCTGCCCGGCTACTCAGAACTCGCGGAAAAAAATAAAAAAGAGTTGAATTAGAGAAAATGTCAAAATTGGCCTTTTTACTGGAGAATGGCTCACCCCCGAAACCGGCCCACCCGAAAATTTTTTTTTTCGATTCTTTCTCGTTTGATATTTTCAAAATAGCTGCCCGGCTACTCAGAACTCGCGGAAAAAAATAAAAAAGAGTTGAATTAGAGAAAATGTCAAAATTGGCCTTTTTACTGGAGAATGGCTCACCCCCGAAACCGGCCCACCCGAAAATTCTTCTTTTCGATTCTTTCTCGTTTGATATCTTCAAAACAGCTGCCCGGCTACTCAGAACTCGCGGAAAAAAATAGAAAAAAGTTGAATTAGAGAAAATGTCAAAATTGGCCATTTTGGCTGGAGAATGGCTCACCCCCCAAACCGGCCCACCCAAAATTTTGACCTTTCGATTCTTTCTCGTTTGATATCTTCAAAATAGCTGCCCGGCTACTTAGAACTCGCGGAAAAAAATAAAAAAGAGTTGAATTAGAGGAAAAGTCAAAATTGGCCTTTTTACTGGAGAATGGTTCACCCCCGAAACCGGCCCATCCAAAAATTCTTCTTTTCGATTCTTTCTCGTTTGATATCTTCAAAATAGCTGCCCGGCTACTCAGAACTCGCGGAAAAAAATAAAAAAGAGTTGAATTAGAGAAAATGTCAAAATTGGCCTTTTTACTGGAGAATGGCTCACCCCCGAAACCGGCCCACCCGAAAATTTTTCTTTTCGATTCTTTCTCGTTTGATATTTTCAAAATAGCTGCCCGGCTACTCAGAACTCGCGGAAAAAAATAAAAAAGAGTTGAATTAGAGAAAATGTCAAAATTGGCCTTTTTACTGGAGAATGGCTCACCCCCGAAACCGGCCCACCCGAAAATTCTTCTTTTCGATTTTTTCTCGTTTGATATCTTCAAAATAGCTGCCCGGCTACTCAGAACTCGCGGAAAAAAATAAAAAAGAGTTGAATTAGAGAAAATGTCAAAATTGGCCTTTTTACTGGAGAATGGCTCACCCCCGAAACCGGCCCACCCGAAAATTCTTCTTTTCGATTTTTTCTCGTTTGATATCTTCAAAATAGCTGCCCGGCTACTCAAAACTCGCGGAAAAAAATAAAAAAGAGTTGAATTAGAGAAATTGTCAAAATTGGCCCTTTTTACTGGAGAATGGCTCACCCCCGAAACCGGCCCACCCAAAATTTTGACCTTTCGATTCTTTCTCGTTTGATATCTTCAAAATAGCTGCCCGGCTACTTAGAACTCTCGGAAAAAAATAAAAAAGAGTTGAATTAGAGGAAAAGTCAAAATTGGCCTTTTTACTGGAGAATGGTTCACCCCCGAAACCGGCCCATCCAAAAATTCTTCTTTTCGATTCTTTCTCGTTTGATATCTTCAAAATAGCTGCCCGGCTACTCAGAACTCGCGGAAAAAAATAAAAAAGAGTTGAATTAGAGAAAATGTCAAAATTGGCCTTTTTACTGGAGAATGGCTCACCCCCGAAACCGGCCCACCCGAAAATTTTTCTTTTCGATTCTTTCTCGTTTGATATTTTCAAAATAGCTGCCCGGCTACTCAGAACTCGCGGAAAAAAATAAAAAAGAGTTGAATTAGAGAAAATGTCAAAATTGGCCTTTTTACTGGAGAATGGCTCACCCCCGAAACCGGCCCACCCGAAAATTCTTCTTTTCGATTTTTTCTCGTTTGATATCTTCAAAATAGCTGCCCGGCTACTCAGAACTCGCGGAAAAAAATAAAAAAGAGTTGAATTAGAGAAAATGTCAAAATTGGCCTTTTTACTGGAGAATGGCTCACCCCCGAAACCGGCCCACCCGAAAATTCTTCTTTTCGATTTTTTCTCGTTTGATATCTTCAAAATAGCTGCCCGGCTACTCAGAACTCGCGGAAAAAAATAGAAAAGAGTTTAATTAGAGAAAATGTCAAAATTGGTCCTTTTGACTGGAGAATGGCTCACCCCCGAAACCGGCCCACCCGAAAATTCTTCTTTTCGATTCTTTCTCGTTTGATATCTTCAAAATAGCTGCCCGGCTACTCAGAACTCGCGGAAAAAAATAAAAAAGAGTTGAATTAGAGAAAATGTCAAAATTGGCCCTTTTGACTGGAGAATGGCTTGTCGCGGATCCCGCGGTTAATTAAACAAAAGTAAAGGAAATGTCGGTATGAAAAGAAAAAAAAATCAATACGGTAATGTAAGGAGAGGAAGGGGGACTCCAGGGATTCCACCAAAAAGGCGTTAAGGGGAAACATCAGATCACAAAAGGAGAGAAATGCCCCTCCCTTCCCCTTCACACCACCACATTCAACCGTTCCCGCCAAAATGCCACATACGTACCCTGGGTATGAGATCCGGAGGGAGAATCGAGGCAAACATTGTGAGGACAAACTGGGGGACACTGATTGGTGGAACCAATCCCTTCTTTTCTCTCTTTCTCCATTTGGACCCTATGAAAGGCGGTCGTAAAACGCTACCGGAAACTCCAGGAGTATGGAAAACCCAAAGAACCAAAGGAAAGAAGGAAACAGGGAACCACAATAATATGAGGGGTAGTGTATTCCTAGAACAGCCATAAAAATATAACCTAACAAACGCCAGGAAGAAATGCTTGTTACAATAAATTACCGAACAAGTAAGGTGAAGAAAATTGAACCGCGAATGGATCTGTCTCTTGCAAAGACGGACAGCTGTTCTCCCACGGAGTAAGTTCCCAGGAAAATCAAAAGAAAGGGACCTTGGGACCAAAAAGGTGGACAATACCACCCCCTTCCGCTTAACAACAATAAACAACAAGACCGAACCTTTGATGTGTAACACCGTGTAGAAACTCTATTGATATTGCGGCACATGAACCTCACAGAACTCAACAATACTACGGAATTACCGGAAATTATAATTGGTCAAAGGCCATAAATTAAAGAGACTTCCTGGCTAACAGCACGGGTGACAGGGAAGTCAGTCCGGTTCCTGGTAACACTTGATCAATAGAAATACGAAATTATAGCAAGAAAGAACCTTATTTTTAGTGCTTTGCTAGAAAGAGAAAACCCGCGTGGGGGGATTATCCTATCTTTGCCACAGCACGGAGAGAATGAGAACGTGCCCTAAGAACCTTATTTTTAGTGCTTTGCTAAAAAGAGAAAACCCGCGTGGAGGGATTATCCTATCTTTGCCACAGCACGGAGAGAGTGAGAACGTGCCCTGCGCGCGCACCGCAATAGGGCTCCGTAAAACAGATCGGACCCTGGTAGCACGCCACCAATGGAAATACGGAAAATTACGGGAAAGATTTTGAGGAGAACCTTTTTTTATTACTTTGCTAAAGAGAGAAAACCCGCGTGGAGGGATTATCCTATCTACTACCATAGGACCGAGAGAGAGAACCTAAAATCATATATAAGGGAGGACGCAACCCTTAGCCAGTCAGTCAAAATTTTCAACAAGCACAGATTACATCGTGACTCTGTCCGTCACTCACCAGAAATCAGAACATCTCTCCGTACAAGAGAGTCAAGTACTAAGTCATTTAACTTTTCAACTCCTTCATAAGAGTTTACATCTTGGTACGGCAGTACCAAGTCTGGTGACGAGGTTTCACTTGGGTGATTCGCCCTAAAAAATACCTCGACGAGTCACAGAAAGTCTACAACTCCCGTTGTGGGGGGTTTTTGCACCAAAACCTCTCACGAGGCGTCACTGAACTGGCTCTTTCTGCAATTATAAACGCCAGTGTTTTCATCCTGCTGTTTCTCATGCGAACATTGCTGACCATCACCCTGATTTTCGCAATCATTTGGTTCTACATCAAAATCCAGTCCGAGCTGGCCATCCGCCACGCCATTGAAACTTGGGGACGTAATTCTACTCTGCACAAGTAAAAAACCTGCAGCTGAGGTCATCCACCTGTCATAACCCAGTCTACAACCGACTCTTTGGGGTCTGCACCCCGCTGACACCTCCGGCGCTCCGGCCCTACTACAAAAGACACCTGTATCGGTACCTGCCGCCAGCTTCCAGAGTCGTCATACCTGGGTGATTCACCCTAGATTGTCCTACCAACTACTGTAAGTTAATTTTAGAGATCAAACTAGATCTAATTATTATTTTTCCTTTATTCCTTCCTATTTTTTTTTTTTTTTCCTTTCGGTTTTATCTCGAACGGTGTGTGTATTTCATTTCCTCGGTAAATAAATTAATTTTATAAAGTGTGTAAATTTATCTCTTTGCCTTCGTTATTTTTTCTCTCTTTACTGTGACGTTGTGGCTCCATTTACGTACTTTAGTACCTAATCCCACGCAACCTGTTCCCTACTACTGAAGAAATCCACATCCCTATTCTCTTAGTTTCTTCCTGTTGTAACTAGTTACGGTCCGATCAGCTCTGAGGTCCCCTTAAGGTTGGTTAAAATTAAATAAAAACGCCTCAAAAACCGTAACAGGCTCACCCCCGAAACCGGCCCACCCAAAAATTCTTCTTTTCGATTCTTTCTCGTTTGATATCTTCAAAATAGCTGCCCGGCTACTCAGAACTCGCGGAAAAAAATAGAAAAGGGCTGAATTAGAGAAAATGTCAAAATTGGCCCTTTCGGCTGGAGAATGACTCACCCCTGAAACCGGCCCACCCAAAAATTCTTCTTGTCGATTCTTTCTCGTTTGATATCTGCATTATCGGTGCCCGGCTACTCAGAACTCGCGAGAAGCATTAGAAAAGGATCAAATTAGAAAAAATTTCAAAATTAACCATTTTGCCTATAGAATTCACCCCAAATCCCGACTCACAAAACATATTGTCTTTTCGATTCTTTCTCGTACAATATTTCGTAAATTGCCTCCGAGCTATATAAAACTTGTGGAAAAAACTGGAAAATAGGGAAAATGTAAAGAAAAAAAAGGTTATTACTACACATGAATAAGAAAAAAAAACAAAAACTACACATGACCTGCGCGCAATTCCATACAAACGAAACGATAACATTCTCGTAGTCATGGAAATCATTAATTGATCGATTGATCCATCTCCCAATCAGAACATGAATAAAAAGTTAACAATCAAGACAATGTTTCATTGTCAATCAACTTTATGATAAAGGAAAATATATCCCGCAAACTTATAAAATGGCTAGACAGTGATCTTACACTATCCTCCACGCAGGAGCAGGTGCATACGTGACAATCGCTGCCACGATTATAACCATCAGAATATCCTTTCCTCTTCTGCGGATGATAATAATCTTCTTTACACAGAGAAAATAGAATTCTAAAAGTTAGAAAGAAAAATATAAATTTTATCTATTGATGATTCCAAAATTTATCATCTGCTAAATGATAAAAACAATCGTATTTTTGTATTGTTTTTAGAAAGAAATTTTTAAAACTAGTTTTCTATGTATTTTTCTTTTTTGAGGTTGGAATGACCTATTTTTGTTATTTTTGACTGACGTTGAATAATTTTTGTTGACTAGAGAAATTGTTTTGAACAGTTTAATTTGGTTTTTTTTTTATAAAAGAGAATATTGTAAATCGATTTTTGTAATAGTATATTTTGATTCTAATGTTTTTGTAAAATTTTCCAACAGAAATAAATATTGCCCTGATGAGGAGCACACAGAGTGCTCGAAACGTTGGCAAAATGAATATTAAAAGTAGTTTTTTGCTTATTTATGACCGTTAATGGCCCTAAGAGAGGAGTTAGTCATCATGTTAGAAAGAAATTTCTAAAAACTATCCCGAATATTTCTAACTCCTATCAACTTCTGGATTGAAGTTAGAAAAATTTGGATAAAATCAATGCGATTTTTTTCTAACTTTTAGGCCAAACGATCTAGACGAAAGGTTGAAAGGTTGTATCAAAGAGTCCAACGGTCTAGGGTTCGAAGGAAAGGCTGGAAGGTTGAATCAAGGGAGTAAACGGTCTACTTCGAAGGCTGAACAGTTTCTTATGAATTTTATGTCTTTTTTAAAAACCTTAACTTCATATAACAGCTGTTCAGCCTTTGGGGTAGGCTGCTCACCCCTTTGATTCAAACTTCCAGTGTCTTTTCTAGATCGATCGGCCCCTTAATTCGACCTTTTAGCTTTTTCTTTGAACCTTAGGTCATTCGGCCTCTTGATTCGGCCTTTCAGCCTTATGTCTAGCCAGTCTCCTCTTCAGACCGTTTGATTTGACCTTCCAGACCCTTCTATGGAAATAAAGAAAAAAAAAAGGAAAAAAAATCACGCGACTCATTTTGTCTTCGGGGTGCGTTTTTCCCTGCGGTCCGTTTTACCTTACCCTTCCCTATTTAAAAAAAATATCATTTTCCTCTTTTTATCCTCATTTGAGATAAATTTTAGAAAACTTTTAGCTAAAATTTATCCGATTTATGGTGATTAATGTTATCCTTTTTCTTTCTAACTTGCAGAAATAATTTTCTAAATTTTATCCAAATTCACAGGATAAACTTCACTTTCTAAAATTTAGAAAAAAAAATCTAAAAGTTGGAATCTTTTTTTCTCTGTGATGGGCTTTCTCGTGCTCTGTGACCCTCGTGCTGACCTCTCTCATCTTTGCTCTTCATCTTATTTCATCTTTTTGTTTGATATTATTTGATAACAGTGAACAGTGCAAATTGATCTATATTCCAAATGAGATAAGTAAAATTGAATAATTTATATTTCTCGTATTCGACTCGCAATTTTGGGGAATAATTTTTTTTATAAAAACAAATTTAAATCTGTTCTGATTCATTAGATCAAAAATTATTTTCCATATTATTTGATAATGCTGGCCAGTGAAATGATAATTAAAATCGTATTAGGAACAATGGAACTGATTTAAGAGTTGATAAAACTTAACTAATGGAGAAATAATTATTAGATTCTTTATGAATGAAAAATATTTTGAGTTATAAGTTGAGTGAGAGTCGATAACGTTATAAATGATAAACAATACTGACTATTTATATGAATTATGATTCGTAGATTGATTGAGAAAATTGAGAGATGACGTAATTGAGGAACTTTTGATATACTTAGCATTCATATTTCGTATTATTTGTTTGAGTTAAAGAAAGAAAAGTTAATGTCTAATGTTCAATATTTTATGATCCAATAATTCTTGAATTTTTTTTTCATTTGATGTGTATTTTTTATCTGAGTTCTGGGAGAAATAACTTTCATTATATAGAATCACCGGCTCAAGCCCAAGAGGATATTTTATAAGAAATGAGTGACAAAATTTGTTAAAAACTATGAAAAATGAAACGTAACAATTTTCTCTATTAAAAAATAAATTAAAGGACAAATTAATATGAATTCAAATGAGTATAATACTCATTTGAATTCATATTAATCTCACTTATAAATGCTGTGTTCATCTTCATTGGTTCCTATTTGTTTTGTAGTTTGAGAAAATTGGATTTTTTGAAAATTTTCAAAATACCCTTCTACTGGCGGCTGTCTTGGAGCTAGTGGTCCAGCATTACCCGGAGATCCTTGAGAAGGAGGTCCAGCAATCGGTGGGAAATTCCCAGGACCAGGACTGGGTGATTGTTGATGATGAGGAGGCACAGTCTGTTATGTTGACTCTGTTGCTTCCCTTCTCGGTGTATTGCCGCCTTATTTTCATGTTTGACCGCAACTACTCTGCGGTCCTACTGTTGGTTTTTAGTAATTAATAAAAGCGATTGATATAATAACGTCATGAACTTTCAATTATGTAATTCAAGAATTTAACAAATTCTATCCAATGTTGTTGTTATTATCATTTTAACAATGTAATGTACTACATAAAGGTATCGAGAGGATATCGTAACTGAATAGTTTCTTCCCTTACTGAACACTCTTATCAGTTATTTAATTGGTATGATAATGCTTCTTCTATCGGTGACCTCTTTCCACTTTTGGAGAAGTAAAAAAATGTGTACTAGAATAATTGTAGGTAATTATCAACGATAAAAAAAAATATGGAAAATGAAGTGAAAAGACAACGTTCTTCAAGGCATTTGTCGATACAAGCTTACAACACAGATAATAACTTCAAGGAAAAATGGATAACATAAACGGCATTCACTTATCAAAAATAAAATTGCCCCTCGATCATATGTGGCACGTGCACTTCTGTACTGAATCGTCTTCATGAAAACTGAATAGTGTATTGAATGACCTCTGAAAAAAAAGGAGGAAATGGAAGAAAATTATTCTGACCAGGGGTCACGCCTTAATCATGAGAGAGAACCTCAAGAATGGAGCCACCAGGGAAGAGAATATCTTTCTTCAACTACAAATAAAACAATTCTTCTGAATTTGGATCAATTTATTCCCCCCCCCCATTTCCAAATCCAATCCTCTGATTCACCCCAAAAAGTGAACTTTTCAGACAGGTACTATATAAGGAACAGCGTTTTCCTGGGACATTTTTTAATTAATATCAATTCACTTGCTTTCCACTCTTTTATAATATACATATATTTCTCATTGATTATCCCCTCTTACTGGTACATTTTCTATTTTATATTGAATTGACGGGAGTGGTCAACGAGTGGATTAGGATTGCTAAATTCAGGAGTTTGTTTTTTTAATTCTCTCACAAATTATCCAAGTTCTAGTTAATCCACCAAGTTTGATCACTCAACTGTCAGAAACTGTTACTCAATGTTCAAAATGATGACTACATTCTTTTCTCTACGTAATAAAGTTCAAGAAATGATTGAATTCTTCGTTTTAATGAAACGCGATGGGAACTCTGAGCTAAACTTTTCCCCCACAACCACCGAAAATTGTAATCCCAGAATGAAGAAAAGTTTGACATTTTCATTCAATTATTTACATAAACCCTGTCCAGTAAATAAAATTCACAATTTCCATTCATCGTTTTTAACATTAATTGAAAACTTTGTAAAAGTAACCAAAGAACTCTTCAATATTGCTACAAAGTTTACGATTTATTGGCCTTGAGTAGGATGAGAAATTGAAACTCAACGGTGAGGTCAAATTATCAGTTAATTGATTTTGTCAAAGAGTCGACAACTTCCGAGTTGAGTTTAGTAACTCGTTGAGCTTGAATTATGTGTTGAGGAAATGGGCAAAGATGTCGGCTTAACTGCATATATGTGTATCACTAGTGGTGATAGACTCCGATATTGCAGATTGACACAAAGTAGACAGTTTTCTCTTTCTCGTGTGAGGCATTCCGCAACTGCAGCCTACAGCGGTGTGCAGGTACGTGGGGCTCGATCGATCGTAATAACATCGATGCAGTTTCCCCGGCAGAGTGGGCCGAGGCCGGGAAAACAGAAACCAGTGGGGGAGGGAGGAGGATGTGGAAGACTGGAAATTGAAATAAAAGAAATCAAAGGGTCAAACGGTCTGAAGAGGAGGCTGACTAAACAAAAGGCTAAAAGGCCGAATCAAGAGGCCCAATGGCCTAAGGTTCAAAGAAAAGGCTGAAAGGTCGAATTAAGGGGCCAAACGGTCTAGAAAAGAGACTGGAAGTTCGAATCAAAGGGGTGAGCAGCCTACCCCAAAGGCTGAACAGCCGTTCTATCAAGTTAAGGTTTTTAAAAAAGGTATAAAATTCATAAGAAACTGTTCAGCCTTCGAAGTAGACCGTTTACTCCCTTGATTCAACCTTCCAGCCTTTTCTTCAAACCCTAGACCGTTGGACTCTTTGATACAACCTTTCAACCTTTCGTCTAGATCGTTCGGCCTATGTTTTGACCTTCCAGCCTCCTCTCTAAACCGTTTGGCCCTTTGATTTGACCTTCCAGACCCTTCTATGAAATTGAAAAAATGAAAGTGGGAAAATGCGTCTAAGAAAGAAAATTTTCTAAAATTTAGAAAAAAATCGCATTGATTTTATCCGAATTTTTCTAACTTCAATCCAGAAGTTGATCAGAGTTAGAAATATTCGGGATAGTTTTTAGAAATTTCTTTCTAAAAACAATGCAAAAATACGATAGATCATCGATAGAACATCGATAGATAAAATTTATACTTTTCTTTCTAGCTTTTAGAATTCTTTTCTCTCTGTGCAAACTCAAGTAGCGGCTTCTCATGCCCACCTTGTGTCTTTTAGGTGGATTTTAAATCTATCAATTTTCGCTTGGAGACCTGTAGCTTGCTTAACTACAGATCCCTATTTTACAGGTGGTCAACAAATTTATCATTACATATTATTGATTACTAAAATGAAGGTCTTAGTTTTATTAATGAATGTAAAATATTGTTCGAGTGTATAATTTTACAAGCATACCTTTCTACTATTTTATATTGAAAAAAATTAATTTACTTTATTTGGAAGATGATTGATTATTTACGGAGTTCGTTCACTACTGCTGTGCATTGATAGTTCTAGAAATCAAGGCACAAATTGATCATTTAAAATCTCTCATTGAATGATTTTCCTAAAACATAAGAATATCGATGTGTAATTCATTACTGAATCTCAGGGTTGAAGATTCATCAACTCATTTGCAAAGGCAAGAGTTTGTCTCCTCGTCGATGTAGAAGTGATTGTAATAGTCCTCGTTCATGTAGTATTTCTTGAAACACATTTTTTTGCATTGAGACAAAGCCGAAAAATCCTCGAGCTGTTGAATCTTGTGCCGGAAAGTTACTGTAAAATAACATGGATATTAAGTCACAGAATATTCTATGATGACAAAATGGACCTTTTGACATATTTTCCGAAAAAGTTTACTTTTCGAGTTGATTTTGCGTGCATAAAGAAAGAAACAGTTACTCTTATCAATTCTTCCTCAAAGCACACTTTAGAAGGTATTACAAAAACTAGTATGTGTTATGCGTACGTACACGGAGAGAAAGGTTCAATGAAAACTCTGAATCTGTTCCGTAATCGTGGGGCGACCTTGAGGTGTGGGGAAAAACTACGTGACTTTCAGTAATTTTCACTTCAAGTGAATGTAATTTTTCCGTGATTTTAAGTAAAAAAATCGGAAAAAATTACGGAACAGACTCAGAATTTTTACTGACCTTTTCTCTCCGTGTACAAAAAAATTTCACTTTATGGACTAGTGACACAATATACTATCATAATATGCACTACCGTCCTATTATGAATTTTCAATTTTCACTGAACTTATGATACGGAGTCGAAGAAATGATAATTTCATGGAATAGTAAAATATTGACTTACATCGGGGCAGACAAACAGCACAAGATACGGTGAACAGAAAGAAAATAAGGCTTCGAAGCTCCATATTCTGTGAATCTCAATGAGGCTCAGATTTTCGGAATGATTCTAGCTCAACGTCAAGTCTCAATGTTTTCGCAAACGACTGATGTTATATAGGTACCTCGGCAGCTGTCATCTTGATGATATAGGCCGAAATAACGAACGACTCTACAATCCTTTGTTCTTTGATTTTAAAGCGATCGTATGCGATAATATGAGTTATTCTCAGAATATTCATTATACAATTCAGGCATATTATAATGAGGTGAATATACCCAAATCTTCGAAAATATCTGACCATGAAATCGTATCTGAGTCTTTGACGAGTTTCAAGGTTTCTTTCGTGAATAAGGTACAAAGACATTCGATTTAATTGCCGCCAACATTTGGGTCGAATTCTCATAATTTCCAGTTTTTGCTAGTATGCCCCGGTAATGATACTAATTGGACTCCGAAATAGCAATGTGTGTCATTGTTTTATAAATAATTCCTCAACTGCTTTTGTAATTTTACTATATTTGAACAATAGAAGTGACGCGGACTAAGGAAAAGAGTTCAGCGATCTATTTTAAGGATGAATCTAGAATTGGAAAATGTTCTATCGGCAATGGTAAGAAATCATATGTAAGGGATGAATGGAAAGCCTATTCAAGGGGCTGTTCACCCTCGCCATCGTGGTGTCGGTCGCTTGCGTAACCGAAGCGTAATTACAAAGAAATCAATGAACTTATTTGCAACCATATGTCATATCTTGGCATCCTATTTGTAATCACTGAAAGAGAGTTTGATTCCAATTATTTTGTCTGAAAACCTTGACTCTCAAGGTTGAATATAATATAGGGAATCAAAAATTATTCTTTGTAATTCCAGCGATGACGAATATTTCATCATTTTTGCTATATGTAATTTCATCTTTAAGCGATACAGTCATAAAATTGGTTTCATCAGGAAAATCTTCAGTCGACAATTTCTTATGAACAAATTATGTGATCGAAGTCATATATGATACATTCAAAGTATCTTCGCGTAAGTGGAGAGACAAGAGGAAGGTGAATGCTCAGAAACATCACAAAAACAATCAGCTCAATGGGTCACATCTACTCAAACCTAACAATTTTAACGCCCCTACATTAGCAAATTTCACTTTTTCAATTTCTTCCTTCGAAGGAAAGAAATGATCTCATCACGACAGAGATGAATTTTATCATCAAGCTCGTCCAGAAGGTTCTAGGAATCATCTTTCTCGGAGAAGCTTCCCCGGAAAAAATTCCCCATCACGAAATTTCTCAAAAAAAAAAATGGAGAACAAAGCAGCCACAGATGACGAGAGTGTAGTCACGGATGAACTGACAATATTGGTAGTCTTCTCCTTATCCATCAACTTTTTTTCCTTCTTTTTCTTTGAACATCTCTTCTCAATCGTCGCTCAATATTCAGACCATGAGGTTAATGCTCAGTTTCTTTCAACATTGCTCCTGTTTCGCAATAACATTGAATTAATTCGCAGATCATGAACCAGGAAATAGTATGATGGACAACACCTACAAGTCGTCAAATGGAGAACATTAACGTATGTAGCATTGAGGGAAGAGGAATTGAGGACAGCGATAATTCTCAATACCGATATCTACTCTAAACGTATGAGTAAGTTTGTGATGAATTGAATATAAAGAGTGCTGATGTTGCACACAGCTCATCAGTTTATTCGTAATCACATGTGCCACGGAGACATGCACCAGTTCGTGAGAGTGCTCAACTCTGAATATATAGTCACACAAACGCTACGCTAATAAAAAAACGATAAATTCATTTATTCCATCCAAATCAAAAGATATTCAATCAGTTATCGAAATCTGGGTCAATTTCATTAGAAAATATTTATTTTTATTTTTATTTTTAACGTCATTTGTTGCGAGCAAACTCACAACTGGCCATCGCCCGAGGGCCTTCAGCCAGGAATTACATATAAAAGAATACAGTTTTTTTTTGAAAGAATTGTGTAATTTAAATGATAGGTTCAGAATAAACTTTAAAAAAGAAAAGTGACGGATAAAGTAAATGATTCATTTCATTTAAAAGTTCAAATAATTTGCTTATGTAAAGTTAATCTGTAAACGTGCAAGAATTCTTATTTTTGTAATAATATAACATTAATACCTGGTTACGATGTCGGCATATAATTGTAAACCTGTTGAAAAGCAGAATTTAGCGACAGATGATGAGAATATACGCAAAGAAAGTGATACAAGGTATGAATAAAACTTGGTCCATTTCTAAATATCTCCCGTCGAAAAAACTCGGTTAAAAAAACCTGACGTCGAAAAAAGTTGCCCCGAAAAAACTCGAACAATAAAAACTCACCTCAGAAACAACTTTTCCACAAACAATCCTCCGCAAAAATAACTCAAAATAATATTGGAAAACAATCATTAAAAAAAAAAAAAATACCACAGAGTACTGACACAACTCATTATCATTTCACAGCGAAGAATTGAAAAAAAAATACAGCAACTTGTGCAAATATGAACGATTCCCGTAATCATTGACCACACAACTCTCGGTTTACGGTGATGAAATTTTGCGAGTCTATGAATAATGAGACAACGTAAAAACGTTATATTTACACGCACCAATCCGATCAATAATTTGTAAGAAATGTCCAAAAAACCGGGAAAAATTGCGAATGGGAGGGAAATATCCTTAACCTCGGCTTTAACTGATTTTTTTTAGTGGAAATTTTTTTTTTTAACAAATGATAATTCATGAGACAAGTTCATTTTTTGAGTTTTTTTGGATAAAGTTTCATTGATCCAAGATATTTAGACGTGCTCCGAACATTACACAACATTCCAGAAGGGCGATTTATATAGTACCATTAAATGGCAAGAATAGATGATTTTTCTCTAAAAAAATTTTCTCAATAGAATTTCCCATACGAATATTGTTTGTATCATACAGATAATGGATGAGGATATGTATGTTTTTTCACAAAACGTCTCTTGTCATATCTCGTCAGTGATAAGAAATTTGTGTCATTGACGCAGTCTCGCAATGGAATAATGGAGAGAAACTCTCAACATTAATGAATTTTCTTATTCCAGAAATAGCGATGGCTCGATAAAACTGAGAAATCGTAACATCGAACTGATGGATCAGGATATTCTTTACCATTTAGCCCTGGGTAGTAGCTCCCACGATCTGGTTGAAATGTTTGGTGATGTGAAGGTAAACATGAATGATTTTTATACATTCAGTATTCCCAACTGTTCCATACAGAATCGACCAGTTTGATAAATAGTGATCTTATCTATGATTCATAATTTAAATCATAGTTTTATGATGATATGATAATTAAGTATTATTATTAAATTAATACATTTTGTCATTAGGTTTTTTAATGAATTTTCAATGTATTTTCTTTCAGTTCGTGTGCATGGGAGGTAGTCCAAAGCGTATGGAGACCTTTGCCTGGTACATAATGAAGGAAATAGATCATAAATTACCAGCCGGTACAACTTTACTCGACATCAGCCAACGTTCGTATCGCTACTCCATGTATAAAGTCGGCCCAGTTCTCTCTGTCAGTGTGAGTATTCAAATCCCTGGGATAGAACAATGTTAATGTTCAGTTCAAGACTAATGATATTGTTGCAAATAAATATAGAACAATGTTAATGTTCAGTTCAAGACTAATGATATTGTTGCAAATAAATACATTTATTTTTTTCTTCAATTATTTTCAGCATGGAATGGGAACTGATTCAATAGGTATTCTACTGCATGAGATTATAAAACTGATGTACCATGCTAAAGTCTGTGATCCTATTTTCATCAGAGTTGGTACATGTGGAGGAATTGGATTGGAGCCTGGCACAGTTGTTATAACGAAAGAGGCTGTCGATGGTATGCTCAATCCATACTACGAGCTAGTGAGTTTCCTTAAACTTTATCAGAACCCAATAGAATCAATTACTCAATCGCTCAGTCACCGCATTTAGATTTTATATTTATAAGATCGGCAAAAAAATGGTAGATGAAATTTATTTAAAATAAAAAATTATCTTCTCTGTAACCAGCCAGTGCTTGGCAAAATTACTCGACGACCAGCCAAACTCGACACAAAGTTGGCCCAAGAATTAAAGGGACTTGTTAGTAATGAAGATCCTTACGACACTGTTATTGGAAAAACAATGTGTGCAACGGATTTTTATGAGGGCCAAGGACGTATGGATGGTGCCTTTTGTGATTATACCGAGCAAGATAAAATCGAATACCTCAATAAACTTTACAAGAATGGTGTTACTAACATTGAGATGGAGTGCACTGTGTTTGGGGCACTTACACATTATGCTGGTATCAGAGCTGGCATTGTCTGTGTCACTTTCTTGGATCGACTGAAGGGTGATCAGGTAATGATGACACTGCAAAAATAATTAAACATCGTTTATTTGTTTAATCAAGTATTGATGGATTTTCTGTTATATCGTCTTTAAAACAGGTGAAACCGACAAAAGAAGTCTTAGAAGAATGGGAGAAACGACCGCAGCAACTAGTAGCACGCTACATAAAAAGATATCTACAAAAATGAAAACCTGCAATGCGTCTGTAATGCGATTATTCCTCATTCATCCTGATGAATTCCAGTCTAGTAGAATTGGGCATTATCGTCACATTCAAAAATATTGTAGAGTTCTTAATGAATATTGCGAGTTTCAATTAAAGCATTATTTGAACACTCATTAAATTTTTCATATGAAAATAATTCTAATTCGATACTATGCATCGAGCTCTGAATTATTAGCGCATTGAATGATATATAATATCTATATAAATTTGTCAGTTAACTCTGGAATACTGTAGGTGTTTAAAACGGTATCACCCCTAAATATTACTGGAATGTAATATTACTGGACAAAATATTATACAAAATATTATGTTCCAATAATATTATTGATATAAATATTACAAGTTCATAATATTATTGGGTAAAATAATATGTGGGCAAAATATTATGAATGGATTATTATTGAGACACATTGTATACGAGTAAATGTAAATATAAATTGGTCGTATTGTGGTTGTCTCGTATTTACTAGGAAACGTAAGAGATATCTAGATTATGATGCTCGTATTTACGCACTGGTATCGTCATGGAATGAAAACTCCAATGTTATGGAGTATTTGCGTGGAGCCGCTCACAACATTACTCCCTAGATGATCGGTCATGTATATCTATTGTATTTTGCTATGTTGATATTGGAAGTGAGAATATATTTCGTATTTTTTGCAATATTGTGGTGAGTGTTATTTGGTCCTGTAATATTTTATCCAGTAATATTTCATCCTGTGATATTCTATCCAGTAATATTTATTCCAGTAATATTATGTCCTATAATATTTTGGCATAATATTTTGGCTAGTAATATTTAGTGGTGTAATCGTTTAAAACTCATTATTTCCTTCGATTTTTCCTATATCACTTGTACGTTTGTGCGAACAAATCGTTACAGACTCGTCACGTTCACTTGATATCAAAATATTTTGATTTATTCGCTGGTGTTCTACAAATTTTAGGGGGGATTTTTGATGAGTCATGAGTAATAATCCTCTTTCCTTGTCCTACAACCCTGATTGTCCCATAGATAGTTGAAAGTATCAGTGGGGCGTTCCTCAAGTTATCCCAGTATCAACATGTGTGATTCAACAATTTTGTGATCTACTGGAGGAGTAATATCAGTGATTGAAAGGTGAAGTGTATATTAACTCGACAGAGAATTCAGTATTTTATTTGTATATACATTGCATAAGTCTATTTCTATTATATAAAGTGCTGTTTTTGTCACATCTAATTTTGGTTATCTATTCGGTCACTCATCTTTTGTGTTTTTCACACGCTACAAATAATATATTTCTGCATTCGAAAAATATGTATGAATGTTATTAAAGAAAAAATACTTTCTCTTCTAAAAGTCGAGTAGATCCAGCCTTTGTGTAAACAAAAATGTACAACCCAGAAGATAGAAATGAAGAGACACAGTTTTATGGAGAGAGTTTTAGAGTTTTACCATGGTTTCCAATTCTCATTTTCACGATTTTCGTATCGAAAGCTGATGCGAATAATTTATCCAATGTGATAGAGTCTACGTTGCCTGCATATGCCATTGCAAGAAGAGCAGATGTATTACCTCAATCGAATCCTTGCCGTGAAGAATTGAAAGTATTCAGAGATGGAGTTGATAATCATACTTTATGGAGCTTACGAAGTAAGTACACATTTTTGCGAATTCTCTTATTGGATCACAGCTTAAATTCATAACTTCTTTGCCCGATTTTTTAAAAAAATTCCTCAGAAAAAAGTAAATAGATTTACATTTTTCTGGACAATGTATTCTATTCAAATTTTTTCTATAGAAATTTCTTGGTCATACATTACACCCAGAAAAATGATTTATGAATTGGGAATTGATCATGATGGACTTATTTTTGAGCAATGAATCACCACATTAAACATTTCCAGTGCTGGATTCCAGTGGACAGCCAAGATCAGGTTTCATGTATGGAAACAATTACTGGCTGGGTAGTAAACATCAGTGTTACGAAACTACGAATCCTGAACCTCTCGCTCTCAGTCCAAAAATATTGCAGAACAACAGTTTCTACAGGAACTCAGGGGAAGAATTGTCACCATACCCATTGAATTTTTTCGCTGTATATATTGTACATAATAGCACATTTCAATATCACGGAGAACAAACTGGTGAAGTAAGAATACATAAAGAAATTTACGTCAGAAATCTTCCAGTGACTTGTAATCTTTTATATTGAAATATTCAATTGCAGTATCAATTAATATTGAATATATACTCAGAATTTTCACACTAAAGTCATAATCCTTTATCCTTTTTATAATGTTCATTTACAATTAATATTTATACATAAAAATTAATTCTAGAATTTAATTACGCTGGGATTATGTCTACCAGCCACATGCAGTATCAGAGATTTGAGTGAAATTTTAGAGAAAATTTTTGATGAACGGATACTCCTCATTGGTTACCTCAATAGAATGGACTTCAAACTTTGGCAGCTGAAAAATCTCACCGATGAAGGTCAGCATTCATCGAATTGGCGTATGATTGTTATAGGGTATGTTTTTATTTTGTATCAAAATTTTTGCACTTAGTGATAAGATTTTTGCTTTATAGACTACTAATCATCTTAACTGCGTTGCTAATCATTGTTGGAACCATCTACGATATATGTGTGCATCAGAAGAATTTACGACTGAAGGATTTATGCGATGAAAACATGAATAAGGGTAAGGAAACAAAAAAAAAATCTGTGCTCGCCCATATGATTATCTTCTATATGAGATGAATCAACAGATCCGAAAAATCATGCCCTCAAACAATCATCTGCAACAAGTACATCCAGGAAAGCTACTAGAATACTAATATGTTTTTCGGCTTATACAAATTCCAAAGATATATTCACCATTCGTAACAATAAGGATTCGATCGAAGCTTTACATGGAATCAGAGTTTTAGGAATGGCTTGGATGATATTACTTCATGTATTATTGTTTGGAATTGAGTATATGGGTAGGATATTATAAACTTTAGACATGAATACTTGTCAATCAATAGAATAAACTCTTCAAAATCAGTTTCTGTAGAGAAATTTGAATTTATTCCATTCAGATAATAAAATTTGGGCATATCGAATAGCTCAGACGTTACCACTGCAAATTCTTAGCAATGGTTCTGTCTCAGTGGATACTTTTTTCTTCATGAGTGGATTTTTATTGGCTTATACATTCTTTGATAGTGCAAGAAAAAGGACTGAGGATTCTAAGAACGTTTCATGGCAAATATTTTATCACCGAATTATAAGGAGATACATCAGGTAATGGAAAGCAACTGAAGGCACAAATTTTTTATCTGTCTATTATTATTATTGTATTTCTAGACTCACGCCTCCCTACGTGATGACAATTGGTATTGCTGAAATACTTTTCTCTTGGTACGGAAAAACCTCACAGTTCTATATTCATGACAAGCCCCATGAAAATTGTCCTAGATATTGGTGGAGAAATATTTTTTACATAAATAATCTCTTCAAACGGTCAGAAATGGTAAATAATCTTTATCTGCAAATGTCGCTGCAAAATTTTCTTTGATAATAATATAAAATCTATTTCTAGTGTTTATATTGGAGTTACTATCTTTCGAACGATATGCAATTCTTTATCATTGGATCATTCCTAGTATTTTTATCTCAGAGGTAAATTAACAATTTGTATATTCTTTCGATCTTATCAATAGTATCGTCTTTTTTTACTTCCATTATTTTTCTTCAGATATCATTACACAGCTGTAGGAATTTTCATCGTACTATTCATCGCAACTACAATAAGTGTAGGGAGCATAACTTATCTAGTCAACTACGCACCAACGTAAAGGAACATTATTTTCCATTATTTCCTCGCTATCGACAATTTTCAGAAAAAAAAATGCCATTGATTAATGATTTCTTTAGTGTAGATGAGCAGCTGAATACCTTTGAGATTTTTTATGATCCTCCTTGGATGCGTATAGGGCCATACCTAGTTGGATTGGCAGCAGCTTACATCTTGGTCGTTGTAATGAAAAAAAAAATGAATGTGAAAAAGGTAAATATAATTGTTTTCTCAATTCGTAATTATAATATTTTCCATTTCATATCCAATGAGATAAATTATTCATTTACCAAATTTCGATATAAATTTTAGATGACTTTATGGCTTCTCTGGTTCCTCGGTATCGCTTGTAACGTTTTGATCCTCTTCGGCCTGTACGAGAGAAGACTATCAATCATTACAACATCTTTCTACATCGCTCTGCATAGAACAATTTGGGGCGTGGGGATTGCATGGCTAGTAGTGGCCTGCTATACAGGTCATGGCGGTGAGTAATTAACGGAGAATATATTATGGAATTTAAAAGGTATATATAATCAGTGACTAATGGTATTGATATCTTTTCTCTTCAGGTATCATTAACAAAATATTATCATTCAAAATTTGGCAGCCATTGAGTAAACTGTCATATTGTGCCTATTTACTTAATCCAGTGTTCATTGGAGTCTTTCATCTGAGCAGTGAATCGTCATTTCATGTGGAGTACATTCCTTTTGTAAGGGTAATTTTAATTACAACAAATGTAAATTATTGAATTCGTAATGTTTATAATTGATTGCAACATTTCAGGTTTATATGTTTCTCGGTGTTTTGGTCATTTCATATTTGGGTGCCTATTGTCTGTCGATGATGTTCGAGATACCATTCTTTCTACTTGCAAATCTTTATTTTGAAGGAAGAAATAATAAAAAAGCCTGATTACATGGGAGAAAAAGATAGCTCGAAGGAATTTCTTAATAGAATATTTCGAATATACAATTGTTTTTTTTCTCATACTTTGAAATTTATTTATTTTTGTTATAATTATTAGAAAACTTGAAATACATATCATTTTTATGAATATGAATGATTCCTGACGTTTACTCTGAACCTTTCAGATAGTAATAAATAATTGATTCAATATTTCTTCAGAAGATAATTGATTCAATATTTCTTCAGAAGATATAGCAAAAAACGTTGATGTCGAACATTTTGTCGATGGAATGCACTGATAATTGGATATTTACCATTATTACACATTTTACGACAGCTTTGGGAATTTTCAATTTCGGAATTTGGTTTTATCAGAAAAATGAAACTCTGTGCTTACCACATGAAGTCATATGGCGGTAATAGCCCACGGGTCTTGATAGGTAGCGCGACTCAGTCATACAAGAAACGATCACCATACGCACCTTGTTCAGTAGAACAATCACACCTATTACATTTCCATTTCTATAATTCAAAAATAATGCTCAAAATTCTCAGTATTTCTGCCGGAAAAATTTGGTAGAGCTCGATGGTGAACAAGAGTGAATTATACAGACATAAGGAGAGAAAAAAGTGAAAACCTAACAAGCAAATAAGCTTATAAATTGGGCGTTGTTTGATCGACTTCAGGCTGTGTCAAGATGATCAGGTGGTGTGTTGCTATTGCGTTAACATTACAGACAGGTAAATACAGAAAACACATTCAAACTCCTCAAATTAAGTGATAATGATCCAATGGGAAAATTCGTAAGAATATCAAATGCTTACGCCTATAGTGCGTAGATAAAGAGTTTCAAACGCATTATTATGTACTGATCAGAATAACATCCGAGTTAAACATACTCAAAAAATACTAATAAATTACATTTCTTTCTAGTGGCAGTTTATGCACAAAGGACTCCAACGATACATTCTATATCGCCAAAGCAAATCAAAAATATAGGAGAGATTGCAGAGCTTCAGTGCTCCATACTGTACCGTCAGGATTATGCAGTTTTGTGGGTGAAGAGGAGTAATTCTGATGATGAACCGATAATTATTTCCAGTAATGCCGCTCTGATAGTCAGAGAGAGCCGATTCTCACTCGTGTATGATGATTCGACCTCAACGTACACACTTCAGGTATGATCATAATGATTATTTCATTATGATGGCAACATCTTTCCAAGGACTGAATTATTTTTTCTGTAACGTTTAGATAAAAGATCTTCAAGAAACGGACCGTGGAATGTATATGTGTCAAATATGGTTCTCTACGACAATGAAAATATCCAGCACAGTGGAGCTTCAAGTACATCGTCCTCCTTATATCAGTGACAATTCAAGCAGATCAGCTATTGTGAGCGAGGGAGGGGCAGTCGAATTGTCTTGCTATGCTGACAGCCTTCCAACTCCAAGAATCTCTTGGCGCAGGGAATACAATGGTATGCTGCCAACTAAAGGCATAATTCATAGGTGAGAAACTGTTTTCTTTCTGAGATATTTGTAGACAAAAGAAATTTGATAATTTTTCTAGCTCTGACATTCCGACAGTACATATAATTCAGTCGATTAGATCAATGAATTTCTTCTAATCACCTCCTCCAGACTTACATCAGAATTTGCTATGATTTGTTCGAATCCGTCATATTCTGTAAGGATCTGACTAATCTTGTCAAAAATTGACAAAATTCAATCGAAAACTGGGATGGGTGATCAGACGATAATTTCTCATAAAAAATATGACAAAATCTAATAGATCCTGACAAATTCTGTCATAAAGTTATATGACCGACTTCTTTTAAGTCGAATGACTGAGGCTGAATCAATCTGAACTCCTTCAAAAGACGTCAATCTAGTGAATGATTTGAATCAAGTCAGAAAATACCTGAAAAAATCAAGAAATCGGATCTCTAGTGAAGTCTATCGACTTAATTTCCGAATAAACTGTTTTTCCAATTTACATGAAGCAATATTGGACTGATTCAACTGAATTACCAATCTGTCTAGAGGAAATATTCTCAGCATACCATCAATTCGTAAAGAAGATCGCGGCACATACTTCTGCGTAGCCGAGAATGAAGTTGATTACCGTGCTATCAGGAGGATAAATATCGAAGTTGAATACGCTCCTGTCATAACAGTGGAACATTCTGCAGTGGAACAGGCTCTGGGGTACGACGTGGTTCTCGAGTGTCACATCGAGACATTTCCACCACCAAACATATTCTGGCTGAAGAATGGTGCAGTGCTCTCCAATAATGAGCACTACAGTATCTCACGCATTAACATTAGGGACGATTATACCGACTCGGCACTTCGTATAATCACGATTGAGAGAAGACATTATGGAGAGTACGTCTGCATGGCTACTAATAAACTAGGGAGTGCTGAAGCCAAGATTCAATTGTCCGGTAAGGGATTAAAATGATGGATTGATTAATCAATGAATTAATTTCAATTAATTAATTGATTTCATCTCTCTTCATTGAAATTTTCCTCTTATAAAATTCTCAAATTCTCTTGCCAAATCTTAATTGTTATTCAGTTCGATTCGTGGAAAAACTCATTGAACACGATAGATCATTAAACGCGTCGGTGTAAGAGGATGTCAGTATTTATTACATGAGTTTTGTGTTTTATTCCCGCAGAGTCCGGTACTGGTGTACTATCAAAACCATCAGAATCGCTGGTAACATTTCTTCTGATACTAGCTACAATGTTCAGGTGAGAATATTAATATATTGTCATATTCGGGATTTTGACTAGATACACAGAGAGAAAAGTTCAATAAAAATTCCGAGTCTGTTCCGTAATCGTGGGGCGACCTTGAAGTGTGGAAAAAATTACGTGACTTTCTGTAATTTTTTACTTAAAATCACGGAAAAATTACGTTACTTGAAGTAAAAGTTACTCAAAGTCACGTAATTTTTCCCCACACCTCAAGGTCGCCCCACGATTACGGAACAGACTCGGAATTTTTAATGAACTTTCCTCTCCGTATACAATGAATCATCTTGAACAAATGAACATGACGGAATATTGTCGGGATGAGAACTTCAAACATGAAATAATAAATCAGAACTCAGTTTAACCTCAAATTTATAATTGATCATATTTATAGTACATGTAAGACGTAATATGTTGCAATGAACTCCAAGATTATTCCTCTTTCCTTAGAGAATTAGCGTCGATTTTCTGCAGAGTAAGACGCTCTTTTTCGCGTCAAAATCGTCAGAATTCACGTCGACGTTCATTTATGAAGAAGGTTTAAAATGAAGAAATTGATTTCACAATCTTATTCATTCTTTTCTAGGTACATTAATACTAGAAATTAATAAGCGAGGCGTGATAAATTCGAGTGAACACCAGAACTCCTCATCCAGGTGTCTTATATGACTCGGAATTTATGATGTCCATCAAATCGACGACTTTTCTACCTCAAGAATCTCAGGGATTTAAACATAATCAGATAGTGTTTTACTCGAATTTTCGTTGACGAGCAAATCATGCCTCAGAAGTATTGTTATTCCTGTGGAAATAGGATGCAGTTGTTAATATTAATATGAATTAATTAGGATATTCAAATCAGGCCTCACATTTTATCATTTTGGCTTCCAAAAGCCGAGATAATGAAATTCAGGATTTCACGAATGTGAGGAAAAGTATTGAATGGAAAATTGTTCCAATTTCTATTTAATTGTTAGGTATTTAATAGTTGATAAGATTTGTTGCAATCGAATTTTTGTAGATACATAGATATCGAGCGGCGGAGACTTTTAAATTTCACCACGGTATACCCTTAATTCCAAGTGGATAGAAGCTCCCTTCCCTTCAGAAGTAGCCAATGAGTGCACACGGCTATATCGATATAAAGCAGTATCCGAGAACTATCTCACCTCCTTTGATAACTGAAAGTGGGAGTTTAAAACTAGATGACAGGATTCTTGGAGAAGTCGAACAATATTTTTGGGAGATTCAGTTGATGTAATAATTTATATCTTAACTCATTAATGTATGATAATGTTCTGTTGCAATACAGAGTTCAAAAGTTATTTGGTTTTAAATATTAAGAGGCCGCGGGAGTAAAAAAAAACTCCTGAAATGCGGGGAAAACTTTGCTCCACGAATTTTTCGCCAAGAAAGCATGGAAAATTATGAAATATACTTTAAAAAATTCGTTATTTTTTTACTCACCGGGTGAAACGAGATGAGGATGCCCGGAAGAGAATAAATAATTTTGTTTAATGTTTAAACATACGAGGTGGTTGACAGATCCTCGGGCCGCCATCTTGGAGTGAAGGGAAGGGGTATCCAAGTAAGATGGCGGCAGGAGGATCTGTCAACCACCTCGAATGTTTAAACATTAAAAAAAATTATTTATTCTCTTCCGGGCATCCTCATCTCGTTTCACCCGGTGAGTAAAAAAATAACGAATTTTTTAAAGTATATTTCATAATTTTCCATGCTTTCTTGGCGAAGAATTCGTGGAGCAAAGTTTTCCCCGCATTTCAGGAGTTTTTTTCACTCCCGCGTCCTCTTAACAACGGTCTATTCTGCCTCATCCTTCTTCATCCACTCGAATATTTATTAATGAACTGATTCAGTGATTTCATTCCATCTGAAAGATTTGATGTCAAATTTATGAAATCATTTGGAGTCAATTGCAGCCACGAAATCATGCCGTATGATACTTGAAATCACTGAAATCAGATCCTTCTGAAATCATTGAAATCACAGGCTAAAATCAGCTGAAATCGACTTCATTTTGAAGTCATGGTGTTGCTCAATCATGGAGTGAGTAGTCCCTCAGTACGTCTGCAGAAAATTTACATAGAAACGTGGGGATGAAGGAGACTCATGAAAATGAGGAATTCCCTGAAAAGACAATTCTAGATTCTATAAATTTCCTCTGTTTTTCTTATAATTTTTTGAAGATATTTCAAGAATTTTCTAAAACTTCCGACAATCGCCTCCATTTTTATTTTTTTTACAATGAGTGATTCCCTCAATACATATTCTAACATGCTTTCAGGGAAGATTGAGGATTTCCTAGAAGAGTTCAACAAATGCCATAACAATTTTATATAACTCAAAAATTGTTGCTATGTGGCCGTTGATAATTAATAAAATTAATTTTATATAACACCATTTCCTTTCTTAACCCAAGAACGCTAGTGGCCCTGCAATAATAAAATTTTCATCAATTCATGTTTTGTAACTGACCCAATTTTCCATGAATTTGTAATAAACAAATGGCGAAAATATCTTGAAAGTGTTGAAAATAAACGAAATTATTGATGATTTTTTAACGACCAACTGCTGAAAATATCTACATTTTAATGATTTTGTTATTTGTTTTCCTTTACCATTTGTGCCTAAGCAATACTAGGGGGTACGCGCGCACGTAGGAAAAATGCCTATAGCAATTCCTATAGCAATTCCTATAGGAATTGCTATAGGAATGCTATGGAGAATTCGAACTTTTTCTATGGGTTTTCTTTTTCTATAGAAAATCAAAAGTTTATAGGATTGAAGATTTTCTGTGGAGATTTTTTCCATAAACCATCTTCTATAGGATTTTAGAATTCTTATAGGATCCTTCTCTATAAACCTTCCTCTACAGGATTTTAGAATTCTCATAGGATTTTTTTTCCTATAAACGTTCTTCTATAGAATTTGTGCATTCTCATAGGACCACTTGACATTGATGATAATGAAAAACCATTACAAAACAACTATGCCAAGGACGTTGAATTCCAATCAAACAAATCATTATTTTTATTAGATTTTCGACGCTGAATAAATCAAATGAGAATGAAATCGAATAACTTTAAAAATCAATGAACCTATTGTGGTTCTCAGAATACGTGTGTTCCCATCCTATTGACTTTTTTGGACACTTAGAATTTTTGATATCTGTTGGGAGAACAGAACTTTCTATTCATGTACTTTTTTGAATTTTACGAGAAATTTTGACTCACCAAGGCTATTGAAAAGGCATTGAAAATTCACTAATACATAAGAATCATTTTTAACGTGAGAGTTATCTGGCTAGAATCGAGTGCAGCAAATAATCCTCCGAATACCACTCGACGTAAAAAATAAATCGTATAATTTTTGAGGTTTTGAGGTATGGTAATCAATTATTTTTCGACCTTGCAAACTTTTTATTATTTTTTGTAATCATTCATTATTGTTTTTTTTCCACTATTGTAACAAACAAGTGAATTTCTGATAAAGAAAATCCACCGTTTTCGATACATCGCAGTTAATACCAAGGTCAAAAACATCATTAGGGAGGGATTCCATATCGAATGGATTAACACGTAACTATTCTTATTTTTTTTTTTTTCTTATCGTTTCAATCAAGCCAGAGGGGAAAATTTGTTTTCGTGGACACTCTCTCGAGCAATATAAGAAGACCACAAACTTCGTTTCATTTAATCAGTTTATCGAAAATTTTTGGTGAAGCATCTGACTCTCATTTCACTTCTTCATTATACCTAGACGATGAATACACGAGTGAACCTGTTGGGCATACTGGTAGTAATTTTTCTGATAATTGCAATGGCGACGGTATATGCGGAGCGTATGTAGCTACTATTCTCTTATTTTCATTATTTTCATGATAAAAGTATAGATTAATTTTACGGAATTACTAGTTTCTCCCTTCTATTCGTAATCATTAGCATGCATTACATTCTATCTAACAAAATGATTTGCTCGATGTGCTTTTTTACTGTAAATGATAAAATATCTTCTGACGTAACAGCCCTAATTGATTGATCCTTTTCTCCTTGATTTTTACTAAACCACTCGACCATGTTCCTTAATATTGATGCTCTATTACATTCATCATTTTTCTCCCCATTTAGGATGCAACGATGATAAGGACTGCCCTCACTGCGAGGCCTTTGAGAAAACTTGCATTGAGAATATGTGTTCGTGCCCGGATCAGCACTTGCCGGTGCCATGGTGGTTAAATATTAACTTCATCGGGTAATTTGTAGTTCTTCCTACCAAAATATAATTTTCACCTGTGTGAGAGAATTGAATAAAAAGGAATTGTATCGTATCTAAAATAATTACATGTCTGTATGATTTTTTTTTTTTCGGTGGCGCCCCTGAAGTGTTCTGTTTTTTGCGACACACGCAGGGTTGGGCATATCTCACAGATGGAAGTTTTCGACGTGACATGGTCAAATACAGATAATTTATGTCTAAAACGTTCGAAATGTCAGAAATTGTCATAAACATTAGAAAACGCGATTGGCGGTACTCAGTTTGCTATTAAAACAATTGTATAGGAAAAATCCTCTGGGGATGGAATCACATGAGGCAGATGGCATAAGATTAAGCATAAGGGTCAGATATTTGAATTAAACGAAAGTCCCAGTTATGAAGGCCGAGTTATTCTTTTTTTTTAATCATATGAGTAAAATCTTATTGATTTAATGGCGTTAAAATACACAAAAAGCGCATACTCATTTTTTCCATAGAAACATATTCCTCAAAAAAAAATTCTGAACATAACTTTCAATTGAAATTTCGGCAATACAACAATATTTCTTTTCATCCGGTAAGGATGTAGAAAAAAAAGCCCCAGAAAAAAATAATAAAAATACAGCGCATTTGAACACATTGGTGCGTGGTCTATTTTTTCTTCGATATAAAGACCGGACATGTCGTGGGATAAATATTTTGAATCAAATCGTGTATGATTGAAATTATTCTCATTAGTGATTAATCCAGCAAAACGAATCAATCACTCATCAAAATGACATGGCAATTTTTTACCAGAATTAGCCGCATCAGATACATTGCTTTTCAACAATTTTCATTCGATTTTATTCTCATTCTATTTATTCACCGGAGAAAATCTATCATTGATAAAAATGATGATTTGTTAGATTGGAATTCGACGTACTTAGGCAGAGTTGTTTTTTTAGCTCGAATTCCATTCTAATGAATTTTCTTTATCATTACTGCGTAGCTGATATCCCCCCAACATTGCTCGGACACAAGAGTTAAAAGAAAACGAATAACAAAAACGTTAGAAAATCATTACGATGTAGATATTTTTAGAATTGGCTCGTTAGAAAGTCATCAAGAATTTTCCAAGCTGTTCAAGATATTTTCAACACGAGTCTATAAATGATAGAATTATTGAAAAAATCATAAGAGACTTTCAATAATTAACGAAATGGAGAGGATTGTCGAAAGTTTTCGAAAATTCATGAATTTTCTCCGAAAAACTCTATCGCGACGATAGACCATCAGATAGTGTCAAAAATTGTCAGAAACCTTTGACGTAATTTACCTGTTTCTGACGTGTCTAAAACCAAGTAATTTACCTTATGTAATTTACTTGCCCAACCCTGGAGGGGGGATGCGTAGGGGCGCCCTCTATAGTGCGAGTGTCGAATCACATTATATCTATTTTCCCTTTATTTTTTGCTCATTAATAATCAATTTATTATAAATAATAATGAATAATAATTAATAAATAATAATTAACAAATAAACGGTGATTTTGTATCTAATCAGTGGTCTAACCTAACCTAGTAGGGTTGAATTGAATCTATCATTTTTTTTCGACTATCAATAATCTTCAATGAATTTGCTATCTAATGGTTTTTTAAAAATATTTCCAATGTGAGGTGCGGGGGTGAACCTGTTTTTTGTCAGGTGCGATTTTTTAAAAATTTATAAAAAATAGAAATATCAACTATCAATGTTTTTTTTTTAATTATCAAACTTCGTCAAAGTTACTTCATAGGGTGAAAAAAAAAAAAATTGCAAAAAAAAAAGAGGGCTAAGTAAACGGATCTACACGAGAACGAGAGAGACAACGGAGCTGCCACCTGGATTATATTCCTCCAAAACTCGAAAAAGTAATCAACAACACTAAAACCACTAGAACATCCAGTGAAATAAATTCTCAATAAAATTGTGTCATGCTGTCAAAATCCCTCATACTAACAATCTCCAAATATCAAAATGAATTCCCGTAAATTCTACCAAAACAATTTATCTTAAAGCGTTAAAATAAATGTGATAATTTCCAAGTGACAATTGACATTGAATAATAATGGAGTACCACATTGACGACCTGCCAGATGAAATATTGGAGTACATTCTCAATCTAATTCCACCATACAGATGTTTAAAAGAATGCTTGGTTGTCTGTAAACGATGGACATCAGCAGTGAAACGTAATTACCCCCATCAATCGCCATTTCTACCCTTTTATTATTTTATTTTCTCCAACACTATAACTAATTTTTTTGACAGGCGTTATAGAGCACAAAGAGTCGTATTTTCACAAATCAGTGGCCTTTGGCTCCCTAGAATGGAACACTTGGTTATCAGACCCAGGACCACCAGCAATAATCAGCGAACGTTTTTCCCATTCAGCCTGCACGTATCAAAATTCCATGTATGTCTTTGGTGGATGCACAAAAACCTATACAACCTTCAATGATCTCTGGATGCTAGATTTAGACACAAGGAAATGGGATAGACCTTTGGCGAGGGGTAACTACCCTTCACCGAAAGCCTGTGCCTCAATGGTTTATTACAATCACAATTTCATACTTTTTGGTGGCTGGTCACATCCCTCAGCATATCCACCCTATCAAAGACGTAAATTATTCGATGAACTTCATGTTTATTGCTTAAAAACAAACAAATGGTCTATTATTGATACATTAGACGGCCCTCCACCAACATCTGCTCACTCTGCATCAATCCATGGAAATCTAATGATTATTTTTGGTGGTATAAGTCATGACTACAACAGCTCCAACGATGTTTGGTGTCTCAATCTAGATAATTACTGCTGGTACAAGCCAGCTGTATCTGAACTTAAACCACCACCAAGGTATGGACACTCTCAGATTCATTTAGGGGATAAACACATTCTGATACTTGGAGGATGCACAGGTCCAAGTGCAGCAATGAATGACGTATGGTTATTGAGGATGGAGGGTCCAACCTGGACTTGGAATCAGGTTAACATGCAGGGATCTGACTGGGCACCCACTAAAATCTGGTGTCATCAAGCTTGTAAAGTTGGAAATCATGTGGTGGTGTTAAGTGGTTGTAAGCAATCAATTAAGAGTGATGTTGTCTCGAAAGATATCAATCGATCTCAATTATTGCCACCTCCTAGAAGACGTCAGTCAGTTGAACCTAGGATAGACAAGGATGAGAATGTTAATGGAAGACATGGGAAACTCGTGGGGAGAAAAATGCAAGTGAGGAGTCCATCACCCAATGGGTCAATATATCCTGGAGGTCAACCTCTTGAGTTGAAATCATTTGCACCTGGTGTACCCGATGTTGAGGAGAGACGACGTCAGGCCAATCGGGTGAGGCAATTAGAGTCACTGAGACGAATGCAAGAGAGGATTCAGAATCAGCGAATTCAACAGAGGCTTGTGAGGAAGAAATCTGATAGATTAGGGATATTTGTTCTTGATGTTACAAAGCTTTTAGAAGGTGAAACATCTGCAACGTGGATTTGTCACAGTCAGAATGATTATACTGGACCTGAGGGACGGATTCTTTACTCGTTAGTCCTTGGAAAGAGCGAGCTCATTGTTTTTGGGGGGATTAGAAAGGTTGTCACTACCGTACAAGGCCAGACTGATGAGGATGTTTCAGAGGTCTACAATGATATTCATTTCATTAAACCACCGCGATATGTTCTTTAAGTGCTATAGATTCTGTAATAAACATTTGGTATCAAGAATTTATCAGCCATGAATGAATAAATTCAGAATATATACATTCGTTTAATTAAATAAAAAATCTATTGTTATTATTTGTATCATAAAAATTTGTTATTTTTATATTTTGATGAGTTTATTTGAATTTGACAGAAGACTTTCAAAGATGTTGGAATAATTTGATTAATCATTTGAGTTTTTAATCAATATCTTCAATTCTAAGAGAGGTGGAGTAATTTTTATAAGGACTTATTTTAGAGAGCAAAATCAAAGCTACAAAAAAGGTATTTCATGAAAATTTCTTCATCTGTCTTTGACTCCAAGATATTTTTTAAAAATTGTTCTTCAAGTAATTTATCCTGTTTTACCAGTTTATTTTAGCAGAATCAAATCAACTCGTTTTACAATTTTTCTACTAAATTAATTTATTCAATAAAACCATCGATCTACAGCATTTCATCAGTAGAAAAAAAAAAAACAAAAAATCATAATTTTTACAAATTCACTGAAAATTCCAATTCCATTCAATTAATCATCATTGGCATCATCATTAGTTTTCAATCCCCCAAACACTTGCGAAGGAATGAGTTGCTTCTCCACTGGAATTTCTTCCTCCATCTGTTCCTCATCATCACTGTTTCCATCATCCTCATCCATATCAATATCAATTTCATCAGGATTATTAACTTGACTCGATTTGCTCCCACCTTCCGTCACTCCTCTGACGAAAGAAATCGAATCTTTAGGTGGCATAGCTCCACTCTGTCCAATCGCAGCTGCCCTGCTATCCAACAGCCTCATAGCATCCGGAGTTTCACTCGTCTGAATTGTCGTAGCACTATTCAACATCTGAGCTGACATCATATTGATCTGAGTATTATACATAGCTTGAACACTACGTTTTATCCTCAACATTTCCCTCATTGTGTCTTCATTTCCATGCCTGATCTCAAAATCTTTCCACACCTGCCAGAAATTTGATGTCACCCTGGGATCACAAATTTGACTACAATGACTATAAATAGCTCTCGCACGATCCACCTCACCCAATTTAGTCTCCATATCAGCAAATCTCAATGACATCTCCCTAGTATTCTCTTCATTAAGAACATCAATAGCCTTCTCATAAATCTGACGAGTCTTGGGAATTCCATAGATATCCGCAGCTTTTTCAATATAAATATTGAACATTGCAAATTTCTCTTCATTAGGTACTGCTTCAGTTGCTCTCTCATAAACTGACATAACTCGACTCTTCAATCCATGTTCTTCCTCAAATTTAGCATAAAGCTGATAAAATGTTTTTGCATACTTTGCAGGACAATGTTCCAAGCACTGCTCGAATAAATCCCTAGTTCTTTCTAATTTCTCACCTCGATATCTCTGAAGAAATTTCTCGAGATATCTCTTCCAAATATCATAAACATTTGGCCACTTGAATAATGCAATTCCCTTTTCATAAGCTCTGAAGGCCTCTTCAAAGTAATTTTTTTCTTCTAAAAATACTCCATAGCTCATGATAATATGTGGAGTTGCAATTTTGAGGTCAATTATTTTATCATAAACAGCTTTGCATGTTCTGAATGTACCATAACACTCTTCCAAGTCAGCGTAAAGACACCAGACCTTCAAAGATTTGTATAGTCTCATCTGAACAGTCTCAGTTTCATCATGATAAGCTACTCTCCTCGATGGCATTGCAGTTGCTCGATGCATGAGCTTTAATGCACCATTAAAATTTCCATGATCTATCTCCATCTCTGCCCAGGCACACCAGACTGAAGCTAAATCATCGACTTTAGTATAAGGAACACGTGTGCCCTCTTCGAAAACAGCTCTTGCGTCGTCCAATTGATTATTAGCTTCATAGAATTTAGCAAAAGATACCCAGAGAGTGTGAAGCTTTCCAACAGCTAATTGAGGCTGAACAGTCTGCACTGCCTCCATGTACGTGCTTATAATTTCATGTGGTTGATTCTCATAGAGTCTCACACGTTTGTGCCATTCCTGAACATTGTGAGGATTTTGTCGAAGCATAACTGAATTAAGAAGTAATAATCTTCTGTCAATCAAGTGCTCAAATCTTGCTAATCTCAACTCCAAGTCAATATCATCTTCCTCAGTTGGATTGGTATTTTTTGCTGCCTCTTCCATTCGTTTTTTCAAACTCAACTCTTCAAACTGTGCATAAGCATCAAATACTTGAGTGAAATCTCTGACAGTTGTTACTGTTTGAATTGCCTCCTCATAAATATCACGAGCTCGTTCAAATAAACCAGAACGTACATAGTAATCTGCTAGGGCATTCCAGAGGGGTCCCAATTGATCAGTGTATCTTCTAAGTCCTCCTCGAATGATTGCATCGACATTTAGACTCTTAATCTTGGTTGGATTCTTGGATATTAAATTGCAGAGCTCGTTCCATAATTGATGATTGGATTTTCCATGTTTCGAGACAAAGTCGTCTTGATTTACTATGTGAGCAAGCTTTACTGCAGCTTCGTCGAGTCTTTCGATGGTTATCAAGTACTCGATGTAGTCCTCGGTGTCTTCAGGTGCTAATTTCAAGTATCTCCTGAATACTCGTACTGCTGTCTCAGCGATATCGTGTTTGCTAACAAAATCTAGGTATAATGGCCAGATCCTGTGGTGTTGAGTGATGGGAAGGGCACGGAGGGCTCGATCGAATACTTGACGTGTTCTCGTGATGTAGCATTGCTCAGTCATAAGGCCACAGTAGTCTATCCAAATTCTGGGCATCTTGTGCATGAAGACGAGGGCTCTCTCATAGTCGTTGTTGACGTCCTCGTACATCTTGTCATCAATACGTTTTAATTTTAATTGGGTGCGACGATGGCTGAGGTAGTTGTACCACAGTTTGTAACTTCCTGGGAGTTTTTCTAGGGCACGACGGAAGACACTATTCAAGTTGGGACTCTTTGTATTTTTCAAGTGATCGATGTAACGCTGCCAGTGCTTCATGGAGTGGGGATTTCGAATCATTTCTTCCTCGTACGGCCAATCATCTTCGCTCTGGAATGGTAAAACAAATGTTAGATATGATTTCTAGGATTATGGTAAAAATATCTTCGTAAGAAAGAGTAGAAATTTATTATATATTTTTTGTAGATAGTTTATGGATAACGAAAAATATTGTCTGCAATATTTTGATAAATCTATTATATTCAGAGATATCCGTGAAACAATCAGGTGACTAAAAAAAAGGGGTTCAGAGATATCCATCAAGAGATATTATCTGTACAGAATTTCATGGGCTACAAAAAAGATGTTATGTTTCTAAAAATATTTGTGAAGAATCTTGGAAAATACTCTCTATTACAAAAAACAATGTATAAACAATATTGGATACAATTTTTTAATTAAGAAAACAAAAACTCAAAATTTCTACTCACGATGGCATAAGTGTGACCCCTGGAGTCTACTCTCTCACTCATTGTTGATATAATTTTATTCACAATGACATTAACATATCCTAGAATAATAAACAATATGAAATATCAATTGTTTTATTTGTTATTTGAAAGGTTAGAATCCAACAACGTAACGCCGTCGCTATGAATGATTTTCGTTTTCATGTGAGCGATATGTCGCACGAAATATACACAAAAACTAAATGTTCAAAACTTAACCTCATTTTTTGTCATAGTTTTAGTTTTAGTTCACCATTGACAGCTGTCAGGATAATAAAGTCTAATAATTATCATAAAATGAAGTGATAAACTGCCAATTATCGATTAATCATAGAAGCTCATTGAGCGTCAGACAATTCAAACCCATAAAAAAAATAAAAAAAACAGTTATCTTGGAAGTTGTGAGGTGAGAAAATTCTACAATTCATTGAGTTTCGTGTTGATACGAAAACACGTATAAAGGATGACAATGGGAGATGAGACTCCAGTTACATCACTTGTCCTCCCTGTGATACTACGTCCAATACTTACAAAGGTGAATAATTCTCTGGAATAAATAATTAATCAATTTATACAATTATTCAATGATTTTCCTTTTTTACAGTTGGAAAATCAGAATGTCGTTGCTGCACAGACACTCAGATCAGCCCTATCCAAAGCTGAGAATAGTCATCCAGGAATTACGTATGACTTGATCCTGGGAATTGTAAGGAGAGCTGATTTGAATCTTGATATGAATGCCAGTGTATTACGTCTACAGGGTGTTGCATCAGACTGTGATGGTAATTTATGAGTTAAATCATGGACAATTTGAGAAATTTGTTCGAGAGATTTACTAACGAAATAATAATCCCATAATTACGCAAATTATTCCTCGATTATTTATAATGTTCTAGCCATTGAATATCGCTCTGGAAGATCAGAAGATGCATTCCAAGAGTTGAATCGTAAATCAACAGCACTAAAACGAATATTGAGCAGAATTCCAGATGAAATAACAGATCGTAAAACATTTTTAGAGACTATCAAGTTAGTAGACCTGAAAATTTATTCAATCATACAATTGAATATTTCTAACGGTAGTTTTATTACTCCAGGGAGATCGCAAGTGCTATTAAAAAACTGTTGGACGCTGTGAATGAGGTGACTGCATTTATACCAGGCATTGCAGGTAAACAGGCGTTGGATCAAAGAAAAAGGGAGTTTGTCAAGTACAGCAAACGATTTAGTAATACGTTAAAGGAGTATTTCAAAGAGGGACAGTGAGTATCAATTAATTTTATTCAAAAAATCTCTGAAACCGAGAGAAAATCAAATGATCTATAAGAAACAATCTCTTGTAATTTTTCTCTCTTTTTACTTCTTCTCTCCAAAATATTTACAAAAAAAAATATATAAAAATTGATAATGAATATTTGAAAATGATTATTTTCAGAGCAAAAGCAGTTTTTATCAGTGCACTCTTTCTAATTCGACAAACCAACATGATTATGATTACCGTAAAGAACAAATGCGAGTGAAAAGTCTTTATTTTTTTTTTATAAAAAAAAAATTATCAGCACTTCCTGTTATCAGGAATGATAAAACACATTTGGCAATTTTCTGATAAAATTCATCGCTCATTCTGACTATTTATAGTCGTACTCTTGTGGAGAATTTTTTCATCTTCTACTAATCTTAACTGTTCAGGGTATTGTAAAAGAATTATTAATTTGTACTTTTCATTATTACGTCGTCATGTTATTACTTATTATAATCATTGTTTTAAAAAGTCTATATATTATATCTGAATGATAATAAAAGGAAAAAATAATGTTGACTAAAATTGTTGGAAAAACTGATTTTTTTTTTCTTTTTAATTCAAAAATATTAATAGTAAATTTCAATATCTTTTATTATGACAACCATCAACACAATCCTCTTAACTATGTTACGCTCGTTTACTGTCAGTTAATACTCTTACGATACTACCAATTCCATTGATATTGTATACTTTCTCGTGCCACGTTAGTAAGTGAGAGCTACTGTCCTTTGAGGGTATCTCAAATCCACGATAAATGTACTTCATCAAGACATCTATGAGATCTCTGTCTAGCTGAGCTAGAATGTCGTCCATTTGATTGGATTTTATGCTGAGGAGAACCTTCTGTGTGACATTCCTTGCCTGATCCTGTTTATAAACAAATAGGAAATGAATTTTAGTCAATGAATTTATACCAAAGTGGGATTTTATTCCATCAATATCTCGGAAACTAGTAGATTTAGGGGAAAATTTCAGAAGACTTTTTTTGTAGTCCACAAAATTTTCTACAAAAAATGTTTCTTGATTTTCTCCAGAATTGTTTACCTTCACTTGCTGATTTTTACAATTTAATGGAGCTGATTTAAGGGCATAAATCAGTGCTTCTGCATTTTTTCCTGTGTATATTGATTAAGGAAATATTCTTGAATAAAATTGAAGTACAAACAAAGTTGATAAACATTAATAAACAAGTATAATCAATCAGCAATTCATTGTTTAAAAAGGATATTGGTTAAGTAGTGATAGAATTTCGTTTTCATCGGGACCGGTTGGTCCTGTGGTCCCTCCATCCGCCTCTTCTTCCTTGAAATTATTCTCACTGAATTCATCAACATCAATTTTACGAAATCCCGTACCCATGTCCTTTTTATCGTCAATCTTTGACATTTCAATTATTTATTTTTTATCAATTTGACGTCTTACCCACTGATTCACACAAAAAAAATTTCCAGGCGCACACGCCTAGGAAGCTCAGGGTGGATCCACATGAATTTCTGCGCATCAGTATTTCACTGAGTTATTCAACAAACAAATTTAAAATACCGGTTAACCTAATTCTCCAGTATTATTAATTCATAATTAGCTCGTAATTAAAAGAGTAAGTAGACGTTTAGATGAATCCACCAATGCTTAAAAGACGAGCAAACTTACCAAAAATATTGTGGTATCAAGATGATGTAAAAGTCGTGTTAAGAATTATGTTAATTGATGTGAAGAAGTATTTTATCAAAGTTGATCACTATCACTTTTATTTCAGGTGATTCAAGTGCTCTTTTCTATATTTCTAATAAATAAAAATGAATAATCCCTCTTCATTCAACCTTTTTTTTATATTTTTTCAGTACAATTCATGACGGTAAAGTGTATAATGCTATTCTGTATTTTTTTGGAGCAATTGTGCCAGAGAAAACAGTGAATGACAATCTGGGAAGAGAAATAAGAATTCAGTTTGTTAAAGCACACAAATGTTGGTTTTTTGTTTTTCGTTAAATGTCGTTTCAATATTTTATTCAGTTGAATGTGCTTTACTTATTTTTTTGTTCAATGATTTCAGTTTTGAATTGGCTGAGGCTTGAGGATATTACAATACAAACCCCTCAAATTGTTCCAGATCCTGATAAACTTGAAGAAGAATCAGACGATCCTCTATCAAAACTGACACTAAACCGTGAATAAATTTCTTTATTATTCCTACAACTTCAACAAAGAACTAACAATAATAGAAAAAAATTTCAATTTACAGTATACGGCAATGTTTATCAAAGACATCAAGACGTGGACTCAGATTCTTCAGATGAGTCTGATGACGAGAGATATAATCTATTGGAAGATATCTAACGTGTGAATTTATAGTCGGGAAATATCCAAAAAGAGACAGAGGCCATTGGATTTAGAATACTCTTCAAATAATTTTTCGTGTGTAGAGTCCATAAGACAATTCAACGGTTACCCGTAAAAAAATATCGATGGCAGTCACTAGGATCTACCATGGGATTGCCATGAAAAATACCATGTATTTGCCATGATTATTTGGCCGATTCCCATGGACTTGCGATGGCAATAGGAAACGAATCCTCAAAATTGTACCGTTAATCATCGCTATTTTAGTCATTAAATTTTCATAATTTCATCGCATAAAATGATTATGTTTAATTGAATTTTTTAGAATGGAGACAAAAACCATAGCTTCACTTTTCTGCGTCTTATTTATAATTTAAAAAAAACTCTTGACTATATTGGCCATAACAATTGTTCGGGGGTTAATGGGGTGTGGGGAGAGGGGGGGGGGGGTAAGCCCCTTAAATAATTTTAAGCTTGGGGTAGAGGTAACCCTCACCACGAATGATTATTATATAATCATCTGATTGAATAATTATGTCTAAACTTGATGAGAGTGAAATTTGTAAAGACTTTATTGATGAGGGTTTGATTAGCATGAGTATAGCTGGGGAAACCCTTACACGTATATTTCGGATCAATGAGACTCATTTCTATAAAACCCTTGTGGATCATTCAAGCTCCATCTATTCAACCCTCACAATCAAACTCTTACGAATTGAACCCTCTTTGATTACAATGTTGTCAATGGAACCTCCATGGATCAATCACTCACAAATCAAACTCTCATAGACTTGAAATTGCTCCATACAACCCTTAAAATTTCACTTTTGACCCCTCACTATTTTAACCCTCGAAAGCTTGAACCCTTTTTATGGCAAATCCATTGCAACTGCCATGGGAATCGGCCGAATAATCATGGCAAATCTATGGGATTTTTCATGGCAATTCCATAGCAGATCCAAGGCGACTGCCATCGATATTTTCCTACGTGCGGAAATCTCAATCAAGATACATCGTTCTTATATTATCTCTATTCCATCTTGTATCAATGAACCGCCCTAATCATTTATTCAATTTGCGTGTGTCGTGAAAAAGCGCAAAAGAAACTGTACCTCATGAACACTGTACGTTACAAATGACCGCAAGGCTAAAAAATTCATTTATGTAGAGGTGAGTGGGGCAAAGTGAAATAACTGTTTTTTTCGCATTGTTTTTGGGCTTTTTTTATCATACTAAAAATTATTTCGGCTAGTTTCTCATGTTGCCTAGACAACTATGGAGGGAAAAAGTCCAAATACATGACCCTTATGACCATTTTAAGCCGTCATTTCACTTTGCCCCACTTGCCCCTATTCATCAAAAACGGTCCCAATATAAACATTGTAAATTTATTTTCATTTCTTCATTCTTTTTTCTTTTGCATATCGCTATATTTAGGCTATTACGAAATCCATTGCTCTTGTAATTTGAAAAAATCTTACTCTGGTATTAATAATTTTTGAAAGCTCTTACATGGAAAGTCCATTCTATTTTTTTTTTTAAATTGAATAATTTTTACGGAAAATCTCAGTTAAATTTCTAGTGCACCACGGTCAAATTAAGAGCTGCTCAGTTAACATGAAGTGTTCCATATATGGACTTCATGGCGTTTGTGATGTCATTGTATATAAACAATATAAACAAAATCTGCGAGATCACGCGTAAACTAAATATTGAGAAATATGCGTCACTCTATAATTAAATTGATTCATTTTATATGGTCATTGAATTGATGAATTCAATAAATAAAAATAAATAAAAAAAATTCAAATAATTCTTTTTTTTGTTAATATATTTATCCTAAAAAGTGGAAAAATTCTGTCATTAAGAAATTGGAATTTTTCTTTTAAAATTGTGTTGAAATGCACTATAAGCAAATTCTGATTTTTTCATACAGCTCTGAAGTCTGCTTGATAGTCAAATATACATACATCCGAAAAGATTTATTATATATTCAAGCAAAAAAATGAGGAACCGCTGAGTCATTTTTGCTGAGAATGTAACCCAAGTCCCGCATACCCCTTCTAAAGAATGTACGCTTTTTCTTCCAATAATGAATGGTTCAATGCATTCTTTTCAAACCTCAGGAAAGAAACAAAACATATTTTCGATTTTCAGAATCAAGATAATAACTTTCCTATTGATTAACGAATTAACATGAGCTGAATGATCGCAAAGAGTAATTCACACTAAAAGAGATATTTTGCATTGATACAATATATTTATTAATAGAAAATTGTCTACTTATATTAACTGTACATGGATATATATACAAGTATTCAATGCTTCTTTGCAATTAAAAAATCCTACTAGCACTAACCAAAATTCTAGTACCAAGAAAAATATGGAATAAATGCGTAGAATGCAGTACATCCAGCTTTTTGAATTGTCGAATTAATGAATAAAACATGATCGATGCAGAGCAGAAGAGAAATTGTCAATAATAATTCCATTGTCATTTGTCACTGAAAATATACAAAAAAAAATTGTAGAGAATCTGTTGAATACTAATTCGTATTGAATACAACGTGGATTACGGTTTGATTACTTGTACAACATTGTCACTGAATATAATATCAAATACATGACTCGATGGATTAATTAATTTAAAAAATCAACATCCTTCGAGTGCTAAACGTTGATTAATATTCTCTACACGCACCCTCATTTCCCTAAGAATATCTTCCGCAAGATTATCAACAGTCGTATACCTGACCTTGAAAAAATCGAATATATCAATAAGAAACTCTATGACTTGATCCCTAAAGTAGTTGCAAGTGGAGTTGAGACTTCCTTCTGGTCCGAGGAAGCCCCAGACAAGCACAGGTGACACTTGTTCCGAAATTGAGTAAAAATGTGCTAAGAAACCATCTGAATATTTGAGCATCTGACGTTTTCCCATTAAAACTGACCATATTGCAGTGCCAATTGCCTGTTTAAATAGAACAAAAAATATTGTCAATAATACAAAACGGTAAATAAAGGCAAATCCGAAAATTCTATACGAGTAATTTTCTTAAGTCTATCAAATTCCCCCTCGTGGAAATTGATTTGTCAGATTTTGATATAATTTCATAGAATTTGATAAAATATGTCCGATTCTATGTAAAAATTTTGTCGTCATATTTTGCCAAAAGATGCCATATTATGTCAAGTAGATAAAACGATATAAATCATCGGATTTTGACAAAAACTGTCAATTAATGTCATAATCTGACAGAAAATATCATAATATCATAGATTATATGATATTTATAAAGTCATCTGATATCCGATGATGACAAATTTAGACATTTCAGGTTTATCAATTTCTTGGAAAATGTGTCAATAGATGACGTCATTGATCAAAATTAGTAAGATTATGCCAGAAAATATTGTATTGTGACATATAACGCAATTAAATGTGAATATATTACATCATATTATAACAAAATTTGTCGGAATCTATAAGATGTTTGCATATTTTTCATGAGAAATTATGACATCATCTGACCACTCGTCCTAAATTTCTATCGGATTTGGACAATTAGTCACAATTGGACATTTTATGTAATTATACCTCAAAATCTGCCAACCAGATTTCCACGAGGGCCCGAGAAAAAAAAGTCTCCTGATGATGAAATTTTTTGATTCATTATGTACAAAATTATTATCAACTTTGTTGAGCTCTTTTAGAAAATTGTTAATGACAGAAGTACAGATACATTATTATAGTAGTACGTTCGTACTCCACAAGTACAAGGTATTGTTTTTGAATGATCGGCAAGCATGATTATCGGAAAAGTTAAATATTATCGTGACTATTGATCCGATTGCACTCATCGAAAATACCAAACTTGGTTATCATAAGACCAAGAATCTCAACAAGTGAGGATTTTCTATTTCGATTATTTTTCATGTTATCATGTCCAGAAGCAATTTAACGAAAAAATTCAGGGATAACAATAGTATCGTGCTTTCCCTGAGGGACAATGCATATTTTGATTAGATTAGATGAGTATCATCGTGAGGAGAATTGACGAAGAATCGAATCGTTTGAATAGTTTTTGAGATATCAGAGAAAAACAAATTTCTAATGCATTGCAATATCTCAGTAACTAATGAATTGATCGGGTTCAAACAGCGTCCAAGAGTGTTGGAATATTGTTCATCATGATTAACAGATGGAAGAAAATCGTTTACATAATTGCTCTTCCGAGAGCAAAAATAAAAAATAAAGATGATTACTCACAGTTTCCCTAAAACTCGCAGAAATCCATCGATTTTGTAATATAGCTTTGATAGATGATGGTGGCTTGTCGACCTCATCGAAAGAATCAAGAAGAATAAAATCAATGAGTACATCATAAAAATTGATGCACTTGACACCACGCCCCGTCAACTCCTCCTCCATTATTCTATGATTACTAGAATCAGCCAGAAACTCCATCATCCTCTCATAATGGCTGAGATAATCTTTGGGATCCTGAAAATATAAATCCCATTATCGCCTAACAATATCCCAAGCAATTGAATTTGAATGAGAAAAGTTTAACAAACCCTGTCAGCATAAACGATTAGATCACTGATGACCTGACGACCGATATCAGCGATCCAAGAGGCTGCTGCAGGCAGTGTGAATAGCCTGGAGTATGCTTGCCGCAGACAATGAACCTTGGCCACATATTCAACGTCAGAACCACATTTAACCAGTTCCGTATGCAATTTTCTGTTATATGCAACCAGAAAATTCATAAAAAAATAAATTAAAAATCACAAACTCAAACCACAGACTAAAGTAATGCATAATTTTATTGCCTGCAAGGAATTCCACGGTCCTCGTGTTGCTTTAATGCTGCATGGTACAACTTTTGTTTCTCAAAGTGTGGGAAAAATTCAGAGAACTCTTCAAACTCCCTCAAGTCTGCCACCTGATGTACAAAGAGTAGAGTCACTAGACTATTACAAAAGCGTTAACCATAATAACAATTTACTCATTCATCTTGAAAAAAAAAAAGCCATTACCCCATCCTTGGCTGATGCAAAGGACTCGGGGGACGACGCAGCATCCGCTTTGTCCTTTTCCCTTCCACCGGATCGTGCTGTTGAGGCGCCTTTGTGACTTGTCTCACTTCCCTCACTGTCATTGCAAAATAATACTGAGTGCTGTAAACCAAAAACAACACCTCTTTTATCCTCTGACAATTCAATAGACATTTCAATTATGATGAATCTCAACGTTCTAATAATAATGCCAATGCACCTGGTCGATAAACAGCAACTCAGCTGTACTTTGAATTTGATAACCAAGGTCAAGCAATTGTTGTACATCGTGAGTGAAGGCAGCATCCGCTTTAGACGGTAATGCAAGTGCATTACTCCCGCAGTTACAGCTGAACGCAGTTAGAGCATCTTCCCAACAATAGAGAGCCTTCTCTAGTGCCTCAAGCCCTGCAAAATAAAGAAATTTCTAAGAATTTATGGGTATTCTAAACATCTGTCCATCCTGCCTTTCCCCCTCCACCCCTCTCCATCTCTCCTGCCCTATTGAACCCTGGGTGCAGAAAAATTCACGGGAATTTTCGTGATGAAAAGCTAAGGTAAGTGAAAAAAAAATAAGTAGAGGGGGAAAAAGGGCTCCTAAAATATGTGGTCTATACTCTATACCCCCCCGATCTTTGTGTGTGTGTGTGTGCATGATCGGCTCCCTGGAGTCTCGTGCCAGAGGAAAGCGTCAATAACACCGGCAAGTGACGTAATACCTTTGAAAAATTCGTATTGGAGGATGTGTCATCCAATGGGGCCAACGTAAGAGGGGTTCGATAACACACACCGTCGTACCCAATTGTTATAACAGAATATAATGGACAAATATACGGTAAGCGCAGGCCCAAAGGCGCGTTAAAACCACCTCGAAAGGCGCGCGCATCAGTGCGTTCAATCCCTCGGTGGAAATACGCGTGGTAAGGGGTTTCAGTTGGTTAGAACTATTTTTTTTGCACAAACGTGTAGAGGTTCTAAATCAAATAAATAATACATATTCTTTTTTTTTTTTATTTATTCCTCTACTCATTGTTTTGTTTATTGAGGACAGAAGAGGGAAGTTGGAAGTGTCGGTGGGCAATTGAGACCAACGAATAGCCCCTTCCCCGAACTCTATGAGGATTTTTAAGAGGTGGGGAGGAGGTTTAGTTTCAAGGAAGAAAGGGAAAGATAACGGTCACTATCCAAGGAGAGCCGTCAGGACTCTTTACTACGCCGGCATAACAGAGGCGGGGAGAGAGCGTTTCTCACAGGCCTCTGCGTCGTCAGTTATTCTTCGTTCGGCTTATTCGCCGCGCGCACTTTAGACACTGCACTGCTGTTTCACAAGGAAAAAACGTGTTGTTGAGTGTTCCTTATTACTGTGATTTGTTCTTATTCTCTTGAGAATTTGAGCATCAGAAGACATTGTATTAGAATCTACTGTTTAGGTAGATTAATTGCTGTTATTTCGGTGTTATATGGATCATTCCAGACAATTTCAAGGGTTCATTTAATACAGTGATAATTAAATCGTAAGTATAAACATGTTTTGATACTCAATAGAAATGATTTAATCATTGCCTTGAATGTTTATAATCAAATAAACACGTCATAAACAGGATGCGAGATATTGAAGTAAAAGTGACTCGTAAAATAGATGACGGAATTTTTGTAAGTGACGCGGCAATATAGATGATCTCGAATGGGTGCCTCTTTTACACAATGAAAGAATTTCAAGACTGTGACTAAGCCAATTGAATGGAATTAAGGGGGTTGCGAAAGAAAGTAGGGGGGAAAAAAAAGTACTAATTATGATGATTCGTTGGGTGTTTATGACAGGACTAATGTTAACCAAGATGACTCAAAGGCTGGAGCGTGCCGGAGCACTAATGCTATTAATTATTTTGATTTTTTTTTTTTTTTTTTTCCCTCAAGTCAAGTAGTCTCGAGTGGATAGTCTGTACATCATCAACTCATTCTTCTCAACCATAAACTCATCTAACTTAATTTGCCATGTCTTACATTTCCTCCGTTAATTTGCAAAATAGTAATGCAAAAAACTTGATAATCGACTCACACAATCTAGAATTGCGAATTGGATTCCCCCTCGTTCCATTCAAGCGCCAGGCATGAAGAGGATAAGAAAAAAATCAAGGACACGAGGGAGTGAGTGAGAGAAAAATTGAAGGAAAAAAAAAATAAAAATAAATGTGTCGGCGTTGCGCAATCCGAGCTAAATTACGTCAACGTGAATGTGTCATTTTCGAAAAATATCCGAAAACTAGAGGAATATCCTGTTTTTATTTAATTGAAAGAGAACGAAGGTGAAGGAGAACTACTGCAATAATTGTGCATCATTCTGATTGTCAGGAATTGACCTTGGGTAGGCGCGTGCGGGTGAGCAGGTGGTAGGGGTAGAGTTTTGGTTTGATTCCCTCAGGGGCCATGTACCCCACACTCTCATTGTGGAAGGATCGATACAAACAATTCAACCAATTTCTCCTCACTTCTCTATTTGCTCGAGCACAACAAATTCACTCAATAATTTTCGTTGTTATACTTACCTTCTTCTCCAAAGTATAAAACTGGAAGTTTATTCGACCCGGATGATTGAAAAAAAAAAAATAATAATAATGTGTAACAGGAGAACAGACTGAGCGAATTGCGTGACAAGGATAAATTGATCGAGTCCGATGGAACTAATGAGAGTGACACAGAATTTGAGTGTCCTAAGCTAGTCATATATATTTCATACTCTCGTGTGCAACATTAAACCGCCTACATACGTACCTACACGTACCTACCCGCCTCAGATAATAATGCACATTGGCTAAATAACGCCCCTCACGCCAATACAGGGACTTTGTATATCGAGTTCACTAAAGTGTGTGACCCATGCACTGAGCCAGGCACATTAACTCATCATAGTCAATGTCAATTACTGAAGATAGGTCAAATTCAATTTTTTTTTTCTCTTTTATTTCAATTAATTCATGTATATGAGTTAAATTCAAATCATCATGTAGGTACGAATTTTCTCAATGACTAAGTTGGAATTTATTGAGTGTCCTCTTGAACTGTTGAATTATGCCCGAGGGCAGGAATAACAAACGCTACCCTTGGACGAGAAACGTAAATGCTTTCACAGACAGTTTGTGACAGGAAATGTTTCACGTATTTCCCCCCTCAGGCAAAAGAGATAAGGAAATAATGAAAATTTTGAAAAATCATTATGGATTCGAGAGTCTAGACATTCTTGTAATTCAATCGTTGATGAATCATCAGCAATCGTGATATTTTCCAAGATATTTTGAGTGTTATTGTGAAATTTGATAAAATAGAAAATTGATGAAATCAATCACGTGCCATAAAAAATTTCAACATTGAATATTAATACTAACTAACAGTGAGAATCCCATTAAAATTGATTAATTAATTCTTGCGTAATAATAACAGATTCATTAGAATTAAAAATATCCGAGTATTCTCGCCCTAATTATCAAAAACAAGAAACATTCATTCATCCAAACACAAATTGACTCAGTCTTTCTTCATAAGGATGAATAAGAAAAATATTTCGATTAATCCTAGCACTGAATGCCGGAGATAATCTCAATTACGGCTGGTCATGACAGTGCAATAACCCTAGTTAATTGATTCCTGATTGGAACAATGGGGTATCCGAGATTGGAGTCGTAACTCTGGTGGGTGGTGGTGGAGTTGAAATTGAACAGAGGAAATTGTTCGACAATCATTGCAGTGATTCACCTCTTTCATTTTTGATCAACAGTTGCTTGTTGGTTTGAGATTTCTTTGAGTACTTCGTACTGAGAAAGTACATCGAGTCAATGCGTTGGGTTATCATGGCAACGTTGGACTATTCGAGTCAGGTTGGGGACCAAGTGGAAAATCGATATGCCTTTTGGCTCGAGTCTACTATGATACTTGTGGCCATAGGTACCTTTCAAACATGTCTCACACTCCTTTGGCAATTGCTGTGGCCAGTGACCTTGGGGTTATTATCCTATTGGATATTTTTATTCCCAGATTATATTCTCCATCAATTAAAAAATTGTTATTTACAATTAATCCTCTTCTCTATAATAGAAATGTAAAATTATCTACAGTGATTTATTTCAAGTTCACGCTTTGATGATTCGGTCATTCGTGCATTTATTAGCATGCTGATGTGTCCATTTCCAATAGCCAACAGACCATATAAGAATTTCTAGCAAACGGTGCTCTGGTCACGGGTCATTGGTTGATTTGTTTGATTAGAGAACTGCCCTCCAGGTGTTTCCTGCACCATCCACATACTCGGTCAAGGTTTCACAATGTAGTCGATCCTTTTATTTTTACCTTGGTAGTAGGAGACTATGAACGCGAATAAATTTATTATCAGTTGTGGTAGGTATAGTTAGGTATACGTGAACGGTGCCGCTGTAACTTAGCACCGTTACTGCACTACGATGACGAGGGCACAATACCGTGACTGGCCAGGGGGCAGATTCGCGAGGCGAATCGGCAAAACTTGTCTTCCGTTTCCGGTTTCCGTTTTGCCAAAAGAGACATTGAGGAAGACAAGATGGCAATCACTGTTTTTTTTTTTTTTTTCTTGGTAATTAATTAACATTATGACAATTGTGATGTCATTGAGTGAGTCAAAATGATGAATTTCACTTGACAAAAACAGTTTTATTACTTTTTATTTGATCAATTGTGATAAATTTCTGTTTATGGGTTTCATCATCGTTTCGATGACGTCCCTCAGCAATCCCTTTTCATTCATTTCGTCTATTCAAAAGGCATTCATAATTATAGACCACTCTTCAGGAATAAATATTGTAATTATAATAAATTCCAACTTTTGATGCCGGCTAGTTTCCCACGGATCGTTAGAGAAAGAATATAGAAATCATTTCACCAAATATTGCATGAAAATCAAGCCTCTAAAATTTACGATAATTTTTTTTTCAACTCTTTCGATTAGTTATCTCAGATGAAGGATGAGCTCACCGTAAAACGTCTCTTGTTTCAATGAATGGAACTTTGGTTAATTGATAATATTTCATTATTTTTTTTTCCAACAATTAACGATTTTTGGTATTTATATAATTATCTTGAGGACAAGAACCTTTCTATTCATTCAGCAGCTATAATCAACAATAATTTTCTCAAATATACTCGAGATGATATAATTGAATGCGATTTCCTGAGAACCAGATTCAGATTGCGCTGTAATCTCTTATCTTGTGCTCAAGAAATTCAATCCGTTAGTTGTAATTTCTTACGAGAAATTCTACACCAAAGTAGTGGTTAAATAAATAAATTTCACCGTATTAAAATTTTTATGTTATTTTACAGATGAATTGGAACGACTATTTGTGGACTAGGTGTATACCATTAGCATTGTTAATTGTATTGCTGACAATTTTACCATTATCAAAATGCGACCCTAGTGTTCACATATCTTCAACGTATGATATACCTGTGACATCTAGCACGTTAAATTGGTTGCCAATAGGCCATTACGAGCCTTCCAAGCATAACCTTGTCATTGGAGGATACCAAATTTCAAAATCAACTGGTATGTCCAGTTCTTCACCTTCACATTTCGTGTTATGGTAATAGATCAACATGAAACCTAACATATATATTTTTTTTTCTTTATTCATCATCAATTTCAGATGATAGCTATAATGAGGGTCCATCGAAGCAGCGTGAGATGTACGTTTGTCGTGCAACTCAGGATGGTGTATGGGTTGCTGGTGCACAGTTGAAAGGAGAGAAAAGTTGCACCGTTACATTTCTAGGGAATGTACAAAGCAAGGAGAATTATGAATTACTGGAGAATATCGATAATGCTGCTCGACTTAGCTGGGTCAGTTGGGACAAATTTCGTCAAATTCCCACGGGTGCTGTTGTTATTACTGAATCAATGTATGTAGCACGTCACATTGGCACCGAAAATGAAACTGACAAGGATACCTCAACACCTACCTACACCCACTACATTGGTACAATGGAGCGCAATGAAAACTTTGGAATAATATCCTACGTCAAGAGCGTACGTCAGTTTTACTGTCAATTTATTATAAATTTGTTGCCCACACTCTTATAAATGGGTACCAGACGTTCAATGTCCTTTGTAATGAAATTTTTCTTCATCATTCATTTTTTTATTTACAGAATGGTGAACAGGGATCAACAAACACGGGTGAATTATTAGTTGAGACAGAGCCAATTAACTACGAATTAACTTCCGTTAAGTTGAATTCATGGCGTGAGCGTATCATTAAAAGTGAACCGAGAATAATCGGACAAGCGACAATCATCAATTCGGGGAATAAACGGGCCAAATTTGCCGAGGCATTTGGATACAAATACAAATATTTGAGTTACTGGGGACAAGGCCATGCTATGATTAAAGCACTCAACACCTCTATTAAACTGGTTAATAGAACCAAGTTAGCCACTATCAAATGGGGAATGGAGGAGAAATATGAGCGTGAGGATAGCTATTCGTAAGTTAAAAATATCAACCTGTTTAACTAGTAATTTATCACATTTTTTTTTCTTTTTCTCTCTTTTTTTTTTTTTCTTCTGTTGGTAACGTATAATCATTGTTTAATGACAGAGTGGAGATTGATCTTGAGCCTGGTACAGGAGTGAACGTCACTGTGAGGGGAAATTATACAGAATATGATGTACCGTATACTGGACAATTAGTGTCACACTATAAAGATGGTGATAGTAAGGCAAGAGAGATTAATGGAATGCGAAAGGAGGAAACTATGACTGATTTGAGGCCTGAGTTTGGACCTATTTATTTTCTCAGTAATTTTACCATTGTTCCAACAACTGCAGCACCTACAACAACACGTGGAACACCAACAACTTTTATCTCTAGTTTTGGAAGAACAACAGCAACATCATCTACCACAAATGGACATAGTGATAGTAATAATATTGAAGAAAATGGAGATGATGATGATAATAGTATCATACCACCAAAGTCTGATACAAATATGCAGAGTGATGATGGGGGACCTCAATCCCTGAAGAATAAGGATGCACTAGGTGGAGCTACTAATTTGTTACCCTGTTTTTTCATATTTATAGTGTCATTCCTATTGACCCTCTACAGAATTACGTGAAGCTGTTGACTATCAAATATAATAGAATATAAAATTCCACGTAAACATTCTAATTGAGAACTTGGCACATTCCTCATCCAACGGAATAATTATTGAACAAATATATTAGAAATACTTGCACATTTCTTTCTCTCTTGTTTTTTTTCTGACTGTTTTCTTTTCCCAACGAAGAAACTGGGTTTCTGATTTTTATTGATGAGAAATGTGCATGTATATTTAATTAGTAAAAAAAGATAGTTTAATAATCTTGTGAGGTGTTTTCAACTAACGGGAGAAAAATTCTTGTATTGGGTGGTTAACAAAACGTGTTATCATTTTCTAGTATTCATAGAGGAGTATGAATACACTTTACTAACTACAATACATATGCTTGCCTTTCAATGGTGAGATGGCTTTTGTCAGGCTTAAAATATCATGATGAATGGATTTTAAAACTGACAATAGTAAACTCACGCAAAATAGCACTCTAAGAAATAATATATTATTGAACTAGTCTAACTGAACGTCGAGTACAATTTTAAAGAAAATACAAGACAGATATATGTCTCATGTTCCATACATTTGTTAAATTAAACTCTGATGGAAAAAATTCGTATTTGGAATTTAAGAGAAAGGTATTTGCAGCAATCGATTTAGCCCACCAATGATTTTCAAATTTCACGTAATCATTTGTACAATTTTTTTTTTTTTTTTTGGCCATGCTCGGCTATACAGTATTGATTTAATATTTGTGGAATTATATGACTGCCGTTCGAGATAATATTTTCCTGGAATTGAATGAGCAATTGATGAATGTGAAAACGAGAAATCGATATTCATAGAAAAGATGTAGTTGCTGGTAATAGGGAAGGGCAGCTACGTTATATTTTTGAGATTGGGATACAGAGAAGATTTGTAATATTTATAAAATACTTAGCGAATAAGTTTTGTGCAGAGATACTGTTAGGGCTTGTGAAACATTGATAATGTATTGAATCTTTGAAATAATGTTTTTTTTTTCCCTCTATTTTATTTAATTAAATATGTAATCATGTTTTTTTCGGAGAATTTTTACCACTGATATTTTGTTTAAATTTATAGCTTATTTCGTTGTTTCATGGATTTAATTGTGTAATGAAGGGATGAGAGGAGATGAGTCGAAAGAATTTAATAGCGAAAAAATTTCCAACTACAAAAATCATCACTTCACTACTAAATTCATAATAATTCTTGCGCAAAAATCTCTGAAATGAGTGATTTGAGAGAAAAATATGAAGAGATTTCTTCTGAAAAATGTCTCTTGATAAATTTCCCTTAACCTCATCCTTTCAAAGATACTCATGAAATAATCTGTAAATACATCAATTCAGGACTTATCTTTTTTCACTGCTTCACAATTGAATCATAATGCACGTTAGAAGTTACCTCGCGACAAGTATTTCAACTTGCGTAATCATAATTTTAGTTATTATTCATATTCCATTAGTCGGGGCGTATAAAGAGGTAAAAAAAAAAATGTCATTAAATTCCAGTACAATCGAAATATAATTAATGCTTGTAATCCCAACCACCACCCGCAGTGGCTACTTAGAAGAAGCTTCTTATTGAGCAGAATGTGCTCCAGTTTAAAGAGACAAAAATTTACAAAAATGAAAAAAAAATCAAAGGCAAACGTTTCGCCTAATTGTTTTGCATAATCATTAGCGATAATTTGAGTAGGGAGAATTTATCAAATGATAATCTGGATTTTAACTAATTCAGACGTTTATCGAGGTGCAAGAGACTGCTAGAAGAGAAAAATTAGCTTTGGGTAAGAAGAAAAATAATTCATTATTGTCGTTTACGTTATGCGGGATACCAATAAAGCTTTTGTGCCGAAAATTATCAATGATGGATTTTTTAAAAAATGTTTCCCCTATGAAAATATACAGATGACCCAAAAAATTGAAATAATTGAGACATTGAATTCGTCACAGATTGAGAAAACATAACAAACAGATTGTCAACTTTCTCATTGAATTACCTTGATAAGGATTGATTTTAGAGAAAAATGACAAAATACATTTTTTGTTGGAAATTTTCTCAACTACAAAAAATGTTTTTCAACATTTTTCCGTGGAGTAACTTGTTCTCGAGATATATTCAAAAATAACAAAAATGTTGAATTTGACAATTTCCTCTCTCTAAATTATCATTCTCAGCGCAAAATTAATATCAATGAATTGCAAAAAACTCACCCAAGACACCATACTGTTGCGGAGTAAGTCTCACATCGCCATCAGGTCCTCCGGGAATTGAAGAAACGAGGGAAGCTCGATCACTAATATGACTCCGAGTACTTGCTTCACTTCTCTTGGCCCAAGACACTTGAGAAACTGCATCTATAATCCAAATTATAAATTAAAATACATTCTTTATATTTATAAAACTCCAGATATTAATTTGCAAATTTAATCACCAAAATTCGAGGGTTTTGCACTCAACAATCGTTGCCTGAGGTCCCTAGTAGGCCGGCGAATGGGGTGAGGTGGTCGCCTTCTTCTCTTCAAATACTTGGCTAAACCGCCCAGCAGAAGTGTTCCACTCGTCAGACAAATAATAAAAATCTAAAAAACACAATAAAAAATATAAAAAAAGTTACAACAATCATAATTGATCAACTTTCAACGAATAAATAAACAATAAACAATAGTAAATAAATGAACTCTAACCTATCGCAAGTGTCCATCATTGATTACCTTCTGTGTTCTCGATAAATTAATGTATGGCAGTCGTACATTAGGGCAGTGTGAATAAATCCTCCCCAAAAATTGCTGGGCACCTAACAGTGACATTGTCACAACAATTTTAACAATTAAACACTCAAAATTCCGATCATTTGGGGGATTAAATAAATTGACGGTAACTGACACTGTTTTACCCGCGCCGTACACTGTTTTCATCTTTATTTTCTCCAAGTTGGCAGCGTCAATCAAATTGAAATATTCAGTTAGAAGCAGTTGGTCGCAGTTGTTTGAACACCGGCTCTTTTTTCCGGTGCTATCTTTTTTTCTTTATGTAGATAGAATCGTTTCAACAATCATGGAAGATTTATCAGGTAAAAAATAACAGCAATTGAGTATTTGAACTCGACAAAATATGGTTTCATCCTCAATTTTAATCAATAAATCAATTGATCAACAGAAGAACAACCCTGTGAACTTCCAACAACAGCCAAGGAAATCCTCGTATTTAGTATTTCAAGCCCCCATGAATTAACAGTGGCTGATGTACACAACAGAGACAAAGAGTTGGAGAGAATATCACAGAAATTATTAATATTGACTAAAAAATATTCAAAAAATTTGCTGAATCACCCAGAAAATGGATCATTGACAGTGGTTCAGGGACAAATTGGTCCAGAAACTGATCTGCCGGCCTGGCGTTGTCGTGGTATTGTCAAGAGATACACAAATTCAACATCTGTGTATGAAATATATTTACCAGATCATGGAATGACAGTCTCTCTGTATCGACACCAATTCATCACAATTCCAGAATATTCAATGACAGATGAATACCTAACATACACAATCGGTCTCCATAACATAAGCCCTGGATTACTCAACTGTTTTGCTGTTGAGGGAAAAAAGAAACTATACGAGATGGTCATTCAGAAAGAGTGGAGTCCAGATGCTATTGAAGTAACAAAACGCCTAATAGCTGGAGCTTCAAAGATTTATTTCGATCATATTGCAAATGATAATGATAAAGAATATGGAGAATTATACACGATTATTGAAAACCAAGTTATGCCCTTGCGAAAGGCCCTAGTTTCCTGTAATTTTGGTGCTTATTTGAGAAAAGAGGATAACGATAAAATACGAGAGCTAGAATCTCGTAAACCAGGTGATAAAGATTATAAAGATAAAGCAGTGATTCTGGAGCCACCAATATTCCAACCAGATGACACTATCCATGACAATCATAACAACTCCATCAACATAATAAATTCTTCTGCTTTTGAATCAGAGAGTAAATCCTATGAAAAAGTTTTCATCAATGATAGCAGTAAATGCCAAAGATTGACTACAATTAGTGAAGCCAATTTCTCTACAACAATTCACACAGCTTTGAAGAAAATGGAGATTGAGAAACTCTGGAAAATTCCCTCATACATCTGGCCAGCAATCAGTAAATATTGTGATGTCCTCGCAGTAAATGCTAAAGGCACTGGTAAGACAATTGGATATGCTGCACCAATAGCTAATTTAATTTTAGCTGCAAAACAAGAACAGGAGGACAATTATCCAATGGTTCTAGTCCTCTGCTCCTCAACAGATGCTGTTCAAAATGCTCACGACATGTTTTCTAGGATTCTAGCTCATAATGTAGAAATTTCAATTGTCTCTGGGTACAATGGTGTTCATTACAGATCTTTGACAGCTAAAATTTACAATGGATCTCACATATTTATCTCAACCCCAGCATTTTTATCGAAGTATCTATCGAAAGAGGAGTATAGAAAGGTCCTGAACCTTGATTACATTCGTCACGTAATTTTTGATCAACTGGACATTATCTTGGAGAAGCAGAAGGAAGAATTAGTGAAAGTGATGAAGGAAATTCCCATCAGCAAACGAAAATGGACTAATTTGAGAGGATTCACTGTTCAATTTATAGCAGTTGCTGAGAGATGGTCAACGACACTTGGAAAATTTACGGAAATTTTTAGTGATCCTTATATCTGCATTGGCTCACATCCAGACGCTGTGATTTCCTGTGGCATTCAACCGAAATTACGACAGATTCAAACTGATGAGAAACCACAGCAACTGTTGGAGCTCCTGGGGAATCGTTATCGAGCTGTAAAGACACTTGTCGTTTGTCGTAGTAGGCGTGAAGCTTCAAAATTGAGAAAACGCCTCTCAAGTCATTGTAGGATTTTATATGCTGATGGTAAATCATCGATTGATGAAATTCATACAGTAAAGGATAACTGGAACACAGCTAGCGCTGGATTGTATCCAGTTTTAATCTGCACTGATAGTGCTTTATATGATTTACAAATCTCTGATGCTGAGTGGCTGATTCATTACTCTATTGCTACACCAACGAAAACGATTTTCTATTTTAGATTTTCAACATTAATTTCAAATTTGAAGAGTAAACAAAAGGCGATGGAGGTCACTATAATGCTCGATGAGACTAATGATATGCAACTTCGAGGGGTTTTGAATTTGATGGAGAGATCTGGTATTAAATTGACGGAGAAGCAGCTTGAAGTTGCTGATAAAATTATGATGACATTGGACAGGAAGAAAGAGGGATATTTAATTTGTAATAAAGTAAAGTCTTTTGGTTTCTGTTCGAGTAGATACAATTGTCCCTACAGACACTGGGTGCTACCTCATATTGATAAACCGAGGATTCCAGTGGAACAAGGAGATTCAATTAAATTAGTACTAACTTATATTCACACAGCCACACATTTCTCTGGAAGAATTTTTGAGAGAATTGATTCTAGTGGACAAGTGCACAAAATGACTGATGATGAACATGTTAATATTGTTACCAGAGTTAATCATTATTTTGCTATTTCAACTAATAGAGTGATGGATAAGAACATCTCTGTTGGGAGAATTTATGGGTACAAACGTGATGAAGGACATTATGAGAGAGTTCTCATTACTAATATTGTGAAGAGAGATCAGGATGACAGACCTATGTATGTTGATCTCAAGTGCATTGACACAGGTCTTGGGTATAATGATATTCGAGTAAGTACACTGTTGGAACTGTCAGAGGAACTCAGAGAAGCACCTGCATATATTATTGACATTTTTTTGGGCAATGTCATGCCTTATGATAATGAGGATGAATGGAGTCTGTGTGCCAGGGACTCTGTACACACCTGGTTGAAGAATCATCAATCACCAGCTAAATTTTTTCAAGCTAAGGTGAATAATCGATGTAATAATGATTTTTTGAGTCATTATAAATTTTTGTCGTATTTTTTTCTTGAGAATGAAGGATTTTGAGAGAAAAGAACAAGAGACCTTTTTTGTAGATTACATTGTTTACTATAAACAAGGTCTCTTGGTAATTTATCTTGAAATGATTTTTCAAAGAGAGCATTCGAAAAAATGAGTTAATTTTCCCCCTTTTATTTGAGTATTAAATTATTTCGATAACGAGTAATGTCAGGAAAAAATGTCGAAAGACTTTTTTTTCTGTAGCTGATATAATTTCCTAAAGAAAAAAAGTCTCAAAATTTGATATTGATAATTAAATTTTCAGGTTCAATTGGTCTTGGGGAATACTCTCTGGGTCGACCCATTAGAGATCAAGATGAAGGTCGTTGGAAGGAAAGACCAACAAGTTTCCACTCTAAAGTCCCATTTAATTAAAATGAATCACGGTATTTCAGATTATAATCATATAAAACGACTCCTGAAACTCTGCCAGGTTGGAAACACGCCAGAGTTCTGATTCAAATATTCATATTATTCAGTTCATATTTTTGATGTTTTTATTATTATCTTTTTGTATCAGATACAACAGTATCTCTCATTTCCTAGCGATTCAGGAACAAATGCTGTTGTGGTGTTGATTCGTTGTCGTATTTCTAGCCCCAAAAAACATAAAAATCAAATGAATAAACTTTGGGAAGAAGAAGAAAAATATTCAATGACAACACTAAGTAGTAAAAAATCGTGATCTCCAGTCTATTTTTTTCAATTTGACACATTAGTAACAAATCGATTTTGCTCCATTTGTTCTTCTTTTCCAATTAATCAAAGGGAGTGGGGGGAATTGCCAATTTAGAAAATAAGTAATCCCCCTTCCTCCTCCCTTCTCTCCATCATTTCAATAGGTCTGTTACTAACCCCTCACGTACGGGGCCCTTCTGTCACCAAGCGTAGCGTGCGTTGAATACGACCCAAATTTAATGACTTCTAATTGATAAAAAATTTACAAACAAATGTGAAATCGAAGCTACAGTTTTCCTCTTTTTGATGATGTCTGGATGGTTAAGATGGCATTTATGGTTTTGGAAATAATTGATTTTGAGAGGAACTTTTCATTTTCTTATGGGTCGATGCAATGCATTGACCCCGTACTTGAGGGGCTAAATTACAAACTTTACACTCCAAAAATACCACGCAGTTGAGTTGTTTGTTGCGTTGTTCCTCAATCGCCAGGGTTCCGAAGTAAACAGTATAAAAATATATCTCATGAAACTTTGATTATTAAAAATTATCGAGTTGACGTTCTCTTTTCCTTTTTTCAATTCTCCAATTAAAAGTTTCTAGAGAGTTATTCGATAAGCAGGAGTGTGCCACTGAGGACAGACACTGTAACGATCAGTTGACCCGCAACACGACCAGTGAACAGCCCCCGGATGGCCTCGATGTCTATGCCCACAACCTTCATATCCTCCTTTACATGAAAATAATAAAATTCCATTGAAATTGATAGTCTGGAGATGAAATTATTATAAAATCCAGAAATTCTCTGTGATTATTTTGCAAATATCTTTGAAACTAGTGAATTCAGAAGAAAATATTAAAATATCTTTTTTGCAGTTTACAAAATTTCCTTTGAAAAAAATTTTTGTGCTAAATTCCCCTAAATTCATTCCTTTCAGAGATATTTTCCAAACAATCCTAAAATCTGTTTCTTTTGGAGTTTTTCCCCCATTTTCCACAAATTTACATTCGAATTCACTCGCATAAAATTAAATTACCAGGCATTTTTCCCTGACAGGCACACGTGGCCTCCTTTTTTCCACCACTAGAGCAAAACGTGCAGCAGTGAAAGATGCCAGTGTGTCTAAAACTCTGCTGCATGTGTTCTAAAATAAAACTTATGATTTAACATTCCTAGTATTTGTCCACTAAACTCACCAGTTGCGAAGCTTCTGGGTCGAATATTAAGCCCTAATTTTTGAAATCTCTTCAGAATAATTCTACTGAGGCTCAAAATTTCTGCGTCTGAGCCTTCAGCGAGTAATTGTTCACTGAGAGATATGGCATCCAATAAATTTCTTGCATTACGCAGTCGTAAAAATTCCTCAACCCTCTCTCGTGCTTCCTTAGCATAGAGATATTGCTCTTCAGCTCGTGAATGTCTACAGATGAATAATTAGAGTATAACATAAATTAAAACGATAATAATATCATGATAATTAGGTTGAAATATCGTACGAGCGTGTTGGAAATCTAGCTGAATAATTTTTAAAAGATTTCGATGAGTATCTGAGAAGAAGTGTATCCAGCAGTGCCCTAGCACTTTTTAAAGTATTCGACAAGAGCAATGCAGCTGTTTTTGCTGCCTCTGAATGGCCCTCACTCGCATGACCCCGATGTTTACCTCGCCACATGCACTCACTGCAGGTCACCTGGTGCATCAAACATCAAAGTAAACGAGTCACTCGTATAATTTTAACGCTAAATAACGACTCAAACCTGTTGACAAGCGATGCAAAAAAACCGAAGAGAATGTTCTGGATGCTCGAGGCAGACTGTTGTTTTTCTGAATCTCTTCGCTTGCCAAAGAGGAATAATCTCGTGGTATCTACCCTGAAAATGATGGAGTTTACGATGTTCCTGGGCACAAGAGGCACACAAATTTCGAAGACACGTGGAGCAGTGAAGACTAGCCTTTTTTTTGAAAAAAAAAAGAAATAACACTTTTCACAAATCATCGAGGATTCTTTAGTAGAGTGAAAAATTCATGCGGATATTTCGTAAATATCTCAAGAATGAAGGAGTTTACTGGCATTGGGGCTATATTTTTAAATTATAATAGAAGGAATCGGCGGGCTATATTTAATTCGGAGTTTATGTGAAACGCAATTTAATTTTTACCTCTATGAGAACCTTGATATTGTTCAAGATGGTCATTTAAGTTGTACAGAGAGTTGTCTTTCCTTCGCCTTTCCTCAAGAGGCATAGATATAATTAATATATTCAAAACTAAAGATATCGTGCGGTAAGGTGATTTAATCTACTCTCACCAGCTCGCGACGGGGACGCGGCTAGATTTAACTCCCACAAATCCACGTGAAAGTGAACCACCGATATCGATGAATTGAAGGGTCTGATCCTCATGACAGTATAATAGTTTAGTTCGGGACGATGAAATTTATTTTTCCAGAAATTAGTTATAAAAGTTTACTTTTATCAAAATTTCTTTTCCAAAATTCTCTTAAACCCCTTCATTTCCAAGATATTGGCAAAATAATTTACTCATAAATCACTTGCCTCTACTTCACCTCGACATGTATCACAAAAACACTGGACTCTCCTCGTTCTGACAGCATTCATCAACAACCGATGCTGAAGTGGATAGTGAGGTGGTGGTATTGGTGATAAACCTCCCGGCAGTGGATGCTCACAAATTGGACAGCCTTTAGCAACCTCTTCCACTCGCCAATCTGCATCCCCCATTTGTTGTCTTTCTTTCATTAAACATCTATGAATAATTGTGTACCTCCATTGCGTAGTGCCATAACACAGCTCGTACAGATGGGATGAAGACACTCAAGTAATCGTGGCTGGTCCATCTGATCCCTGCAGGCAGGACAATGAGACCACAAGGACTCATCGTCGGTGAGTCTTGGCTCATCGTTCGCGTGCAATGATCTCGTTAATTTAACGTACGCCAGATTAATATTTATTATAAACCAACTTGAGATGTTTCACGTTCTACAGTCAGTGCTAAACTCAGCTCAATTGCTTAGAGTGTCCAGGCGCTGGGAATAGAAACAGGCACATGCTAACTAGTTTATTTTTGTTCGCTCTGCCCACACGATAAGTTAATGCAGAGGTCAGTTTTCAAATAATATCTCGGTATTTGAGAGAGATGAATATTTGTGGAAAAAATTGTATTTTCATGACTAATTTCCGATAAAATAAATTTCATCGTCTCGAACCAATTTATAATGTCATGCACGTTTATGCGCATTTGTTCAAATCTAGCCACGTCCTCGTCGCGAACTCTGGGTGACGCTAAGTGCTGGTAAGGGTAGATTAAATGATCTTACCGCAAGAATTTTATTTAATTTCGAATAATAACTTTGAATTTCAGATACATTAATTATACCTATGCCTCTTGAGGGAAGGGAACTCCCTGTATACAACTTAATTCCACTTAAACTGCCGATTAAATCAAGTTTGACGATTCCTAATATAATAATTTCAAAAACATAGCGTCAATGCTCGTAAAAAATGATTATTGAGTGAATCACTGAATCAGCGAGTCCATATCTCAGTAAAAAAAAAATGGGCCTGAAGGTCAAAAGGAATAAGATCTGTTGTGTTTGTTGAAAATGCTAGTTTTTCCCGCTATTGGGACCACGTGGGGTGTATGATCAGCTGGCTCACATGATAATGCAGATTGAAATCCGGCCAAGCCGGGAGGATTATGCGGGATTATATTCACGACGAGGTTATCTCGGCTCATTACTTTTATTTCATGAAAAATAAGAAAATAAACAAATAAGCAGAATAATCTAGAATTCAATTTTTGAAACAATCGATCAATCTGTCTCGTTATCTTCAACAATGCAATCGTCTGCAAAGTGATACGTTTGTGATAAGAAAAGTGAGTACAGATAGATCTTGCAGGCGAAGAAAAATCTCTCTTTATCACATGAACCAAGTGGAGATATCAACAATTTTTTGTTAATACTGTGTTACAGAGGCAGAACTCAGTGGGAATTGTGAACTCGACATTGAAGTTTATTAGAGAATGTTGCGGAATATATACCAAAGTGCAAGAAAATTTGCATTACCCCGAGCAACGAAATTTCAATTTCCTAGTCTTTACAGTGATTATAGAGTAATTTTGATGAATAATTTTGACTTTAGGGGAATATATCAAAAGACACTTTTTGTAGTTTAGAACAATTTCCAATAGGAAAATGTCTCTTGATATTTTCTCCTGAAAGTACTTTGTATCAAGATAATTCAATATTTAACAGGATGTAGAAAATTGACTTGTTCTATTACGTTTTATAATTTTATAACTCAATTAATTAATTAATAAATTATAAATTATCACAGTCAGACGATGAGAAAGAGCCACCAAAGGAGACAGATCCAGACTACTGGGAGACAGATGTTGAACCAGAGCATCCAATATCCAGGACTGCTAGAGTCATGGGAAAACAGCTGAGAGAAATGAAACAAAAAGCTTTGTTCTGGAAAGAACCGAAGAATGTTAACGTCGATGAGTGGGATATTGATTCCACGTATTACCCAAGTCATGTCGATGTTGTTGTCATTGGAGGTGGTGCTATGGGGAGCTCAGCTGCTTACTGGGTAAAAAAAATGTCAAACGGTGGATTAAGTGTTGTTGTCATCGAGAAGGATCCAACGGTTGGTAGATAATAATTGAGTGTAATTATGTTTTCTTCTTTTATTCTTGAACGATGGAAAAATTTTCTCGAGATAATTTCATAATTCATTTGGGAATCCATAAAATTCAATGAATTAATTCTTCATAACTCGTTAATTATTTAATTAATTTCGATAACGAATGAATTTAAAAAGAAAAGTTTAAAAAACATATTCTCATTAAATAAAATTGTAAACTTGATTGAAGAATTTTTTCTATTTATGTATATTTCTCTCCTTCCAGTATTCAAAAGCATCGACAGTTTTATCAGCAGGTGGATTACGTCAACAATTTTCCCTCGAAGAAAATATAGAAATGTCTCTGTACGGAGCTGAATTTATTCGCAATATAAATGAGCATTTACATATAGAGAATGAACCACCAATTGATGTACAATATCATCCTTATGGCTACCTATTTCTAGCCTCTGAAGAAGGAGCAGAAACTCTCATTAACAACTCAAAACTCCAGAACTCCAAAGGTGCAAAAAATATTATATTGTCTGCTGAAAAAATTAAAGAAAAATTCCCTTGGATGAATACTGAGGGAATTGAATTGGGATGTTTAGGACTTGAAAAAGAAGGCTGGTTCGATCCCTGGTGTCTTCTCTCTGCTTTCAAGAAGAAAGCTATTGATTTGGGTGTTGAGTATGTCAATGCTGAAGCCAAAGGCTTTATTTTTAGAAAAGATGACCAAGTTATTGTGTCAGGAACAGGATACGAACGGTATCAAGGACTCAATCATGTTGTTGTAAAAACTGAGAATGATGAGAAGAAAGTTATACAGTTTGCACTTTGTATAATTGCTGCTGGAGCTCACAGTGGAGAAGTTGCTGCGTTGGCTAAAGTTGGACGTGGACCGGGAATACTCACCGTTCCCCTTCCAGTCGAACCCAGGTGTGTTTAATTTATTTCAAGGCGTCAATTCAATTGAAAATAATTTGATGCAGTAATCAATTGGTGCAGCTTCATTTCAGAATAAATTAGTTTTTAGACGATTAGTTTATAGAGATCTGAGGAAAATTGAAATTTTTTTTTCAAGACCTTTTTTGTAGATCAAAGTAAAAGTTACAAAACAGGTCGTTTGAAAAATATTGCTATCTCTCTTAGATTCCGAGATATTCATTAAAAACTTACCGTGAAGTTGACTCAGTAATTTTTTTTTACTGAAATTATTTATTTGCCTAATATCTTTGGAACTAGCAGGTTGAAAGAAAAATATAAAAAAAAAAAAAAAAAATCTCTTGATATTGTTTCTCAAACCCACTAGTTTGAAAGATATTCACAAAATAAACTATTGATCATTTTCTCTGCAGAATTACTCATTAAATCAATTTTTTTGATACAGAAAACGATACGTATATCATTTTCATGCACCCGAGGGCCCAGGTATCAATACCCCAATGACTATTGATCCCTCTGGTACCTGGTTCAGGAGAGAAGGTCTTGCCAATCACTACATATGTGGTAAATCACCAGATTGTGAAGCAGACGAGCCTTGCATTGACAATTTAGAAGTAGACGAAGAATTTTTCCATAAAAATATTTGGCCTCTTCTTGGAAATCGAGTTAAATCCTTCGAGAATTTGAAAATAAAATCCTCCTGGGCAGGTTACTACGACTTCAACAAATTTGATGAGAATGGTATAATAGGTGAACATCCATTTTTCACTAACATGTTCTTCGCTTGTGGATTTAGTGGACATGGAATTCAACAGGCACCAGCTGTTGGTCGAGCAATAGCTGAGTTAATAGTTTTTTCGGAATATAGAACTCTAGATTTGGAACGATTGTGTTTCGATAGGCTTATATCACTCGAACCCATGAAAGAAGTACATATTGTTTGATAATTTTGTTTCATTTTTGTAAACATAATAAAATTAGCTTGAATAAATCAATTGTTCTCCGATGATTATTGTATCAATTATTCACTTGATAATCTTTATTGTTCAATTTTCACTTGAATTGTTGAGGTGGGGGTCCAAAGATACTCCCACTCTGCTTACTGGCTGTTCTTGAGGGCGCAAATCCCAGGAGTTTCTGGATATTCTTTGGAAAAATGAGCAAAACATGAATGGAATGAGAATAAAACTTGATAGAAAACATGGATTTTTCACATTTAATTAAATATTGAATTATCTCGATAATGAATGACTTGATAAGAAAATGTTAAAAGAGTGAGCTACAAAAAAGGTCTCTTGACATTTCCTTTCAAAATCAATCATTATCGAAATGATTCCACATTTAATCATGTCTCATCATTATGTTAAAAAAATTATTTCATCACGCAAAGAGTCATTGAAAAAAATATTAAATTTACCTGTCTAATGCTCATTGTGCAGAGAATGTATAAAAATATGAATGAACACTCTGTATAATCATCACCAGATAAATTTCTATGAGACAATCCCTGTATCCAATTGATTGGTACAAATGGCAATCTTGCAACAATTTTACCATCAAATATACTATTGAACATGCTCAATAAAGCTGTAAAGGCAAAACCAATAGCAAACATTGATTTCATTTTAACCAGTGATAGATCACGATTGTTGTTCTTCAGTCTTTCCTCTTCTCGTTCAATTTTTTTCTTCTGCTGTTTATCCAAAGAGTCTCCATGAGCTTCTTTCCTTTTTTCCACTGAAAAAAATAATAAATTCAGTCATGAATTTATGTTTTACGAATTGGAGCACAATGAAGAGGTTATGATGATTACTCACGTTTTTTACTCTGTTTTTCAACTTCTGCTTTCAATTTTTGATATTTCTCTGTTCTATAAACCATTAGCCATGTCAAACCTGTGGATAGAATCATTTTTTTTCATTAATTTATCAATTATTATGTTCTTATCCTGGAGCAGAAAAATTAGTTGATAGTCATTATTGTGATTAAACATTGTTTACCTTCACCCAATAATGCCGTACAAATACTAATAAATACAATGAGTATTGTATCAGCCCACATGATTAAAAAACTTATTATTTACACTATCACACACGTTTAAAATAGTCCTGAATTCTCTCGGCAATGGACTGACGAGTCATTTGGCCAACGTAAGCTGACGTGAAAGGTGCTGTTGTTTATTCCACTGTGCGCAGAACTATTGCGCAATTTATTAAAAAAAACATCCATTCTCTCTCGTTGATTGAAATTCTTGATCATTGTTCTTAAATTTTCATTTCATTTTTGAGAAAAAAAAAAAATTGCTCTTGAATTTTGCACTCTAAATTATATATAGCTACACCCAGAAAAATGATTCATTTGAATCGAATAAATACTTTTTCTTTGAATAGCACCCTAATAAAGCCCTTATTGAAAATGAGAATTTTTATTTATTTTAGTGTTTATTAGAATCCAAATGAATCATTTATTTAAATTCGATAAAAATTCAATTTTAAAACAACTCAATTAAAAATTTACATTGATCGATTGAATTCAATTTAAAAACAAATAAGAAAATTTCAAATAAATTATTTTTCTGGGTGATATGTTATTAATAACAAAAATTTAGCTTTTCTCTGATAATTTTTTTGTTTTTATACCTTGAGTGATATGTTTCAATTAATTTCATAAAGAATTCGTATAAAACCCCCGAATACTCGAGAACAACTCGGTATTCTTAAAAACTCAACAGCATCAAGGTGTTTAAGCCCCCAAGCTCGTTCTAATTGAAACTGAGTCTCATTACTCGCGAAAGAGTTACTGAAAACAATAGGTGAAAACAATCGGGTAACAATTGTATCGGTGTAGGTAGAAAAAAATACAAAAGCTCGTAAGATTCTCCATTGTTGGCATTTCCCTCATTCTTTTTGACTTTTATTATTTTCAATGGGTGATGAGGAGAGTGGTGTAGTCGAGGGGTGGAGTTACTCACGCAATTGTTAGAGAGATTATGTGAGGATTAAAAATATTCACGAGATTGAAAAATGTAAAATAATCTTTTTTTTTAGGCATAAATGATCAAATCTATAAATAAATATTTCCTCCTATTGTTCTGAGTAAATCAATTGAAAGCTGTGAATTAAGAAAATAATTACATGTCTCAAGCTTTTAAAAAATAGTCTCTGTATCTCTCAATTAATTACGATTTAATTAAAAAATATTTCCACCTACGATACAAAATGAATACGTTGTCTGCCGAATCGTTAATGCAAAAGCACTTGTTCCTCCGAAAAATAATGATGAATAAAAAAAAAGTTTAAATCTGAAAAAATTAGAGTCAAGGATTGGTTTAACTCTATCCACATATGAAATTAATGATTATACCTTCTCGCTTGGAGTATCCATGGCCTCTTGACAATTACCCCACATGTTTCAGCATAATAAAAATAAATGAGAAAAGGGGGAAAGACGTAGATTGTCGATAAACCGAAGTTAAAACGAGCTATCTCGCTTTCACCACAGCTAACCACATCTACATTCCGAGTGAATTTGAAAATTCATCCAGTGTCCTCTCACACTCCAGCATCTCCTCACCATATCTCCCCGGGGCGGGTGCGCGCTAACTTTTCAATTTCAGTCGAATGATCGTTGGAAAGTCCCGCGGTTACCCCAGCAACGATCCAGCCCGTCATTGGTTGGCTCCAGCAGACCGCCTTCAAGCGTGTACCACCCCATCCTCCTTAACTTGTTCCTCTTTACCTCCTTGCCTACCCATTCTCCTCACTCCATCTATTACCACATAACTCTTGTGCAATATTGTGGACTAGCGAGGGGTTTGAAGGGAGTGAGGTAGAAGAGACGGCTGGATTCAACTACATAGCGCACACTTAGCCCCGTGGTTAACTTCAATGAGCGGATAACAAGCCACCCCCTCGAGTTTACCCTGTAATATTCCGTCGCATAAATGGATGGCTCATGGCTTTGTCAAATCAACTGTCGGTTGTGGTAAATAACTCTATATTTATATCCCACAGGCGAGAGTTACTGGCAGTAACCGACATTGACCCAGGGCTAGGCCGACACTTGGTAGCCAAGCTTACTCCGATGTTGTCTCTCTAAGGTAGATAATATTGGAAGACTATTTGGTTCAGTGCCAAAATTGTACCAATATACTTATCTACGAGTGGCGCAATATAGGCACGCCGACATGGTCCCAACAGTAACCCAAGCTTCGATCTTTTTCATTTCCCCGAGCTTGAATTGTCTCAGTCCTAGGCACACACGAATCTGTGTTGGTTATCAAGCTCTGCTCAGGGTTGTCAAACCAACATTTGACAATCAAGCTTGGCTCCATGTTATCACTTCCAGCTAGACTCGTGGATCAGGCTGGTCTAATTTGACCAATGATTACATATCAGGGTTGGTGCAGTCCTGGGCAAAAAATTTACCCCTCACTACTCCCCACCTGTGAATAGAATTTAACCATGAATAGCTCGAGATAATGACAGTCCTTCTATTTATGCTCATCAACTCAACCTTTTATTTTCAGAATCTTTAAATTGATAATATCACTGAATAATTTGTTATCTAAATAGGAAGGGAGTCTTGTACACATGTAATTTACGGATAATCGCTCTGCTCTTGTCTCATTCCCCATTACAAATACCCCACCAAACGTATAAACGAGCCAATCAACTCGCTTTTGTGGCGACAATCACTTCTTGATTACTAAACGCGGAGTGGGATGGAAAATGGGATATGATACCAACAGCGTCTGTCGTTCAATGCCCCTATACGTGAATAATGTACATTCATAGGGAATAAAATTGTGGAAGGATCGAGGGAATAAGTAGTTACCCTATCCACGAATATTTCAAGTGTACGGATAGTTATAAAGGAAGAATAAACCGCCAGTGACTTTCCATCGTAATTGGAACTGCGGGAGTCTGACCAACATCCGTGTTCAAGCACTCTTTTTCCCACAGCCATCGTATTTTATCCTTCGAGTGTGTCTTCAAATGTTTGAGGGGAATAACACCTATATGCCTTGGTCTACATGTACGGAGATTTTTTTTTTTTTGAAATTTAATTTGAAGAAATAGGTATTCTTGGAGTAAGGAAGGTTTAGCGAAATTTATTGGAGGGTTTTTTTTTTAGGTCAATGAAAACAGAAAAAATTGAGATTCATTGAACGAAATTGTTCTTCACGCAGGAAAAATAAAACTCTAATATCAAACACAAAGATTGAATTGGAATTGAGCATTTATTCAGTGGTCCTCTTTTCACGCCTTTTTAGGCCTGGTGATCTCAAGTATCATGTGTTTATATTTCATAAACAATGCATGACGTACCATATTCTAAAGAAGTAAATTCTCATTTCGCTCATTTCAATAAATACGTGTATTAAATTTGTTAAATTAATAATCCATGCTATGAGAATTAGAGTTATGCATAACAATATAATTAGAGATATGAGTAATAATTAATTTTTCAAGTTTTTTTATAAAATTTACTTTCGTAATATTAAAAGGAAAAAAAAAATAGGATAAATAGGTTGACTCTTCGGTAGTGAATCCAGAATAGGTTCTTCCTGCTCCGTCAATGACTCTCATCAAGTTTTCATAATTCTGGAGCTTTTACTATTAATCAATGGCCAATTGATATTGATAATCTATCGATACTTATCGATATTAGAGCTGAGATAATTGACAACCAGATTAGTAGATTTTGTTTTCCCCCTTGATCCCAGTATATCACCGCATCTGCTCTCGACCATTTCCTCCACACTGAAAGGTAAATCAATGGGAATAAGGCTGGAGGGTGACACAGTGTGAAGGGCTCGTGAAATTGCCTTGAGTTACTCGTCAGAGATCATTGTCGGTAATTTGCGATACACACCCTCTTGTCCTTGTGTATAGGTACATTGATATTACAATTTTCTGCGTCACCCATTCGTATTCACCACATATTCATCCCTAATCTGTGAATCTATATATTCATTTTTCTCTATCATGTTTTAATTTTCGAGCAACTTATTCAGTAAAAAAATTCCACAATAATGGGACAAAAAACATCCTCATGATTTCTTTAATATCTGAATGTAATTCATGTATTTATTACACTAATTAAAAAATTGAATTTTTCATGAGGAAATTCGTTTTTTTTTTTCTTGGTGGTTGAAAGTAAAAAATGAACCCTTTCTCGCCATTTTATTAAATTTCAATTATGGACAACTGAAAAAAAAAGTGAAATTGAGATTTTCAAAAACTTAGATTGAGCTTTTCGCAGGTCTCAATTTATGATTCTCCAGAAGCTTAATTCAAAGTTTTTGAAAACCTTAATTCGAGTTTTTTTAAAATCTCGATTTAACTCTTCGATTTCTTTTTAAAGAGACTGGAAAGCTTCATTTGAGCTATTGAAAATCGCAAATTGAGTATTTGAAAAGTTTCAATTTGACATTTTCGAGAAGCTTAAAGAAAACATCAAATTGAGACTTGAAAAGCTCCAATCAAGTTTTTTAATCTCTCCAAAATGAGATTAAAAGGTTGAAATCTCAATTTTTTTTTTTTGTATATCTTGATGAATTCAGAAGGGAATGTCAGAAGACATTAAATTTCTATTTAATCGCAAAATGTTATAACAGTTAACTATACACCGACTCAAACTGTTTTTCCTCATCGTATCATTATTAAAAACTCTAATCAATTAGTCACTCATCGAGTAAAAAGAGTCAATCAATGATAATGAAATCAATTAGCACAATTGAACAAAGGATAAAACACCAATTTCCCATAGAACATTAATTCCTCAAAAAAGACATCGATGTCTATTCAAGAAGGGTGAAACACAGCATCATAATGCTGACGATATTAAAATTCATACCACTTGAGTGAGCCACGCCAGGAGAATTGTTTCTCTTTAAATCTGGAACAAGACAACTGGGGCCGCTTTGCCACCACTTGAATTAATTCTCTGCATACGTTGATTCTTAATGAATTCAGTAAGGCGCGCTACACCAACAAGTCTGTCTTCACACCCCCCCATCAGTAGATTTTTTTTTATGCACGTATTAAGTGTACAGTTCAGTCCATGTTTTAATGACAATGGTATATCACATTTCGGTTTATCATGTATTAACCACTTACGCACGTGCTAGTTTTCAATGTTTTATGCAATAACACGATTTTGTTGTCTCTCCTTTGTAAATTACTCAAATTACTTGACTAATTGAAGGTCTTTATTCGAATATGAAGAGAAAATTCAAAAATATGGAAAATATTTTTTTACAAAGAAGAATGATGGGGGAAAAAAAATTTGTAAAATGAAATAAAAATATTTTTCTCCTTTCTGGAATGAAAAAAAATTACTATATTCACCAGTGTTTTTTATTCACGAATAACACGATACTGTATATCATCATAGACCAAATTGAATATTCGCTTGGATTGCAGTCTATACAGAGTGAAGGCTTGCTCTCGTTGAGCATGTATCTGCTAGCAATGGTTCAACATATAAAAGCATAGGAGTGTATAGAGTTCATATAAAACTAACAGAGTGCGGCTGGAGAATCTGAATAAAATGTAGTATGAGGATGAAAAAAAGGCAGTATCATGCATATTTACGATTACAAGCTAGCCATCCGTTTTTGCCAAGGGGAGTGAAAATATACTTTGGCAAGTGCTTTCACACAGATTTCCTTTTTACCATAAATTATATTTTAAAAAAATAAACAAAATCGAGACATCAATTTTTCATACTCATTTGCATATCATTTCTCTATTCATTTTTCTATTATAAATTTATATTTGTAAACACACGATGTGGAATTTCTTTTAATACCTAGCATATTGACCTTTTTGTTGATGAAAAAATAATTGTAAAAAAATTATCATTGAAAAGTTGAGATTAATAAAAACACTCATCAAATTCTCTGACCTTTGATTAATTACAGTGATAATTTTGTGATGCGCATTACCTCAGATCTCTTTCACCCCCTTCTTTTCCAAATACCTTTCCCCCTCCTTGAAACTCTCACCCTTATCATCCATCACCCACCCAACCAACCAGCATCTCTCTACAACCCTCTCCACCAATCCCACCAACATCTCACTCCAACTCACCCCCTCAACCCTAACAAAATTCACCAATCCCTTGCTGCGACCCCCGGCCATGATGTGGTTATCGCCTCCACCCCCAAAATGGCTGAAAAGAAATCACGCGGGCATTAGAAGCGCTGTTTCAAAATAAACGGGCGTATTAATTTGAGGAGAAAACATCACCTTGGTAAGCGGATGTGGATAGTGTATGGTGGACTCCTGGTTTTATCATTACTAGATGATATTTCCTGTGTTGACTCTAAGGCAGAAGATACCTGTTAGCATGGAAGTCGGTGTGTTACATGTTCTGACTCATTAGTACCATTCAATCGGATTATTTCTTGTGGTGAAATAATTGTGAAAGTGTTTAATAACTCCAATACCAATTGAACCCTCAATAATCAATAATTTATCATAATTAAACTGAATAAAAACCTATGACTTGTTCAATTTGTTTAATTCTTCCGACTCACTGGTGAGTGATTTTGACCCAGTGCATTATCATGCAGGAGCACAAATCTTTCTTAATTAGAGATCTACTTGGAGATGTACTTGCTGAACGTGTTCATGGTGAGTTTATCATTATTTAAGAAAAGTGGAATAATTAAATGGGATTGTTAATTTGTATTGAATTCAGTTCTTGGGAAATATCTTTTTGACATGTAGAAATCGGAATATTCTTAAGAAAATCGTTTGTAGATTGGAATGAGGGCTTTATAAAAAGTTTAATGAATTATCTAATTTTTCTGGAATTTTTGTACATCTCAAATATTTGAAAATTCATAGTTAATAAACGATTCAAATTGTCAACGGGAGTCAATTTAAAGTGTGATATCCAATAAAACATGAAATAAAAATCATCAGGATCAGTCGCGTGTCTCTGGCCAGGGGGCAATACATCTCGTTAAGCGTTACTGTCCCCTGCGGTTCAATCTCAATGATTGTACTACTGTGGGGGGGCTCAATTCCCTCCATTAGGGACGAAAAATTTTCGTCAATTCCGCAGATGGCTCAATCGGTGTTAGCAGGCTCATTAGAGTGACCCAGAATAACAAACCTTTTTGTCATAATAATTGGTATAAAAATCCAATAAAGTACTTGTGTTGAATCCTAGATGACTCGGAGGATGATTCCGCACTCCATTCAGATTCTGAGGACACGATAGATCCTGGTCATAGCCCCTGCACGCGACTAGGGAGCCCTCCACCTGTGCTATCACCCTCGTCCGGTTCAGCACAGAATTGTGGACCTTCCGGAAGTGCCACTAACAGTAGAAAACCACGACGGAGACGTACTGCATTTACTCATGCACAATTGGCTTATTTAGAACGTAAATTCAGGTGTCAAAAGTATCTCAGTGTTGCTGATCGGAGTGATGTTGCTGATGCATTGTCACTATCTGAAACGCAAGTGAAAACTTGGTACCAGAATAGAAGGTAAAAATAAACTTTCAATTCCAATTATACTTGGGAGAAAAATGGAAATGATTCAATTTTTCCATTGAATGTATAAACATGGAGGAAATGAGCATGCCCAAAAATGAAGGGTGCAGTTTTGATCAGGAAATGTTGTTGAGATTATTTTCAAAGTAAATGGAATTGGTTGAAAAGGAAGGTCTTGTAATGATTTCTTATGACCTTGTTAATTACCGAAATAATGTTTCTCATGGGATATTAAATTGCAGAACAAAGTGGAAGCGTCAGAATCAATTGAGATTGGAGCAACTCAGACATCAAGCATCAGTGGAAAAGGAACTTTTAGTACGAGGAGTTGGCCTTCATCACAGTAGTATTGATGCCTACTGTCCACCATATACGCAAACACAAGGTTCATCGCGTCCGTCGCATCAGCCACCACCACCACCACCACCTCCACCATCAAGTGCATCAACAGCAGCATTTTTATCAACTGCCGCTGCACTTTTTCGTAATGTTACTTACGTCCACGGCTGTCCACTTTAACCCAATCAGTCTCGTTATTCCATACAATTGTCAAATTTAACAGAATCCCTCACTGAAAATATTCCCCAATTTTATGTAAATATGTAATTATTAATTAGGAAAATGTATGTATGGGCATCGTCAATGCCTCGTAATTAATTGTGCAATTAAATCCCTGAAGAAATGAGAGGGATAATTCTCTTCTTTTCACAATTTTCTCTTATGTCATCCACATGAAAATTTACTGACTCTTTTGTAGTCACAAAAATGTAGAGATACAATTTAAATGCAATTATAGAACCAGTGTAGATAAATCATTCAAATCTTCTGAAATTATTGCTACATATATGAATTGATTAAATTCAAAGGATAAATAAAGAGAATGAATTATTAATAAATGCTTATTAATCCAATTTAATGACTGATTCTGGAAAATATGTCACGATACATTGTTGGTTTGAAATTTCTTCAGTTACAAAAAAATATTTTTCTTCATTCTCTTGTAAAATTGACGAAAAAATATAATAACGATGAATTGAAAATTTGTCGATTTCGCTTATTCGAGTACTTTTCCATTAATTCTGCACAATATTGATTGATACTTTATTCATATTTTTATTTGAAAAATTCTCAGTCTCATTTTTTGTTGTGAGTTCATTCAAGAGATATTTCTTGTTGGGTAATTGGGTGAAATTGATACAAGAGGAGAAGTGGCCACTCGACTACCACCAATTGGCTACAGAGTTATTAAACTGGAAATAATTGCATTACTATATGAATTGCCACGTGTAATACACGTTCTCTATCAATACACTCTCTCAATAGAGATAGAAAGCAATCGAAATAATTTCATTAGTTGATTTTTCAATTCTAGGAGTTTTTGTTTCCCCGTCCAAAATTTTTCACCCGTCAGTGTTGGGATTTCGGGTTGTAAATTTCAAGATTAAGGATTATTGATCTTTTCAGAATTATTATTCTATTTTGAAAAATTTAACAATTAATCACAAAACATCATCACCATTTCTAGAATGGAAAATTTCCATCAGGGATATATTTGTGAAGGGAAATTGCCTTTGGGGGCATTTTTGTTAGGAGAATTTTTTATATTTTTTTTTCCTGAAACGACATTATTAAAAATTAAATATCTCATTCACTTTGATTTCCAAAATATAAAAATAATATGAAACGAGAAAAATAACCAAGAGGGGTTGGATGGCGCCCTATGGTGCCAGCTTAGTCGTAGAAGTGGTTTCGCATATTATATGCTCGACTTGCCACGTGCGTTGTATTGTCACGAAAACAAAATAAAGAGTGGAAAAAAAAAAATAAAATAAAAACGTGAAGACATCGAATGCAAGTCGCACGCGTTAGTATAATACATCGGAGACACTTGGGCACGCGCTCGACTTCTTTTGCTGGCTCAACGACTTAATTGATGAGGCATTGTGATTGTGGAATTTGTGGGCATTATTTGATTCTTTATGAGGAGCTCTCATTCTTTTCAATCATCAGTAATTCCTCGTTCAATTAATAAAATCAGAATATCATAAAATCAAGTTACGTGGAAATATTAATTAGAAATTAAATAAAAAATTTGATTCAACGACATTGTAACGCTTGAAAGAAAAATATTACGGATATTAAAATGAAAATGATAAAAAGTGGAAAAAAGAAGGTAAAGAGTCTGCAAAGAGGGGAGACTGAAGCACGATGGGCTCCACAGGGGGTGGAAAAGGGAATGAGCCTGCCATGGGGATGGACCAACGACGCGCGCACCACTGATGATGATGGGCTGTATGGGGGGTGGTGGTTGGGTGGTAAAATCGAAAAAAAAATTTTCTAGTATACTGTATACGTACATGTGAGAGTAAAGGACCGAGTGTAACGAAGCTCTGACTTTTTAATTGGAATATATTCAGAAACCAGAACGCCTTTTCATCGGAGACTTGATGCTCTGAATGCGGCCCGCAGCATCAACCTCATAACGCGTTCACCGGTCTAGAGCAAAACTCAATCCCCCTCTCACTCCTTTACCCTCTGCATCACCATGTATCAGCCCATTCACGGGGTGGGAGAAGTGCTTTTCCATCTACGGATGGTTGGTATAAAAGATGCTGTATCTATATGACATCACCCAGTTATTCGTATTTACATGGGTAGATGATTTCAGAACTTCGATGAATGACAAAATTCCATGAGTCTGAGGGGATTTATACGAATGTCATTATGAGGTATGAGTCTTGAGGTACGAATTGAATGAAAAATACTTGAATGAGTATAAATAAAAATTCTCACTCTGCAGTTGTTTTATCCGCATCTTTAGTTATTTTTCATTCATTATTGTTATTCTCTTTATCTATTCACTTGTATGACTTTTTTAAAATTTTCTTCTCTTCGTTCTTTCGAACCATATCCTACTTAAACTAGAATAATTTAAGACACTTTTTCCTTCATAATATAATATACTTTATTATAAGGGATAATAATTTTTAACTGTTTAATAATCCAATACACTTCATTCTCTATCCATGGTACCCAGTAAATGTACATGTAATACTTGCCAGAATTCATTGACAATCAATGACATCCTCAAGCTAAATCACATCTTTTTTAGACCATTCTATACAATACATAATACATAACTCAATCAATATTCCTGTTTATCTTCAACATAAACGTGTATCTAAAAATTGCACATTGCATGGATATTTCACTTGAAAAATTAATTGCAAATCAAAAATAGACAAGTGTCTGTGAACATATAGACAAATATTTGATTATTAGTTAACACCTTTGCACACGTGAATCAGGAAAATTTATGTACAATTATGATTTCAATTTTCATTAGTTATATTTGCTCCTTTTTTTTTTCAATCAAAATATGAACAACCTTATGTCTTACATACAAAACGTCTAATAAAATTCTTTATAATTACGGAATGTTACAATAATATTCTTAACAAACAATACAGAAAGAAACAGAGAGTTATTTTATGAAACACTTGTCTATTTTTTTCATGGAAAATTGATCTCGAAAATGTAGCAATATTCATTTTTTTTTTTTTTTTTTTTTTTTTTTTTTTTAAATAGAAAACAGAAAAATTCCGAAGGTTAATCTTCTCACAAATATACATTCGATGATACTATTCACGAGACATACGTGAAAACAATTATGTTGAACATCACAAGGCAATTTCAACATTATATCTTATTAAAGTTCTACAATAACTCGTGTCATTTTTATAAAATTTCAGACTTTAAGTTTTAGTTTTATCGCACTGTGAAAGGATCTGATGGAAAATTTAAACCCTAACTATAGAAAAAAAAAAACTCATGCTTTCAACATTTTACAGTAGAGATTCGGAGGCAATCAGGATATGAAACAAAAATTTAATATATATATATTTCTCTAATAATTTTCAATTATTTTCTTCTAAGAAGCATCCCCCTGTGATTTATCGCATTTGATATCTCGTTCTCTCTGTAATCTTCAGTGTGCTCTCCTGCGTTGCGTCTCTCCGATTGTATCCTACTGGTTCCTATAGAATATCGATAATTCAAAACCTTTAACCAGAATTTTTAATACAAACGTTGATAAAAAAAAAAACAATTCGTCAATAATTGTTAAGGATCTCATGAGAAAAGGTCAAGAGATCTTTTTTGTGAGAAATTTCTTCGACTACAAGAAAGGTCTTCTGACATTTTATCCACGAATCTCTCAATACTCAATTCACTTTCTATCGATTTAATCTCCGTAAAATGGGAACGATGGAAAATAATTACAAAGAAAGTACTAATATCACTAATGAAATAAAGTAAGCAATGGTATAGGATGCAGAGGAATCAGAGACTCAAATTAAACATAAATCAAAACAAGTCTCATTGAGTAATTAATTCTACTAATTAAAAAGATCCAGTCCATTTCCATTTGTTTCATCGATTGATGAGCAGGGGAGAGAGGTAGGGAGGAGCCGTTAGTATTTTTTACTGAAGCCAATGAAAAGTGGAATGCAAGTTTTACCTTATTCCGTTGATGATTACGCGGATCCCTCATGGTGTAGCTCTGTACCTCTCGTGACAGTGAACTAGCTGAGCTCCACCGAGAGAGCTGTTTTTTCCATATACAACACAACAATATTGTCTCACAGACTGATAGCATCGCGGGATTAAATGTTAATTAATGCAATTTCAAATAGCAATAATGTCAAAAGATCTCTTTTGTAGTTGGTGAATTTTTTTAGAAAAAAAAAAAAAAAAAAAAAAAAATCCTCCATGAATTTCGCTGAACCTCTTCCTTCCCAAGATATTTGCGCAATGGTGTACAAATCTGTTTTAAACTCATATTGTTTACACTACATCGCACTATAGCCCAACCAATATTCCATCACTTGAGTAATGTCATGTATGTCTGATTTAAAAAAATGAATAGTCATAAAAAAAAAAAGGATGAGAGTAAGAATATGTACAAAACAAAGGCAGGGATTAAATATCTAGATATAAAAAAATCATGCATATGGAAATCATCTCCTTATTCATCCACAGCAATCATGATGGCTCAATTGATCTCTACACTTGAAAATTTGAAAATTCAACAGCAAGCCAAAAATTCCTCACCTTCCTACTCGTAGAGATAAATGAATGAAATACAGCAGATAGCAGACACCACCAAGAAAGTGCTCGAGAGATGAATGAATTAAAGAAAAATAGAAAATGTGAAGATAAAATAATTGATAAAAAGATTATCTTACTATTGGTAATAAATGTTATTTCGCTACTGCATTCTCGTTGTCCATCTGCTTGCAATGAGAAACACAAAGAAAAACAATTCGTTCAATTGAATTGAAAAAAAAAAAAGACAAACTGCTAGATTGAATTTTGTTAAAATAACTAAGAAGATAATTAATAGTTACAAAATATCACATTGAAATTATTCAGTAGAAATCATGGACATGTAGAACAACTACTGTGAAACAGTATAAACGGTAAAGAAAAATGCTAAACATCATTCGTATCAATTAGAGACTACCAAAAGTATAGGGGAAAACAAGTTGCCATACACTACTTGCATGGTAACAGTATTTTTGTGTTATCTTGTCTTGAATGATGCAATTAAAAAAATCATAATAAAAGTATAATATGATCGAAATTATAATGGACTTACCCCATGTGAAGTATTGTCATTTGATGGAATTGGAGCTGGCGTTGGTGTTAAGAAATTCAAGGGTGCATTGGGATCATTGACTGAAACAAAATTGATAATTTCAATTGAATAAAATTCAATAAAAAAATGAGCAAAGTATTTTTATATTAATTTTTGTTTACAATTATAGAATCTTTACCTGGAGCAGGAATAAACATTTGTGGTGATGACGCAGCCATTGGCACAAGTGGTGATGTTGCTGGAGTGGGTATTGATGAAATATTCCCCTTCGATGCATTAGGATTCATTACATCGATGTAATTGGCTCGCATGCCTCTGCTCTTTTGTAGCTTGAACTTATTACTTCCACCCATCATCTTTGAAATGTTTGGAGTAGTAGCTTCATCACTATTGTGTAGATTGAGAGCTGGTTGAGGAGATAAAGGCTTGGAGGATTCAACTGGTGATGGATGAAAACCCATGTCTGTAGCTTTTGGAGGTGGGGCAAGACTTGAGGAACCACCGTCACTGCTTTCATCTTTGTTCATCCATTTTTTAGCCACTGGATCCCATACAATCTTCAATTGCAAGAAGAATGAAATACAAATAATTAATAGACAATTATATCTAAAAGATTTACACACAAAGTCGATGATAGGGAGAATTGAAAACTGAATTAAAGTGCCATTAATTCAATATTGAATGAAAATAAATTAATTAGAAAAAATAAAAACAACCACTCACGGTTGGATTGCTATCATCTGGCAATATCATCTGATTCTTCGGTTTTGCCGTGAGTTTACTGAAGAGACCACCAAACCATGAACCACCGCTAGCATTAGAACTCTTCTTCTCACTCTGTTTTTCTAAATTTTTACTCTCCGCAGGTTTTCCCCCATTCTTTGGCTCTATCGCATCCAACTCCTCAAGTGGATCATATTGCTTTCCTGATGATGGCCCCATAGATATTTGTGGCTGGGGCTGTAACGAAAAACACGAATAATTATCGCAAATTGATCTCAGCAAAGTCTGTCTATGCATACTGTTAGGAAATTTTCATTATTTCAAACATGTATATCATGATCATAATTTATTTCTTGATACGATACCATAACAGCAAGCAACGACAAACCTTGCGATTTAATGAAATAATTCCAAATTATCATTAAATTATTCAAGTTAATTCATTTATGATTCAATAGAAGACAATTCTTCAATCAACTTTCTTTTATTCATTTAAGTAGGTTTTCTCAATACTAACACATTTCGTTACATTACAATTGGTTTGGAAGGCTCATCAATATTGTTCATCTTCATTGTATCATTTTTACTCACTCCAAATTCACGAAATACACTCCCACAAACGATCATACTCGCCATACTCAACATCTAAAAAAACACACTACAACATCTTTCATTCATTCAATTTAAAAAAAAATTAATCGACAATTATTCGTTGATTTTAAAACGGAGTGTCAATGTCAAATGTCTTTGAAATTCGTTTAGAAGCAATGAGACGTTTTTTCTCCTCAAGTAAAGTATCTTTTTCACTCTGCAAAGGGGTGTCAATATCAAAAGTTCCACCGAAAATAATTGGTCTATATGGCAAGCCTTTAGAACTCGATGGCTGAATACTATTAGACCACGCGTCTACCGTATCACAAATAACATCTTTTCTTCTCATATGAGGGGCGACTCTGATCAATGTTTTTTCTTCAAAGTCACAATATTTCTCCAGGGTTTTTTCATTGGCATTGGATTTAACTGTGTCACGATTTGATCCACGGAGGGGAATTTTAGAATTGATTAATGAATCAATGTTTAGTTGACTAAACTGTATATCTAGATCCGTTGGGTTTTCACTCATTCTAGGGCTCATGTGAGACTCTCCATCTTCTGCATCTTCATCGTCCTCCAGGTCATCTTCATCAATTTCAGTTGAATCAGCAGGATCAACATTTTCATCATCATCATCATCATCATCACGAGTTTTGAACGTTTCCATCCTTGGTTTACATTTCAAAAATTCTGGTGGACTAGCTGGCGGTGGTTTCAAATATTTAGGATCAATTCTCCTATATTTTCTAACAGGAAATTTCTTTCCATCGATAATATTCGGGTACGAAGCAATAATTTTCGGATATTTGATAGTTTTTCTAGGATTATCTTTCATTTTATTTGTCATATTTGCACCAGCATCAACCGGATATAAGTATGTTTGATTTGTTTGTATATGATTCTGCGTGCTTGATAATTCACCATTGATTGATTCGGGTTTAGAATGTATTTTACGACGTCGTAATGTATCAACGCGATAGGGATTCGAGGAGGTCCATTCCTCATAGGAATTATAATCCGATGAAAGAACGTGACTACTTACGTCGGGCGTTGCTGGTTTTTCCTTCTTTTCCGACTGACGTTGTATGAGAGCATGAATAAAGAATCGAACAAGTTAATTCATACGGGAGAAATAATAAATTTTATAAATTACGCAGCATGCAAATAATCATATATTCAGTTTCATTTTTCAGAGACTAAGGTAAAAGTTTGACATGGGATTTTTTCTTTAAATATGAATTTATGTAAAAAAAACAACTCATTAATGAGATAATATACTTTCATATTCATTCCCATAAATTTTGAAATTCCATCCTAATAAATAATGAGTGAATTAATCAACGACTCACCTCATAATTCCATGCATTATTCTGTTGAGTAGAATCCACATCAGTCTGCTCAGTCTGATAATTCTGTCCCTGATCAGACGGCTGATGCTGCCAATCATTGTACTCCTGTTGATTATACGTTTGCTGGTGTCCCCAATAATCCTGCTGTGATTGCTGAGGATTTGATTGTGGTTGATTGAATTGATAATTACTTGGATCTCCACTGTTACCAGCATATTGAATAGTCTGTTGATTTGACAATTGCTGCCACTGCTCTTGAGTATTGTCCACTGTGGGCACCTCCATCATCGAAACACCACCATCCCTATATTCTTGATTATTCAAAGGATAAGCCCATTGATTTTGCTGCTGCTGCTGTTGTACTTCAACTTGATCTTGATGCTGCTGAATATCTTGAGGATCAACGAGCATTTCACGCGATTGAAAAACATCCTGCGTAATTTCTCCTGTCTGATATTTCCCAACAATTTCAGATAAATCATTGAGCCAAGTAAGTGAAATTTCGTCTTCAATCGAGTCCTTAAATACAGGATCATGAAATTTAATTCTTTCACTCAATTTGTAGACATCAGTGATGAATTTGGGCTCGAATTTGGACGGTGAATTCACTATATTCATTGCAATTTGCTCTAGATAAAGAAGACCCTTCTCCATTAAACCATAGTCAACCATCTTCAAAGCATTCTCAAACTTGAAAGTTTGCAGAGGAACTAACATAAATTCAGATTCACTGAGACTCCTTGCATATTCATAAATTTCAGTCAACATGATAGCCTCATGTGTCACAAAGTCCTCATAATGTTTATTATGATTGGCCCCAATCAGCACCATTTTTGTACCTGATTTTCCATAAGTTCCGAAATCAATTTCAGCAAGAATATAACAGAAATGAGCAGCATAAATGTCTCCACGGGCTGCCATAGTATCACCCATTGTTGTAATCGACCTGCGATTTATTTCTGGATTCACTGATGTGTTTGATATGATCATGGCGAGATGTGGACGCCAGTCATCCCATTTTGAGTCTGCTACACAGGTGACACTAGCAGGTACTCTACCAGAATGCAATTGATAAAGTGTTTGGAGAGGATCTTGAGCTGTTAAACTGTTTGCAAATCGTGTCATCACTGAGGCATGAGTGCGTTTATCTAATTTACTAGCTAAGAATAACGCATGTCCCCATAATCCTTCAGTCATTGCGTATTCAAGAGCTTCTTGTACTAGACCATAAAGTAAAGTATTTCTAAATTCATTTGTTGTCTGTTCCACTGTTTTTCTCGGCTGTTGCTCAGAAACAACAGTCTCTTCAAGTCCTGGAGCGATAGGAGTCTCTTCTGATGATCCATCACTTGCAACACTAGAACGCTGGGATATACCTGAAGTTTGTCGTGTGAATTCTCGTTCTTTAGTCGTTTCGTTAGCATCATAGGGGTAAGACTCTTTGTTACGAAGGAGGAGAGCAGCAATATCAACTCCCACAACGTTTCCATTTTGTTGGATAAGCATAATCATCAGCTGATAGAGGAGAACGTAGGAGGCTCGATCAGTGGGTTGGTCGTTGGTCGCTGCCTTCTTTATTTTTGCTTCGCAATATTCAATTATTGTTTTCTTATGGGTAACACCTTTTATCAGGGGTCCGGGGTAGGTACGAAGCTCACGAACGATTGGATCGTGGAGCAGTAGGCTTTCTAGACTAAGAATGTCGACTTTTGCCCGCTCACCGTCAGCTGGATAACTTGCGTGTACGTGCACTAACGATCCAATTGATAATAATCCTGAAAATAATTTTTATTAGGAGAAATTTCTCATATTTGATATTTTTCCATTAATATTACATCAAATTACAGAGTATAAATTGGTTTTAACATGCCAATAAGAGTTGACGATATTTTTGAAATATGAAATTAAATAATTCAGATAAAATTAATTTGGATTTATTGTCTAGGAATGCTAATATTCCTGGAAACTTTCTAAAATGCATTTAAAACCTTCCTTCGAACATATTAAAGTTTTTCTTAATAATAAAATTAAGCCAATATAAAGTTTTTCTGGTTCAGAATATCTGTGACTTTTTCACGGTATTTATGATGCATTTAAGTATGAAAATTTTGTTATTTGTATTTCAAAAAATTACCTTGAACATGGGATGTTGAAAATTTAGTTGGAGTCATGCGTGATGTAATTCCCGAGTCTTCCATCAATGATACATCACCTGAGATGAGCTTTCCACTGGCAGTTCTATTGATGAAAAATTTGAACAATTAATTAATATTGCATTTGCAAATTGATAGATGAATGCTTAATAAAACAAGTGGTACATTGCTTGCTTTACTCTCTAAGCATATTTATCTTTGCTAATCAGTTAGCAATTTTCTTCCGAATGGGCTTGCCTTGTCGTGTCAATTAGTGGAAGAACGTGTCAATTCTATTCATGAATCACATACGAATAACGAACTGAAGACAAACAATCAACTAATGATCATTAATGAATCATCCCCACTTATTGTTTTAGAAAAACGAATATGTAATTCATTGAAAAAATTAAAGTGAAGTAATACTCAAACTTAAAAAAAAAAAAATAATATTGATCAATCCTCTCAGAGTCAAGTCTAGGATTGTTTTATCAGGAAAATTGTTTAGTTTTTCATGATAATTAAAATACAGACTCTAATTATATTGATTCAATGTTTTATTAAAATTCTTCCATAAAAGAATACCTATCTCAAAAATATTTTCAATATTTATTCAGAAAAACTTTGAATGATCCGATCATTTTCAGTGAGATTGTTGGTTTTTCAATGAAATAGTTATCATCGTGGCGCGTTGAATCGTTATTATATTGTTGATTTTATAGAATTTAACTTAAATTTTGAGGATTGAAATGCTTCCATTCGGTAGCAAAAAGGCAAAGAATAATAAGGAACAACAAATCCAACATGGATTAGCTCCATATACTTGGATAAAAAAAAAAAAACAAAACTCTAGCACATAAAATACTTTGGGCTTGATTCAGCAGACAAGGTGTACTCCACCTCACCTTAGAATTTCTTGATTAAAATTTCTTGAGATGTTTCTTTTTGAACTGAGAGAAGGACTGCTGGCCCATCGAACTCCAAAATGGGGTGAGAATAGTGCTTTGTTTGAAGTATGGAAACATACACTGGGCGTCATAAATAATCTATTATTCAATGTAAATGAATTAAGAGTGATGAAGAAAACTAATCAAACGAAAATGATTTAAATGAAACAATCAATGGGGAAAATTAATAGAGAAAAATAAATGCATGAAAAATTTACCTGTCATCACACGAGCTTTGTCCAGAATGTACACTAGCCCTGTCCTCAGGATAATTTGCCACAGTACGTGAATGTTGTGACTGTTGCTGTTGATGATGGGGATGATTGGCGTAATATTTATTGTACCACTCCATATACGCTGTTGGATTGGTCCTTCTCAAATTTTCCAAATAAGCATAATAATTAGCATTGTAATTAGGCCCATAATCATATCCTGCATATCCATTATGATAACCATAATATGGATCCCGTGATCTCATATAATAATCCCTCTCTCGGTCATTATAAGAAGACCTGCTAGAGGGTCTTGAACTCCTCGAATAAGGATCATCATAGTACTCCCTTCTGTGATCACGATCGTAGTCCTCAAATCTTCGCCTCCTGCGATCACCATCGGAAAATTCCCGAGCACGTGGATCTCTTGAATCCCTCGGGTCTCTTCCATCTCTCATATGATAATCCCTCCCCTCTCTATCCCTATCACGACGTCTGGTTTCATCAGATCGGTCTCTCTGACTTCGACGTTCATCTCGTTTACCCACAGACCTACCATCCCTTTCCTCCTCGCCCCTGACTCTTGCTCGACGTCCAGGATCATCAGTATCTTCAACTCTGTGTCCACGATCTCCACCTCTGTATGAACTATCTCTGCGATCCAAGTCCTCTCTAGAGTTATAAGGACGATCATAATCAGGACGTCGACGATCGTAGTAATAATCTTCATCAAATTCACGATCTCGGTCGTGCTCATAATAACTCCTGTCATAGCGTCGTCGATTTTCCATAGGTGGAGGACTTGAATCCCTCAGATCTCTTCGTTCACATCTCTCCCTGCTACCATCACGAGAATTTCCAGATTCTTCATCATCACCATCTTCATAAGAGTCATGACGTTTGGGAGATCCTGGAGGGATTGCAGTCCCTTCTCTTGTTGATGCACCAACAGCCTCTTCTCTAGTCTCCTGTATCACTGAAGAAATTGATGCATATTCGTGAGAACCAGTAACAACTCTGTCATTTCTATCATCAGCTTTCATGGAGGGAGTAAGTGTCGCATCTACTGGGGATATTCCACCGGGTATTTGTCTCATTCCACTATCAATCCCACTGGCTAAGTTTGAGGCAGCAGCAGTACCTGCTCCACCACCTGGGATCTGACGTATTTCATTTGATTCTACATGACCTTGAGGGGTTTGTTGCAGAGGAGTCATTCTCTCCTCTCCAGAGGGATCATTTCTAGATTGAACAGGTGGTAGTGATCGCTCCCTGCCCGATGGATCATTTCTACGCTCAAGGGGATCTGGATCAACGCGAACTGAATCTCTAACTGATCCATCACTCTCACGTCGCTCTTCACCAGGTGGTACATCTCTGCGTTCACTTCCAGTGGACACTGTGTATTGTTCCTGTCCAGTTGGATCATTTCTAGAGAGTTCAGAATTACTAGATTGTCCAGGAACTTCTCGAAGAAAGGGTATATCATTAGGTACGTCGTCATTATCGTCATCTTGGCTAGGAGCTGTGGACTCTTGATCATGGTGAGAATCTGTTAATTCTCCAGTTTCGAGGAAAGTATTTCTATCGTTGGATGCAAATTCGTAATTCTCATGTGGTGGTGGCTCATGTTCTACTTGAGACTGTTGGAGATGCGAGAGTTGAAGTGTAGATGTAGAATCAACCTCAAAAGATCGTGCTTCACTTCTTGATTCTTCTGAATTAGCTGGAGAATTAAATTCATCAGGTGGTTTGATACTCTCACAAGTATCGTTTGATTGTTCTGATGGTGTAGAGGTTGGATGTGGTGTGCAATGTTTTTGTAATCGGCCTTGAGTATCGTCGACATTAGGATACCAATTATTCTGAGATGCTGGAGGAATTTGAGATGTTTGGGCTGCATTATTATTGTACCACTGATCGTAATTGGTAGGCTGGGAGATATTTTCATGTGAAATATTTTCATTTGGAGGATTTATTTGCTGATGTGGTGATAAACCCTGTTTCTGGACTGCATGAGCAATACTTGATAGTTGCATAGGCTTATTTGCTCTATAATTAACTTCTAGAGGGTTAATTGTTTGAATTTGAGGTGATGAATACTCATTAAACATTGAAGGTAGTTCTTGATGCTGTTGAGGAGATGTTAGACCATACTGCTGTGCCAGATAGGTATGACTCTGTTGTTTTTGCAACATTTGCTCGTGTTGAGGATTGCCTACGGCTTTATCAACGTCTTGGAACAGTTGTGATTGAGCAGAGGGATGAGACAACTGGGAAGATCGATGATTTGCAGGTTGAATGTCCTGAAGGTGTGACGGTTGAGCCTCCATTTGCTGGTTGGTATATTGATGTGTCTCGTTGAGACTCATTTGATCGATGGTTGATGATAGCTCACCCACTCTATCAATAGTACTGTTTTTCTTAGATTCAATGACAGGATTGTTGATTAATGGAATTTCAAGAGGTCCTGCACTAGGTGGAAATAATGGTAAATGTGTCTCACTGAGTCTAGGAACTGGAGGAAGTGATGATTCCTTGGCTTCAAGAAAACTACCAGAATGGGATGCTTGTGATCCAGAAAAATTCAATGTCAAGTCCTCTGAATCTTTAATGTTTTTTCGCTGTGGAATGACAAATTTATTGACTTCTTGGCCTCTATTCTCATTATAATTATTAGTTATACTGTGTCTTGGACTTGGCCACATTTGATTCTCCTGTAAAGCCTGTTGTGATGTTTCTTGAAGAGAAATATTGTGAGGCCCAAGTTGTTGACTATTTGAAGAGTGTTTTCTTTGATTAACATCCTGCCATTGTGGAGTTGCTGGGGGAGGGCCAGTTGAGCCGGAGTTGTTTGAATCGTCAGGTTCGTGAATTAATGCATTATTTGGACAATTGAGTTGAGTGCTATCGGATTTTTGTGTCATTTGCATCCACTGATTATTCACATTTTTAAAGGCATCATCACCGTTACTAGAATTTTGCCAATATGCAGTTGGTGGTGGAGCAATGGTAGATTGAATTTGATTTTGCCACGTTTCTTGAGAAATTAAATTTGTATTTTCTACACCCCCCTCCCAGCTGTATTTATTCACCTGGGATTGTTGCTGCTGCTGCTGTTGTAAATGATAACCAGCTGTTTGATTGGTGATATCAAAATTTCCTGGAGAAGGTGGCATCATCGTCTGACCCCAGTGAGCCTGATTGTTAGTTGCATTACGTATGGATGAACTAACAGCAGATGGTTGTGTGTTTGAAATAGCAGGTGACTCCAATCTCTGCGGTTGTTTTACTCCGTAATTCGAATATTGTGTGTACGAGTCTTGTGGTAAATTTGGTGTTGATTCACGACTTGCAGTCCTAGGAGGATTACTAACAGCTGATGACAGTACTTGTTGAGGAGGTGGTACTGATCTGTTATTTCCATTTGAATGATTATAATAGTTATCTTGAACAGTTGTTTTACTTGGTTGGCCTAAATTCGGATGAGTTGGAACGCATTGCTGTTGCATCTGTGCCTCATGCGCCTGGTCAACACTCCAATTCCAAGTGTCATTACCATTGTCGAGGTTACTATCATTGCCCCAGTCCCAAGGATCCCCAGCCTTATTTTGTTGACTTGTAATTGGTGGCTGTTGCTGAGGTTGAAAAACATTATTACTTGGAATTGTTGGTGGTAATACTCCAGGCTGCATTCCACCTGTCATTTGTGGCCATGCGGGTTTATTTTGTCCACCATAGTTCGATACAACTGTGGGATCTACGCGTGGTCTACCTGGTCTGGCTCGATATGGATTCTATGAAAACATGAAAAGAAAAAATCACAGATATTTGTTAATAATCAAACGGATATTGACTTTTAGAGGATATATTAATGACGTTTGAATTACTTACATTCATGATGGCAGCCCCTGCTGTTCGCTTTAAATTCTTGAATTCTTATCGCCCCTGAGGAAAATAATTTTAAAAAAAATTTAATCAGTATCACTACTATTATTTCAACGTCAAGTAAGGTAAGAGAGTATTAGCGACTTAAGAGTCTCAGTTCATTTCCTACACTTATGTAACAGAAGGCAGTGAGAAAGCAGGAAAAATGAGCTTTGAATATGCAATAATATGAATTGAATTGCCATTGTCAAATTTAAGGAACAAAGCATTAGGTTGAATGGAGATTCTATTATATGGAGAAGCTCATTAGCCAGGTCACTAATTGAACAAAATTTACGGGAGAATAATTAAAAGAATGAATGAACTGTCTAATGACACATGTCGAGACTTACTCACAAATTGTGTACAGTACTGACATCCCTATGCTATCCAGGGCATCAGTTTTTGAGAAAATTGAGGTATTAAAAGATTAGAAAAAAAACACAATTACAAAATACGTTGAAATGATTGGGGGAGAAAATAAAAATTATTGATGTATCCCTTCGATTTTTGACACTAGCAGTATATAAATATCAACAAATATGTTACGAAAATGAACTTCATCAGAAAGCAGACATGTTTTTTCTTGGAGGGGTATGAGGAGAGTTAAATTAAGCACGTCACTAGTCACATTATAGTACTTTTTTCTCAACGTGAGCACTTGAGGCAAATTCTATAACCTGGGATGTGAGGGAAAGTTGTAATAACAAGAGTAAAGATTAGTGGGAGAAATTCGCTTGAGACGTGAAAATGGAAGCGAATGAAGGCAAAATTAGAAAGGCATTCACGGGATGGCGGTAGCTGACGGCTGGTTCACTGGTTGTATGGCTGAACAGGCTATGTTTTTGCCTCAGTGTTTTTCACCTCCACGCGGACTTTTTGACGGTGTTCCCACTCCTGGGGGGGGCTTCGCTTATACTTCCGCCACTGAACACCACCACGGTTGTACAGAATCTAGTGAGGAGAAGTTGTCCACAATAACGCTTGGACACCACACTTTTTGTCGGTCAAACAGTATCGGTAGGGAAGAAATTAAATCTTCTTTACCTGTAATCGATCGGAGTTATCAAATCCAATTGAATTCCGGAGATGGCAGCAGTTACTCAATTATAGAAATAGTGAAAATAAACGCTCTTCAAGCAGGGGTTATCAATTCAACCAATGTATATTTTTTGGATTGCATGATCGTCGTCTAAAATTCATAAAGACAATGTACTGTTATTGATTACACTTCCTTTACGGGCGTAAGTGCCATGATTTTTCGTTCATTACAAAAATTTCAGTGAAATCCGAGAAGAAATCCGATTCAGTGAAAAAAAAAAATTCAAAGAGAATCAGAATTTCGAGAGAAAAAATCACAGCAGCCCCAGCCGGGAGTTGAACCCGGATCTCCCAGTTACGCGCCGGGCACTCTACCAACTAAGCTACCGGCTAATAACTAAGCTTCGGCGCGTCCTAAGGAAGAATTGAAAAAAAATTTCAGTGAAATCGCCAACGTTTTTCTATGTCAAAAGTGAGGAAGAGTGTTAGAAGGTGAAATTGGCCGAATTACCCGACCGAGAAATTTGAGTTTCCGCCTTTGAAAGTTTTTTTTGGCCCCCCTTCTATCTCAAAAGTGAGGGAGAGTGTTAGAAGGCAAAATCTGCCAATTCACCCGACCCGAGGGGAGTTTCCGACTTTGATTGTTTTTTTTTGATATGTTAAAGTAGCGGAGCCACTCTCTGCTTGACTGGGATTTCATCGGGAGTCCCTAGGGAAGAATTAAAAAAAAAAATCAGCGAAATAGCAACCCCCCTTCTATGTCAAAAGTTAGGGAGAGTGTTAGAAGGCAAAATCTGCCAATTCACCCGACCCGAGGGGAGTTTCTGACTTTGATTGTTTTTTTTTGATATGTTAAAGTAGCAGAGCCACTCTCTGCTTGACTGGGATTTTTCCTGTGGGTCCTAGGGAAGAATTCAAAAAAAAAATCAGCGAAATAGCGGTTTTCCTTCTATGTCAAAAGTGAGGGAGAGTGTTAGAAGGCAAAATCTGCCGATTCACCCGACCCGAGGGGAGTTTCCGACTTTGATTGTTTTTTTTTGACATGTTAAAGTAGCGGAGCCACTCTCTGCTTGACTGGGATTTTTTCTGTGGGTCCTAGGGAAGAATTCAAAAAAAAAATCAGCGAAATAGCGGTTTTCCTTCTATGTCCAAAGTGAGGGAGAGTGTTAGAAGGCAAAATCTGCCGATTCACCCGACCCGAGGGGAGTTTCCGACTTTGATTGTTTTTTTTGACATGTTAAAGTAGCGGAGCCACTCTCTGCTTGACTGGGATTTTTTCTGTGGGTCCTAGGGAAGAATTCAAAAAAAAAATCAGCAAAATAGCGGTTTTCCTTCTATGTCAAAAGTGAGGGAGAGTCTTAGAAGGCAAAATCTGCCGATTCACCCGACCCGAGGGGAGTTTCCGACTTTGATTGATTTTTTTTGATATGTTAAAGTAGCGGAGCCACTCTCTGCTTGACTGGGATTTCATCGGGAGTTCCTAGGGAAGAATTCAAAAAAAAAAATCAGCGAAATAGCGGTTTTCCTTCTATGTCAAAAGTGAGGGAGAGTGTTAGAAGGCAAAATCTGCCGATTCACCCGACCCGAGGGGAGTTTCCGACTTTGATTGTTTTTTTTTGACATGTTAAAGTAGCGGAGCCACTCTCTGCTTGACTGGGATTTTTTCTGTCGGTCCTAGGGAAGAATTCAAAAAAAAAATCGGCGAAATAGCGGTTTTCCTTCTATGTCAAAAGTGAGGGAGAGTGTTAGAAGGCAAAATCTGCCAATTCACCCGACCCGAGGGGAGTTTCTGACATTTCAAAGGTCAGCCATTCTTCAGTCAAAATGGTCGATTTTGACACTTTCTCTAATTCAACGATTTTACAATTTTTTCCGCGAGTTCTGAGCAGCCGGGCAGCTATTTAGAAGATATCAAACGAGAAATAATGGAAAAGACAGAATTTTGGGTGGGCCGGTTTCAGGGGTCAGCCATTCTTCAGTCAAAATGGCCAATTTTGAAATTTTCTCTAATTCAACTCTTTTCTACTTTTTTCCGCGAGTTTTGAGCAGCTGGGCATCTATTTAGAAGATATCAAACGAGAAAGAATGGAAAAGACAGAATTGTGGGTGGGCCAGTTTCAGGGGTCAACCATTCTTCAGTCAAAATGGCCAATTTTGACATTTTCTCTAATTCAACTCTTTTCTACTTTTTTCCGCGAGTTCTGAGCAGCCGGGCAGCTATTTAGAAGATATCAAACGAGAAGGAATGGAAAAGACAGAATTTTGGGTGGGCCAGTTTCAGGGGTCAGCCATTCTTCAGTCAAAATGGCCAATTTTGACATTTTCTCTAATTCAACGATTTTTCAATTTTTTCCGCGAGTTCTGAGCAGCCGGGCAGCTATTTAGAAGATATCAAACGAGAAAGAATGGAAAAGACAGAATTTTGGGTGGGCCAGTTTCAGGGGTCAGCCATTCTTCAGTCAAAATGGCCAATTTTGACATTTTCTCTAATTCTACGATTTTTCAATTTTTTCCGCGAGTTTTGAGCAGCCGGGCAGCTATTTAGAAGATATCAAACGAGAAAGAATGGAAAAGACAGAATTTTGAGTGGGCCAGTTTCAGGGGTCAACCATTCTTCAGTCAAAATGGCCAATTTTGACATTTTCTCTAATTCAACTCTTTTCTACTTTTTTCCGCGAGTTCTGAGCAGCCGGGCAGCTATTTAGAAGATATCAAACGAGAAAGAATGGAAAAGACCGAATTTTGGGTGGGCCGGTTTCAGGGGTCAACCATTCTTCAGTCAAAATGGCCAATTTTGACATTTTCTCTAATTCAACTCTTTTCTACTTTTTTCCGCGAGTTCTGAGCAGCCGGGCAGCTATTTAGAAGATATCAAACGAGAAAGAATGGAAAAGACAAAATTTTGGGTGGGCCAGTTTCAAAGGTCAGCCATTCTTCAGTCAAAATGGCCAATTTTGACATTTTCTCTAATTCGGAAGGAGATTGCGGGAAGGGGTATGTATTCCGGGAGTTCACCCTTTCACTGAATGAGGGGGAGGGGGTGGGGGACTAATAATCTGGGTGATAGAACGCGTCGGGAGACTTTGTTTATTTATAAGAAAATGGAAAATCGTAAAATTAAGGAAATTTGACCTTCGGAAGGAGATTGCGGGAAGGGGTATGTATTCCGGGAGTTCACCCTTTCACTGAATGAGGGGGAGGGGGTGGGGGACTAATAATCTGGGTGATAGAACGCGTCGGGAGACTTTGTTTATTCATAAAAAAATGGAAAATCGCGAATTTAAGGAAATTTGACCTTCGGAAGGAGATTGCGGGAAGGGGTATGTATTCCGGGAGTTCACCCTTTCACTGAATGAGAGGGAGGGGGTGGGGGACTAATAATCTGGGTGATAGAACGCGTCAGGAGACTTTGTTTATTTATAAGAAAATGAAAAATCGTGAATTTAAGGAAATTTGATCTTTGGAAGGAGATTGCGGGAAGGGGTATGTATTCCGGGAGTTCACCCTTTCACTGAATGAGGGGGAGGGGGTGGGGGACTAATAATCTGGGTGATAGAACGCGTCGGGTGACTTTGTTTATTTATAAGAAAATGAAAAATCGTGAATTTAAGGAAATTTGACCTTCAGTCAAAATGGCCAATTTTGACATTTTCTCTAATTCAACGATTTTTCAATTCTTCTCACGAGTTCTGAGTAGCCGGGCAGCGATTTAAAAGATATCAAACGAGAAAGAATGGAAAAGACAAAATTTTGGGTGGGCCAGTTTCAGGGGTCAGCCATTCTTCAGTCAAAATGGCCAATTTTGACATTTTCTCTAATTCAACTCTTTTCTACTTTTTTCCGCAAGTTCTGAGCAGCCGGGCAGCTATTTAGAAGATATCAAACGAGAAAGAATGGAAAAGACAGAATTTTGGGTGGGCCGGTTTCAGGGGTCAGCCATTCTTCAGTCAAAATGGCCAATTTTGACATTTTCTCTAATTCAACTCTTTTCTACTTTTTTCCGCGAGTTCTGAGCAGCCGGGCAGCTATTTAGAAGACATCAAACGAGAAAGAATGGAAAAGACAAAATTTTGGGTGGGCCAGTTTCAAAGGTCAGCCATTCTTCAGTCAAAATGGCCAATTTTGACATTTTCTCTAATTCAACGATTTTTCAATTTTTCTCACGAGTTCTGAGTAGCCGGGCAGCGATTTAGAAGATATCATACGAGAAAGAATGGAAAAGACAAAATTTTGGGTGGGCCAGTTTCAGGGGTCAGCCATTCTTCAGTCAAAATGGCCAATTTTGACATTTTCTCTAATTCAACGATTTTTCAATTTTTCTCACGAGTTCTGAGTAGCCGGGCAGCGATTTAGAAGATATCATACGAGAAAGAATGGAAAAGACAAAATTTTGGGTGGGCCAGTTTCAGGGGTCAGCCATTCTTCAGTCAAAATGGCCAATTTTGACATTTTCTCTAATTCTACGATTTTTCAATTTTTTCCGCGAGTTTTGAGCAGCCGGGCAGCTATTTAGAAGATATCAAACGAGAAAGAATGGAAAAGACAGAATTTTGAGTGGGCCAGTTTCAGGGGTCAACCATTCTTCAGTCAAAATGGCCAATTTTGACATTTTCTCTAATTCAACTCTTTTCTACTTTTTTCCGCGAGTTCTGAGCAGCCGGGCAGCTATTTAGAAGATATCAAACGAGAAATAATGGAAAAGACAGAATTTTGGGTGGGCCGGTTTCAGGGGTCAGCCATTCTTCAGTCAAAATGGCCAATTTTGACATTTTCTCTAATTCAACTCTTTTCTACTTTTTTCCGCGAGTTCTGAGCAGCCGGGCAGCTATTTAGAAGATATCAAACGAGAAAGAATGGAAAAGACAGAATTTTGGGTGGGCCGGTTTCAGGGGTCAGCCATTCTTCAGTCAAAATGGCCAATTTTGACATTTTCTCTAATTCGGAAAGAGATTGCGGGAAGGGGTATCTATTCCGGGAGTTCACCCTTTCACTGAATGAGGGGGAGTGGGTGGGGGACTAATAATCTGGGTGATAGAACGCGTCAGGAGACTTTGTTTATTTATAAGAAAATGAAAAATCGTGAATTTAAGGAAATTTGATCTTTGGAAGGAGATTGCGGGAAGGGGTATGTATTCCGGGAGTTCACCCTTTCACTGAATGAGGGGGAGGGGGTGGGGGACTAATAATCTGGGTGATAGAACGCGTCGGGTGACTTTGTTTATTTATAAGAAAATGAAAAATCGTGAATTTAAGGAAATTTGACCTTCAGTCAAAATGGCCAATTTTGACATTTTCTCTAATTCAACGATTTTTCAATTCTTCTCACGAGTTCTGAGTAGCCGGGCAGCGATTTAAAAGATATCAAACGAGAAAGAATGGAAAAGACAAAATTTTGGGTGGGCCAGTTTCAGGGGTCAGCCATTCTTCAGTCAAAATGGCCAATTTTGACATTTTCTCTAATTCAACTCTTTTCTACTTTTTTCCGCAAGTTCTGAGCAGCCGGGCAGCTATTTAGAAGATATCAAACGAGAAAGAATGGAAAAGACAGAATTTTGGGTGGGCCGGTTTCAGGGGTCAGCCATTCTTCAGTCAAAATGGCCAATTTTGACATTTTCTCTAATTCAACTCTTTTCTACTTTTTTCCGCGAGTTCTGAGCAGCCGGGCAGCTATTTAGAAGATATCAAACGAGAAAGAATGGAAAAGACAAAATTTTGGGTAGGCCAGTTTCAAAGGTCAGCCATTCTTCAGTCAAAATGGCCAATTTTGACATTTTCTCTAATTCAACGATTTTTCAATTTTTCTCACGAGTTCTGAGTAGCCGGGCAGCGATTTAGAAGATATCAAACGAGAAAGAATGGAAAAGACAGAATTTTGGGTGGGCCGGTTTCAGGGGTCAGCCATTCTTCAGTCAAAATGGCCAATTTTGACCTTTTCTCTAATTCAACTCTTTTCTACTTTTTTCCGCGAGTTCTGAGCAGCCGGGCAGCTATTTAGAAGATATCAAACGAGAAAGAATGGAAAAGACAAAATTTTGGGTGGGCCAGTTTCAAAGGTCAGCCATTCTTCAGTCAAAATGGCCAATTTTGACATTTTCTCTAATTCGGAAGGAGATTGCGGGAAGGGGTATGTATTCCGGGAGTTCACCCTTTCACTGAATGAGGGGGAGGGGGTGGGGGACTAATAATCTGGGTGATAGAACGCGTCGGGAGACTTTGTTTATTTATAAGAAAATGGAAAATCGTAAAATTAAGGAAATTTGACCTTTGGAAGGAGATTGCGGGAAGGGGTATGTATTCCGGGAGTTCACCCTTTCACTGAATGAGGGGGAGGGGGTGGGGGACTAATAATCTGGGTGATAGAACGCGTCGGGAGACTTTGTTTATTCATAAAAAAATGGAAAATCGCGAATTTAAGGAAATTTGACCTTCGGAAGGAGATTGCGGGAAGGGGTATGTATTCCGGGAGTTCACCCTTTCACTGAATGAGGGGGAGGGGGTGGGGGACTAATAATCTGGGTGATAGAACGCGTCAGGAGACTTTGTTTATATATAAGAAAATGAAAAATCGTGAATTTAAGGAAATTTGATATTTGGAAGGAGATTGCGGGAAGGGGTATGTATTCCGGGAGTTCACCCTTTCACTGAATGAGGGGGAGGGGGTGGGGGACTAATAATCTGGGTGATAGAACGCGTCGGGTGACTTTGTTTATTTATAAGAAAATGAAAAATCGTGAATTTAAGGAAATTTGACCTTCAGTCAAAATGGCCAATTTTGACATTTTCTCTAATTCAACGATTTTTCAATTCTTCTCACGAGTTCTGAGTAGCCGGGCAGCGATTTAAAAGATATCAAACGAGAAAGAATGGAAAAGACAAAATTTTGGGTGGGCCAGTTTCAGGGGTCAGCCATTCTTCAGTCAAAATGGCCAATTTTGACATTTTCTCTAATTCAACTCTTTTCTACTTTTTTCCGCAAGTTCTGAGCAGCCGGGCAGCTATTTAGAAGATATCAAACGAGAAAGAATGGAAAAGACAGAATTTTGGGTGGGCCGGTTTCAGGGGTCAGCCATTCTTCAGTCAAAATGGCCAATTTTGACATTTTCTCTAATTCAACTCTTTTCTACTTTTTTCCGCGAGTTCTGAGCAGCCGGGCAGCTATTTAGAAGATATCAAACGAGAAAGAATGGAAAAGACAAAATTTTGGGTGGGCCAGTTTCAGGGGTCAGCCATTCTTCAGTCAAAATGGCCAATTTTGACATTTTCTCTAATTCAACGATTTTTCAATTTTTCTCACGAGTTCTGAGTAGCCGGGCAGCGATTTAGAAGATATCATACGAGAAAGAATGGAAAAGACAAAATTTTGGGTGGGCCAGTTTCAGGGGTCAGCCATTCTTCAGTCAAAATGGCCAATTTTGACATTTTCTCTAATTCTACGATTTTTCAATTTTTTCCGCGAGTTTTGAGCAGCCGGGCAGCTATTTAGAAGATATCAAACGAGAAAGAATGGAAAAGACAGAATTTTGAGTGGGCCAGTTTCAGGGGTCAACCATTCTTCAGTCAAAATGGCCAATTTTGACATTTTCTCTAATTCAACTCTTTTCTACTTTTTTCCGCGAGTTCTGAGCAGCCGGGCAGCTATTTAGAAGATATCAAACGAGAAAGAATGGAAAAGACAGAATTTTGGGTGGGCCGGTTTCAGGGGTCAGCCATTCTTCAGTCAAAATGGCCAATTTTGACATTTTCTCTAATTCGGAAAGAGATTGCGGGAAGGGGTATCTATTCCGGGAGTTCACCCTTTCACTGAATGAGGGGGAGTGGGTGGGGGACTAATAATCTGGGTGATAGAACGCGTCAGGAGACTTTGTTTATTTATAAGAAAATGAAAAATCGTGAATTTAAGGAAATTTGATCTTTGGAAGGAGATTGCGGGAAGGGGTATGTATTCCGGGAGTTCACCCTTTCACTGAATGAGGGGGAGGGGGTGGGGGACTAATAATCTGGGTGATAGAACGCGTCGGGTGACTTTGTTTATTTATAAGAAAATGAAAAATCGTGAATTTAAGGAAATTTGACCTTCAGTCAAAATGGCCAATTTTGACATTTTCTCTAATTCAACGATTTTTCAATTCTTCTCACGAGTTCTGAGTAGCCGGGCAGCGATTTAAAAGATATCAAACGAGAAAGAATGGAAAAGACAAAATTTTGGGTGGGCCAGTTTCAGGGGTCAGCCATTCTTCAGTCAAAATGGCCAATTTTGACATTTTCTCTAATTCAACTCTTTTCTACTTTTTTCCGCAAGTTCTGAGCAGCCGGGCAGCTATTTAGAAGATATCAAACGAGAAAGAATGGAAAAGACAGAATTTTGGGTGGGCCGGTTTCAGGGGTCAGCCATTCTTCAGTCAAAATGGCCAATTTTGACATTTTCTCTAATTCAACTCTTTTCTACTTTTTTCCGCGAGTTCTGAGCAGCCGGGCAGCTATTTAGAAGATATCAAACGAGAAAGAATGGAAAAGACAAAATTTTGGGTAGGCCAGTTTCAAAGGTCAGCCATTCTTCAGTCAAAATGGCCAATTTTGACATTTTCTCTAATTCAACGATTTTTCAATTTTTCTCACGAGTTCTGAGTAGCCGGGCAGCGATTTAGAAGATATCAAACGAGAAAGAATGGAAAAGACAGAATTTTGGGTGGGCCGGTTTCAGGGGTCAGCCATTCTTCAGTCAAAATGGCCAATTTTGACCTTTTCTCTAATTCAACTCTTTTCTACTTTTTTCCGCGAGTTCTGAGCAGCCGGGCAGCTATTTAGAAGATATCAAACGAGAAAGAATGGAAAAGACAAAATTTTGGGTGGGCCAGTTTCAAAGGTCAGCCATTCTTCAGTCAAAATGGCCAATTTTGACATTTTCTCTAATTCGGAAGGAGATTGCGGGAAGGGGTATGTATTCCGGGAGTTCACCCTTTCACTGAATGAGGGGGAGGGGGTGGGGGACTAATAATCTGGGTGATAGAACGCGTCGGGAGACTTTGTTTATTTATAAGAAAATGGAAAATCGTAAAATTAAGGAAATTTGACCTTTGGAAGGAGATTGCGGGAAGGGGTATGTATTCCGGGAGTTCACCCTTTCACTGAATGAGGGGGAGGGGGTGGGGGACTAATAATCTGGGTGATAGAACGCGTCGGGAGACTTTGTTTATTCATAAAAAAATGGAAAATCGCGAATTTAAGGAAATTTGACCTTCGGAAGGAGATTGCGGGAAGGGGTATGTATTCCGGGAGTTCACCCTTTCACTGAATGAGGGGGAGGGGGTGGGGGACTAATAATCTGGGTGATAGAACGCGTCAGGAGACTTTGTTTATATATAAGAAAATGAAAAATCGTGAATTTAAGGAAATTTGATATTTGGAAGGAGATTGCGGGAAGGGGTATGTATTCCGGGAGTTCACCCTTTCACTGAATGAGGGGGAGGGGGTGGGGGACTAATAATCTGGGTGATAGAACGCGTCGGGTGACTTTGTTTATTTATAAGAAAATGAAAAATCGTGAATTTAAGGAAATTTGACCTTCAGTCAAAATGGCCAATTTTGACATTTTCTCTAATTCAACGATTTTTCAATTCTTCTCACGAGTTCTGAGTAGCCGGGCAGCGATTTAAAAGATATCAAACGAGAAAGAATGGAAAAGACAAAATTTTGGGTGGGCCAGTTTCAGGGGTCAGCCATTCTTCAGTCAAAATGGCCAATTTTGACATTTTCTCTAATTCAACTCTTTTCTACTTTTTTCCGCAAGTTCTGAGCAGCCGGGCAGCTATTTAGAAGATATCAAACGAGAAAGAATGGAAAAGACAGAATTTTGGGTGGGCCGGTTTCAGGGGTCAGCCATTCTTCAGTCAAAATGGCCAATTTTGACATTTTCTCTAATTCAACTCTTTTCTACTTTTTTCCGCGAGTTCTGAGCAGCCGGGCAGCTATTTAGAAGATATCAAACGAGAAAGAATGGAAAAGACAAAATTTTGGGTGGGCCAGTTTCAGGGGTCAGCCATTCTTCAGTCAAAATGGCCAATTTTGACATTTTCTCTAATTCAACGATTTTTCAATTTTTCTCACGAGTTCTGAGTAGCCGGGCAGCGATTTAGAAGATATCATACGAGAAAGAATGGAAAAGACAAAATTTTGGGTGGGCCAGTTTCAGGGGTCAGCCATTCTTCAGTCAAAATGGCCAATTTTGACATTTTCTCTAATTCTACGATTTTTCAATTTTTTCCGCGAGTTTTGAGCAGCCGGGCAGCTATTTAGAAGATATCAAACGAGAAAGAATGGAAAAGACAGAATTTTGAGTGGGCCAGTTTCAGGGGTCAACCATTCTTCAGTCAAAATGGCCAATTTTGACATTTTCTCTAATTCAACTCTTTTCTACTTTTTTCCGCGAGTTCTGAGCAGCCGGGCAGCTATTTAGAAGATATCAAACGAGAAATAATGGAAAAGACAGAATTTTGGGTGGGCCGGTTTCAGGGGTCAGCCATTCTTCAGTCAAAATGGCCAATTTTGACATTTTCTCTAATTCAACTCTTTTCTACTTTTTTCCGCGAGTTCTGAGCAGCCGGGCAGCTATTTAGAAGATATCAAACGAGAAAGAATGGAAAAGACAGAATTTTGGGTGGGCCGGTTTCAGGGGTCAGCCATTCTTCAGTCAAAATGGCCAATTTTGACATTTTCTCTAATTCGGAAAGAGATTGCGGGAAGGGGTATCTATTCCGGGAGTTCACCCTTTCACTGAATGAGGGGGAGTGGGTGGGGGACTAATAATCTGGGTGATAGAACGCGTCAGGAGACTTTGTTTATTTATAAGAAAATGAAAAATCGTGAATTTAAGGAAATTTGATCTTTGGAAGGAGATTGCGGGAAGGGGTATGTATTCCGGGAGTTCACCCTTTCACTGAATGAGGGGGAGGGGGTGGGGGACTAATAATCTGGGTGATAGAACGCGTCGGGTGACTTTGTTTATTTATAAGAAAATGAAAAATCGTGAATTTAAGGAAATTTGACCTTCAGTCAAAATGGCCAATTTTGACATTTTCTCTAATTCAACGATTTTTCAATTCTTCTCACGAGTTCTGAGTAGCCGGGCAGCGATTTAAAAGATATCAAACGAGAAAGAATGGAAAAGACAAAATTTTGGGTGGGCCAGTTTCAGGGGTCAGCCATTCTTCAGTCAAAATGGCCAATTTTGACATTTTCTCTAATTCAACTCTTTTCTACTTTTTTCCGCAAGTTCTGAGCAGCCGGGCAGCTATTTAGAAGATATCAAACGAGAAAGAATGGAAAAGACAGAATTTTGGGTGGGCCGGTTTCAGGGGTCAGCCATTCTTCAGTCAAAATGGCCAATTTTGACATTTTCTCTAATTCAACTCTTTTCTACTTTTTTCCGCGAGTTCTGAGCAGCCGGGCAGCTATTTAGAAGATATCAAACGAGAAAGAATGGAAAAGACAAAATTTTGGGTAGGCCAGTTTCAAAGGTCAGCCATTCTTCAGTCAAAATGGCCAATTTTGACATTTTCTCTAATTCAACGATTTTTCAATTTTTCTCACGAGTTCTGAGTAGCCGGGCAGCGATTTAGAAGATATCAAACGAGAAAGAATGGAAAAGACAGAATTTTGGGTGGGCCGGTTTCAGGGGTCAGCCATTCTTCAGTCAAAATGGCCAATTTTGACCTTTTCTCTAATTCAACTCTTTTCTACTTTTTTCCGCGAGTTCTGAGCAGCCGGGCAGCTATTTAGAAGATATCAAACGAGAAAGAATGGAAAAGACAAAATTTTGGGTGGGCCAGTTTCAAAGGTCAGCCATTCTTCAGTCAAAATGGCCAATTTTGACATTTTCTCTAATTCGGAAGGAGATTGCGGGAAGGGGTATGTATTCCGGGAGTTCACCCTTTCACTGAATGAGGGGGAGGGGGTGGGGGACTAATAATCTGGGTGATAGAACGCGTCGGGAGACTTTGTTTATTTATAAGAAAATGGAAAATCGTAAAATTAAGGAAATTTGACCTTTGGAAGGAGATTGCGGGAAGGGGTATGTATTCCGGGAGTTCACCCTTTCACTGAATGAGGGGGAGGGGGTGGGGGACTAATAATCTGGGTGATAGAACGCGTCGGGAGACTTTGTTTATTCATAAAAAAATGGAAAATCGCGAATTTAAGGAAATTTGACCTTCGGAAGGAGATTGCGGGAAGGGGTATGTATTCCGGGAGTTCACCCTTTCACTGAATGAGGGGGAGGGGGTGGGGGACTAATAATCTGGGTGATAGAACGCGTCAGGAGACTTTGTTTATATATAAGAAAATGAAAAATCGTGAATTTAAGGAAATTTGATATTTGGAAGGAGATTGCGGGAAGGGGTATGTATTCCGGGAGTTCACCCTTTCACTGAATGAGGGGGAGGGGGTGGGGGACTAATAATCTGGGTGATAGAACGCGTCGGGTGACTTTGTTTATTTATAAGAAAATGAAAAATCGTGAATTTAAGGAAATTTGACCTTCAGTCAAAATGGCCAATTTTGACATTTTCTCTAATTCAACGATTTTTCAATTCTTCTCACGAGTTCTGAGTAGCCGGGCAGCGATTTAAAAGATATCAAACGAGAAAGAATGGAAAAGACAAAATTTTGGGTGGGCCAGTTTCAGGGGTCAGCCATTCTTCAGTCAAAATGGCCAATTTTGACATTTTCTCTAATTCAACTCTTTTCTACTTTTTTCCGCAAGTTCTGAGCAGCCGGGCAGCTATTTAGAAGATATCAAACGAGAAAGAATGGAAAAGACAGAATTTTGGGTGGGCCGGTTTCAGGGGTCAGCCATTCTTCAGTCAAAATGGCCAATTTTGACATTTTCTCTAATTCAACTCTTTTCTACTTTTTTCCGCGAGTTCTGAGCAGCCGGGCAGCTATTTAGAAGATATCAAACGAGAAAGAATGGAAAAGACAAAATTTTGGGTGGGCCAGTTTCAGGGGTCAGCCATTCTTCAGTCAAAATGGCCAATTTTGACATTTTCTCTAATTCAACTCTTTTCTACTTTTTTCCGCGAGTTCTGAGCAACCGGGCAGCTATTTAGAAGACATCAAACGAGAAAGAATGGAAAAGACAGAATTTTGGGTGGGCCAGTTTCAGGGGTCAGCCATTCTTCAGTCAAAATTGCCAATTTTGACATTTTCTCTAATTCAACTCTTTTCTACTTTTTTCCGCGAGTTCTGAGCAGCCGGGCAGCTATTTAGAAGATATCAAGCGAGAAAGAATGGAAAAGACAAAATTTTGGGTAGGCCAGTTTCAAAGGTCAGCCATTCTTCAGTCAAAATGGCCAATTTTGACATTTTCTCTAATTCAACGATTTTTCAATTTTTCTCACGAGTTCTGAGTAGCCGGGCAGCGATTTAGAAGATATCAAACGAGAAAGAATGGAAAAGACAGAATTTTGGGTGGGCCGGTTTCAGGGGTCAGCCATTCTTCAGTCAAAATGGCCAATTTTGACCTTTTCTCTAATTCAACTCTTTTCTACTTTTTTCCGCGAGTTCTGAGCAGCCGGGCAGCTATTTAGAAGATATCAAACGAGAAAGAATGGAAAAGACAAAATTTTGGGTGGGCCAGTTTCAAAGGTCAGCCATTCTTCAGTCAAAATGGCCAATTTTGACATTTTCTCTAATTCGGAAGGAGATTGCGGGAAGGGGTATGTATTCCGGGAGTTCACCCTTTCACTGAATGAGGGGGAGGGGGTGGGGGACTAATAATCTGGGTGATAGAACGCGTCGGGAGACTTTGTTTATTTATAAGAAAATGGAAAATCGTAAAATTAAGGAAATTTGACCTTTGGAAGGAGATTGCGGGAAGGGGTATGTATTCCGGGAGTTCACCCTTTCACTGAATGAGGGGGAGGGGGTGGGGGACTAATAATCTGGGTGATAGAACGCGTCGGGAGACTTTGTTTATTCATAAAAAAATGGAAAATCGCGAATTTAAGGAAATTTGACCTTCGGAAGGAGATTGCGGGAAGGGGTATGTATTCCGGGAGTTCACCCTTTCACTGAATGAGGGGGAGGGGGTGGGGGACTAATAATCTGGGTGATAGAACGCGTCAGGAGACTTTGTTTATATATAAGAAAATGAAAAATCGTGAATTTAAGGAAATTTGATATTTGGAAGGAGATTGCGGGAAGGGGTATGTATTCCGGGAGTTCACCCTTTCACTGAATGAGGGGGAGGGGGTGGGGGACTAATAATCTGGGTGATAGAACGCGTCGGGAGACTTTGTTTATTTATAAGAAAATGAAAAATCGTGAATTTAAGGAAATTTGACCTTCAGTCAAAATGGCCAATTTTGACATTTTCTCTAATTCAACTCTTTTCTACTTTTTTCCGCGAGTTCTGAGCAGCCGGGCAGCTATTTAGAAGATATCAAACGAGAAAGAATGGAAAAGACCGAATTTTGGGTGGGCCGGTTTCAGGGGTCAGCCATTCTTCAGTCAAAATGGCCAATTTTGACATTTTCTCTAATTCAACTCTTTTCTACTTTTTTCCGCGAGTTCTGAGCAGCCGGGCAGCTATTTAGAAGATATCAAACGAGAAAGAATGGAAAAGACAGAATTTTGGGTGGGCCGGTTTCAGGGGTCAGCCATTCTTCAGTCAAAATGGCCAATTTTGACATTTTCTCTAATTCGGAAAGAGATTGCGGGAAGGGGTATCTATTCCGGGAGTTCACCCTTTCACTGAATGAGGGGGAGTGGGTGGGGGACTAATAATCTGGGTGATAGAACGCGTCAGGAGACTTTGTTTATTTATAAGAAAATGAAAAATCGTGAATTTAAGGAAATTTGACCTTCAGTCAAAATGGCCAATTTTGACATTTTCTCTAATTCAACGATTTTTCAATTCTTCTCACGAGTTCTGAGTAGCCGGGCAGCGATTTAAAAGATATCAAACGAGAAAGAATGGAAAAGACAAAATTTTGGGTGGGCCAGTTTCAGGGGTCAGCCATTCTTCAGTCAAAACGGCCAATTTTGACATTTTCTCTAATTCAATGATTTTTCAATTTTTTCCGCGAGTTCTGAGCAGCCGGGCAGCTATTTAGAAGATATCAAACGAGAAAGAATGGAAAAGACAGAATTTTGGGTGAGCCGGTTTCAGGGGTCAGCGATTCTTCAGTCAAAATGGCCAATTTTGACATTTTCTCTAATTCAACTCTTTTCTACTTTTTTCCGCGAGTTCTGAGCAGCCGGGCAGCTATTTAGAAGATATCAAACGAGAAAGAATGGAAAAGACAGAATTTTGGGTGGGTCAGTTTCAGGGGTCAACCATTCTTCAGTCAAAATGGCCAATTTTGACATTTTCTCTAATTCAACTCTTTTCTACTTTTTTCCGCGAGTTCTGAGCAGCCGGGCAGCTATTTAGAAGATATCAAACGAGAAAGAATGGAAAAGACAGAATTTTGGGTGGGCCAGTTTCAGGGGTCAGCCATTCTTCAGTCAAAATGGCCAATTTTGACATTTTCTCTAATTCTACGATTTTTCAATTTTTTCCGCGAGTTTTGAGCAGCCGGGCAGCGATTTAGAAGATATCATACGAGAAAGAATGGAAAAGACAAAATTTTGGGTGGGCCAGTTTCAGGGGTCAGCGATTCTTCAGTCAAAATGGCCAATTTTGACATTTTCTCTAATTCAACTCTTTTCTACTTTTTTCCGCGAGTTCTGAGCAGCCGGGCAGCTATTTAGAAGATATCAAACGAGAAAGAATGGAAAAGACAAAATTTTGGGTGGGCCAGTTTCAAAGGTCAGCCATTCTTCAGTCAAAATGGCCAATTTTGACATTTTCTCTAATTCGGAAGGAGATTGCGGGAAGGGGTATGTATTCCGGGAGTTCACCCTTTCACTGAATGAGGGGGAGGGGGTGGGGGACTAATAATCTGGGTGATAGAACGCGTCGGGAGACTTTGTTTATTTATAAGAAAATGGAAAATCGTAAAATTAAGGAAATTTGACCTTTGGAAGGAGATTGCGGGAAGGGGTATGTATTCCGGGAGTTCACCCTTTCACTGAATGAGGGGGAGGGGGTGGGGGACTAATAATCTGGGTGATAGAACGCGTCGGGAGACTTTGTTTATTTATAAGAAAATGGAAAATCGTAAAATTAAGGAAATTTGACCTTCGGAAGGAGATTGCGGGAAGGGGTATGTATTCCGGGAGTTCACCCTTTCACTGAATGAGGGGGAGGGGGTGGGGGACTAATAATCTGGGTGATAGAACGCGTCGGGAGACTTTGTTTATTCATAAAAAAATGGAAAATCGCGAATTTAAGGAAATTTGACCTTCGGAAGGAGATTGCGGGAAGGGGTATGTATTCCGGGAGTTCACCCTTTCACTGAATGAGAGGGAGGGGGTGGGGGACTAATAATCTGGGTGATAGAACGCGTCAGGAGACTTTGTTTATTTATAAGAAAATGAAAAATCGTGAATTTAAGGAAATTTGATCTTTGGAAGGAGATTGCGGGAAGGGGTATGTATTCCGGGAGTTCACCCTTTCACTGAATGAGGGGGAGGGGGTGGGGGACTAATAATCTGGGTGATAGAACGCGTCGGGTGACTTTGTTTATTTATAAGAAAATGAAAAATCGTGAATTTAAGGAAATTTGACCTTCAGTCAAAATGGCCAATTTTGACATTTTCTCTAATTCAACGATTTTTCAATTCTTCTCACGAGTTCTGAGTAGCCGGGCAGCGATTTAAAAGATATCAAACGAGAAAGAATGGAAAAGACAAAATTTTGGGTGGGCCAGTTTCAGGGGTCAGCCATTCTTCAGTCAAAATGGCCAATTTTGACATTTTCTCTAATTCAACTCTTTTCTACTTTTTTCCGCAAGTTCTGAGCAGCCGGGCAGCTATTTAGAAGATATCAAACGAGAAAGAATGGAAAAGACAGAATTTTGGGTGGGCCGGTTTCAGGGGTCAGCCATTCTTCAGTCAAAATGGCCAATTTTGACATTTTCTCTAATTCAACTCTTTTCTACTTTTTTCCGCGAGTTCTGAGCAGCCGGGCAGCTATTTAGAAGACATCAAACGAGAAAGAATGGAAAAGACAAAATTTTGGGTGGGCCAGTTTCAAAGGTCAGCCATTCTTCAGTCAAAATGGCCAATTTTGACATTTTCTCTAATTCAACGATTTTTCAATTTTTCTCACGAGTTCTGAGTAGCCGGGCAGCGATTTAGAAGATATCATACGAGAAAGAATGGAAAAGACAGAATTTTGGGTGGGCCGGTTTCAGGGGTCAGCCATTCTTCAGTCAAAATGGCCAATTTTGACATTTTCTCTAATTCAACTCTTTTCTACTTTTTTCCGCGAGTTCTGAGCAGCCGGGCAGCTATTTAGAAGATATCAAACGAGAAATAATGGAAAAGACAGAATTTTGGGTGGGCCGGTTTCAGGGGTCAGCCATTCTTCAGTCAAAATGGCCAATTTTGACATTTTCTCTAATTCAACTCTTTTCTACTTTTTTCCGCGAGTTCTGAGCAGCCGGGCAGCTATTTAGAAGATATCAAACGAGAAAGAATGGAAAAGACAGAATTTTGGGTGGGCCGGTTTCAGGGGTCAGCCATTCTTCAGTCAAAATGGCCAATTTTGACATTTTCTCTAATTCGGAAAGAGATTGCGGGAAGGGGTATCTATTCCGGGAGTTCACCCTTTCACTGAATGAGGGGGAGTGGGTGGGGGACTAATAATCTGGGTGATAGAACGCGTCAGGAGACTTTGTTTATTTATAAGAAAATGAAAAATCGTGAATTTAAGGAAATTTGATCTTTGGAAGGAGATTGCGGGAAGGGGTATGTATTCCGGGAGTTCACCCTTTCACTGAATGAGGGGGAGGGGGTGGGGGACTAATAATCTGGGTGATAGAACGCGTCGGGTGACTTTGTTTATTTATAAGAAAATGAAAAATCGTGAATTTAAGGAAATTTGACCTTCAGTCAAAATGGCCAATTTTGACATTTTCTCTAATTCAACGATTTTTCAATTCTTCTCACGAGTTCTGAGTAGCCGGGCAGCGATTTAAAAGATATCAAACGAGAAAGAATGGAAAAGACAAAATTTTGGGTGGTCCAGTTTCAGGGGTCAGCCATTCTTCAGTCAAAACGGCCAATTTTGACATTTTCTCTAATTCAACTCTTTTCTACATTTTTCCGCGAGTTCTGAGCAGCCGGGCAGCTATTTAGAAGACATCAAACGAGAAAGAATGGAAAAGACAGAATTTTGGGTGGGCCAGTTTCAGGGGTCAGCCATTCTTCAGTCAAAATGGCCAATTTTGACATTTTCTCTAATTCAACTCTTTTCTACTTTTTTCCGCGAGTTCTGAGCAGCCGGGCAGCTATTTAGAAGACATCAAACGAGAAAGAATGGAAAAGACAGAATTTTGGGTGGGCCAGTTTCAGGGGTCAGCCATTCTTCAGTCAAAATGGCCAATTTTGACATTTTCTCTAATTCAACTCTTTTCTACTTTTTTCCGCGAGTTCTGAGCAGCCGGGCAGCTATTTAAAAGATATCAAACGAGAAAGAATGGAAAAGACAATATTTTGGGTGGGCCAGTTTCAAAGGTCAGCCATTCTTCAGTCAAAATGGCCAATTTTGACATTTTCTCTAATTCAACGATTTTTCAATTTTTCTCACGAGTTCTGAGTAGCCGGGCAGCGATTTAGAAGATATCATACGAGAAAGAATGGAAAAGACAAAATTTTGGGTGGGCCAGTTTCAGGGGTCAGCCATTCTTCAGTCAAAATGGCCAATTTTGACATTTTCTCTAATTCAACGATTTTTCAATTTTTTCCGCGAGTTCTGAGCAGCCGGGTAGCTATTTAGAAGATATCAAACGAGAAAGAATGGAAAAGACAGAATTTTGGGTGGGTCAGTTTTAGGGGTCAACCATTCTTCAGTCAAAATGGCCAATTTTGACATTTTCTCTAATTCAACTCTTTTCTACTTTTTTCCGCGAGTTCTGAGCAGCCGGGCAGCTATTTAGAAGATATCAAACGAGAAAGAATGGAAAAGACAGAATTTTGGGTGGGCCGGTTTCAGGGGTCAGCCATTCTTCAGTCAAAATGGCCAATTTTGACATTTTCTCTAATTCAACGATTTTTCAATTTTTCTCACGAGTTCTGAGTAGCCGGGCAGCGATTTAGAAGATATCATACGAGAAAGAATGGAAAAGACAAAATTTTGGGTGGGCCAGTTTCAGGGGTCAGCCATTCTTCAGTCAAAATGGCCAATTTTGACATTTTCTCTAATTCAACGATTTTTCAATTTTTTCCGCGAGTTCTGAGCAGCCGGGCAGCTATTTAGAAGATATCAAACGAGAAAGAATGGAAAAGACAGAATTTTGAGTGGGCCAGTTTCAGGGGTCAACCATTCTTCAGTCAAAATGGCCAATTTTGACATTTTCTCTAATTCAACTCTTTTCTACTTTTTTCCGCGAGTTCTGAGCAGCCGGGCAGCTATTTAGAAGACATCAAACGAGAAAGAATGGAAAAGACAGAATTTTGGGTGGGTCAGTTTTAGGGGTCAACCATTCTTCAGTCAAAATGGCCAATTTTGACATTTTCTCTAATTCAACTCTTTTCTACTTTTTTCCGCGAGTTCTGAGCAGCCGGGCAGCTATTTAGAAGATATCAAACGAGAAAGAATGGAAAAGACAGAATTTTGGGTGGGCCAGTTTCAGGGGTCAGCCATTCTTCAGTCAAAATTGCCAATTTTGACATTTTCTCTAATTCAACTCTTTTCTACTTTTTTCCGCGAGTTCTGAGCAGCCGGGCAGCTATTTAGAAGATATGAAGCGAGAAAGAATGGAAAAGACAAAATTTTGGGTAGGCCAGTTTCAAAGGTCAGCCATTCTTCAGTCAAAATGGCCAATTTTGACATTTTCTCTAATTCAACGATTTTTCAATTTTTCTCACGAGTTCTGAGTAGCCGGGCAGCGATTTAGAAGATATCAAACGAGAAAGAATGGAAAAGACAGAATTTTGGGTGGGCCGGTTTCAGGGGTCAGCCATTCTTCAGTCAAAATGGCCAATTTTGACATTTTCTCTAATTCGGAAAGAGATTGCGGGAAGGGGTATCTATTCCGGGAGTTCACCCTTTCACTGAATGAGGGGGAGGGGGTGGGGGACTAATAATCTGGGTGATAGAACGCGTCGGGAGACTTTGTTTATTTATAAGAAAATGGAAAATCGTAAAATTAAGGAAATTTGACCTTTGGAAGGAGATTGCGGGAAGGGGTATGTATTCCGGGAGTTCACCCTTTCACTGAATGAGGGGGAGGGGGTGGGGGACTAATAATCTGGGTGATAGAACGCGTCGGGAGACTTTGTTTATTCATAAAAAAATGGAAAATCGCGAATTTAAGGAAATTTGACCTTCGGAAGGAGATTGCGGGAAGGGGTATGTATTCCGGGAGTTCACCCTTTCACTGAATGAGGGGGAGGGGGTGGGGGACTAATAATCTGGGTGATAGAACGCGTCAGGAGACTTTGTTTATATATAAGAAAATGAAAAATCGTGAATTTAAGGAAATTTGATATTTGGAAGGAGATTGCGGGAAGGGGTATGTATTCCGGGAGTTCACCCTTTCACTGAATGAGGGGGAGGGGGTGGGGGACTAATAATCTGGGTGATAGAACGCGTCGGGAGACTTTGTTTATTTATAAGAAAATGAAAAATCGTGAATTTAAGGAAATTTGACCTTCAGTCAAAATGGCCAATTTTGACATTTTCTCTAATTCAACTCTTTTCTACTTTTTTCCGCGAGTTCTGAGCAGCCGGGCAGCTATTTAGAAGATATCAAACGAGAAAGAATGGAAAAGACCGAATTTTGGGTGGGCCGGTTTCAGGGGTCAGCCATTCTTCAGTCAAAATGGCCAATTTTGACATTTTCTCTAATTCAACTCTTTTCTACTTTTTTCCGCGAGTTCTGAGCAGCCGGGCAGCTATTTAGAAGATATCAAACGAGAAAGAATGGAAAAGACAGAATTTTGGGTGGGCCGGTTTCAGGGGTCAGCCATTCTTCAGTCAAAATGGCCAATTTTGACATTTTCTCTAATTCGGAAAGAGATTGCGGGAAGGGGTATCTATTCCGGGAGTTCACCCTTTCACTGAATGAGGGGGAGTGGGTGGGGGACTAATAATCTGGGTGATAGAACGCGTCAGGAGACTTTGTTTATTTATAAGAAAATGAAAAATCGTGAATTTAAGGAAATTTGACCTTCAGTCAAAATGGCCAATTTTGACATTTTCTCTAATTCAACGATTTTTCAATTCTTCTCACGAGTTCTGAGTAGCCGGGCAGCGATTTAAAAGATATCAAACGAGAAAGAATGGAAAAGACAAAATTTTGGGTGGTCCAGTTTCAGGGGTCAGCCATTCTTCAGTCAAAACGGCCAATTTTGACATTTTCTCTAATTCAACTCTTTTCTACATTTTTCCGCGAGTTCTGAGCAGCCGGGCAGCTATTTAGAAGACATCAAACGAGAAAGAATGGAAAAGACAGAATTTTGGGTGGGCCAGTTTCAGGGGTCAGCCATTCTTCAGTCAAAATGGCCAATTTTGACATTTTCTCTAATTCAACTCTTTTCTACTTTTTTCCGCGAGTTCTGAGCAGCCGGGCAGCTATTTAGAAGACATCAAACGAGAAAGAATGGAAAAGACAGAATTTTGGGTGGGCCAGTTTCAGGGGTCAGCCATTCTTCAGTCAAAATGGCCAATTTTGACATTTTCTCTAATTCAACTCTTTTCTACTTTTTTCCGCGAGTTCTGAGCAGCCGGGCAGCTATTTAAAAGATATCAAACGAGAAAGAATGGAAAAGACAATATTTTGGGTGGGCCAGTTTCAAAGGTCAGCCATTCTTCAGTCAAAATGGCCAATTTTGACATTTTCTCTAATTCAACGATTTTTCAATTTTTTCCGCGAGTTCTGAGCAGCCGGGTAGCTATTTAGAAGATATCAAACGAGAAAGAATGGAAAAGACAGAATTTTGGGTGGGTCAGTTTTAGGGGTCAACCATTCTTCAGTCAAAATGGCCAATTTTGACATTTTCTCTAATTCAACTCTTTTCTACTTTTTTCCGCGAGTTCTGAGCAGCCGGGCAGCTATTTAGAAGACATCAAACGAGAAAGAATGGAAAAGACAGAATTTTGGGTGGGTCAGTTTTAGGGGTCAACCATTCTTCAGTCAAAATGGCCAATTTTGACATTTTCTCTAATTCAACTCTTTTCTACTTTTTTCCGCGAGTTCTGAGCAGCCGGGCAGCTATTTAGAAGATATCAAACGAGAAAGAATGGAAAAGACAGAATTTTGGGTGGGCCGGTTTCAGGGGTCAGCCATTCTTCAGTCAAAATGGCCAATTTTGACATTTTCTCTAATTCAACGATTTTTCAATTTTTCTCACGAGTTCTGAGTAGCCGGGCAGCGATTTAGAAGATATCATACGAGAAAGAATGGAAAAGACAAAATTTTGGGTGGGCCAGTTTCAGGGGTCAGCCATTCTTCAGTCAAAATGGCCAATTTTGACATTTTCTCTAATTCAACTCTTTTCTACTTTTTTCCGCGAGTTCTGAGCAGCCGGGCAGCTATTTAGAAGACATCAAACGAGAAAGAATGGAAAAGACAGAATTTTGAGTGGGCCAGTTTCAGGGGTCAACCATTCTTCAGTCAAAATGGCCAATTTTGACATTTTCTCTAATTCAACTCTTTTCTACTTTTTTCCGCGAGTTCTGAGCAGCCGGGCAGCTATTTAGAAGATATCAAACGAGAAAGAATGGAAAAGACCGAATTTTGAGGGGGCCGGTTTCAGGGGTCAGCCATTCTTCAGTTAAAATGGCCAATTTTGACATTTTCTCTAATTCGGGAGGAGATTGCGTGAAGGGGTATGTATTCCGGGAGTCCACCCTTTCACTGAATGAGGGGGAGGGGGTGGGGGACTAATAATCTGGGTGATAGAACGCGTCGGGAGACTTTGTTTATTTATAAGAAAATGAAAAATCGTGAATTTAAGGAAATTTGACCTTCGAAAGGAGATTGCGGGAAGGGGTATGTATTCCGGGAGTCCACCCTTTCACTGAATGAGGGGGAGGGGGTGGGGGACTAATAATCTGGGTGATAGAACGCGTCGGGAGACTTTGTTTATTCATAAAAAAATGGAAAATCGCGAATTTAAGGAAATTTGACCTTCGGAAGGAGATTGCGGGAAGGGGTATGTATTCCGGGAGTTCACCCTTTCACTGAATGAGGGGGAGGGGGTGGGGGACTAATAATCTGGGTGATAGAACGCGTCAGGAGACTTTGTTTATATATAAGAAAATGAAAAATCGTGAATTTAAGGAAATTTGATATTTGGAAGGAGATTGCGGGAAGGGGTATGTATTCCGGGAGTTCACCCTTTCACTGAATGAGGGGGAGGGGGTGGGGGACTAATAATCTGGGTGATAGAACGCGTCGGGAGACTTTGTTTATTTATAAGAAAATGAAAAATCGTGAATTTAAGGAAATTTGACCTTCAGTCAAAATGGCCAATTTTGACATTTTCTCTAATTCAACGATTTTTCAATTCTTCTCACGAGTTCTGAGTAGCCGGGCAGCGATTTAAAAGATATCAAACGAGAAAGAATGGAAAAGACAGAATTTTGGGTGGGCCGGTTTCAGGGGTCAGCCATTCTTCAGTCAAAATGGCCAATTTTGACATTTTCTCTAATTCAACTCTTTTCTACTTTTTTCCGCGAGTTCTGAGCTGCCGGGCAGCTATTTAGAAGATATCAAACATTGATTGTTTTTTTGTGATATGTTAAAGTAGCGGAGCCACTCTCTGCTTGACTGGGATTTCATCGGGAGGTCCTAGGGAAGAATTCAAAAAAAAAATCAGCGAAATAGCGGCCCTCCTTCTATGTCAAAAAAGAGGGAGAGTGTTAGAAGGCAAAATCTGCCGATTCACCCGACCCGAGGGGAGTTTCCGACTTTGATTGTTTTTTTTTGATATGTTAAAGTAGCGGAGCCACTCTCTGCTTGACTGGGATTTCATCGGGAGTTCCTAGGGAAGAATTCAAAAAAAAAATCAGCGAAATAGCAACCCCCTTTCTATGTCAAAAGTGAGGGAGAGTGTTAGAAGGCAAAATCTGCCGATTCACCCGACCCGAGGGGAGTTTCCGACATTGATTGTTTTTTTGTGATATGTTAAAGTAGCGGAGCCACTCTCTGCTTGACTGGGATTTTATCGGGAGTTCCTAGGGAAGAATTCAAAAAAAAAATCAGCGAAATAGCGGCCCTCCTTCTATGTCAAAAAAGAGGGAGAGTGTTAGAAGGCAAAATCTGCCGATTCACCCGACCCGAGGGGAGTTTCCGACTTTGATTGTTTTTTTTTTATATATTCAAGTAGCGGAGCCACTCTCTGCTTGACTGGGATTTTTTCTGTGGGTCCTAGGGAAGAATTCAAAAAAAAAATCAGCGAAATAGCGGTTTTCCTTCTATGTCAAAAATGAGGGAGAGTGTTAGAAGGCAAAATCTGCCGATTCACCCGACCCGAGGGGAGTTTCCGACTTTGATTGTTTTTTTTTGATATGTTAAAGTAGCGGAGCCACTCTCTGCTTGACTGGGATTTTTTCTGTGGGTCCTAGGGAAGAATTCAAAAAAAAAATCAGCGAAATAACGGTTTTCCTTCTATGTCAAAATAGAGGGAGAGTGTTAGAAGGCAAAATCTGCCGATTCACCCGACCCGAGGGGAGTTTCCGACTTTGATTGTTTTTTTTTGATATGTTAAAGTAGCGGAGCCACTCTCTGCTTGACTGGGATTTTTTCTGTGGGTCCTAGGGAAGAATTCAAAAAAAAAATCAGCAAAATAGCGGTTTTCCTTCTATGTCAAAAGTGAGGGAGAGTGTTAGAAGGCAAAATCTGCCGATTCACCCGACCCGAGGGGAGTTTCCGACTTTGATTGTTTTTTTTTGATATGTTAAAGTAGCAGAGCCACTCTCGGCTTGACTGGGATTTTTCCTGTGGGTCCTAGGGAAGAATTCAAAAAAAAAATCAGCGAAATAGCGGTTTTCCTTCTATGTTAAAAGTGAGGGAGAGTGTTAGAAGGCAAAATCTGCCGATTCACCCGACCCGAGGGGAGTTTCCGACATTGATTGTTTTTTTTTGATATGTTAAAGTTGCGGAGCCACTCTCTGCTTGACTGGGATTTGTTCTGTGGGTCCTAGGGAAGAATTCAAAAAAAAAATCAGCGAAATAGCGGTTTTCCTTCTATGTCAAAAGTGAGGGAGAGTGTTAGAAGGCAAAATCTGCCGATTCACCCGACCCGAGGGGAGTTTCCGACTTTGATTGTTTTTTTTTGATATGTTAAAGTAGCGGAGCCACTCTCTGCTTGACTGGGATTTCATCGGGAGTTCCTAGGGAAGAATTCAAAAAAAAAAATCAGCGAAATAGCAACCCCCTTTCTATGTCAAAAGTTAGGGAGAGTGTTAGAAGGCAAAATCTGCCAATTCACCCGACCCGAGGGGAGTTTCCGACTTTGATTGTTTTTTTTTGATATGTTAAAGTAGCGAAGCCACTCTCTGCTTGATTGGGATTTTTTCTGCGGGTCCTAGGGAAGAATTCAAAAAAAAAATCAGCGAAATAGCGGCCCCTCTTCTATGACAAAAGTGAGGGAGAGTGTTAGAAGGCAAAATCTGCCGATTCACCCGACCCGAGGGGAGTTTCCGACTTTGATTGTTTTTTTTTTATATATTCAAGTAGCGGAGCCACTCTCTGCTTGACTGGGATTTTTTCTGTGGGTCCTAGGGAAGAATTCAAAAAAAAAATCAGCGAAATAGCGGTTTTCCTTCTATGTCAAAAATGAGGGAGAGTGTTAGAAGGCAAAATCTGCCGATTCACCCGACCCGAGGGGAGTTTCCGACTTTGATTGTTTTTTTTTGATATGTTAAAGTAGCGGAGCCACTCTCTGCTTGACTGGGATTTTTTCTGTGGGTCCTAGGGAAGAATTCAAAAAAAAAATCAGCGAAATAACGGTTTTCCTTCTATGTCAAAATAGAGGGAGAGTGTTAGAAGGCAAAATCTGCCGATTCACCCGACCCGAGGGGAGTTTCCGACTTTGATTGTTTTTTTTTGATATGTTAAAGTAGCGGAGCCACTCTCTGCTTGACTGGGATTTTTTCTGTGGGTCCTAGGGAAGAATGCAAAAAAAATTTCAGCGAAATCGCGAACGTTTTTCTATGTCGTCGGTCTAACATTAAAGAGGCGCAAGTGCCAGAAAACAGCGTTTCTAAAGTGAAAGGGGCGTATGTCCAAAAATGATGATTTTTATGTTTTTTATCCAATTTTTGACCAAAAACCTTTCAAAAAAATATCTCTGATAAACAGGCGTAATTACCAGTTTTTAATGGGACAGGGACGTATCTCCACACTTACGCCTCTTTCATTTTAATCAATAAAACGCACTTACGCCCCTTTAGTGTTATATATTGAAACTTCAGATGATGTATTTTTTTTTAATTATCATGAAAGGGGCGTAAGTGCTCGAGTTACGTTCCTTTATTATTAATTTTCCTCCACATTAATTAAAATATTACCAACAAGGATAAAAGTAAAGGGGCGTATGTACTGGACATACGCCCTTGTAGTCTTTATTAATTGGAATTACGTCCATTTGGCATTTTAAAACGAACTTGACGAAAAAATCTCCTACGGAGGTAGAAAACTCCGATTTCAAAGAAAAAAAAACATACGCCCTTTTAGTTTAAAAAAAATGACAGGTGGCTGTATCGTCGATACAGCCGTTGAATTTAACGTGGAACGTCTCACGTTCAGAGAGATATGAGAAGTAGAACATGTTGCATACAATGGTTACTGTTTTAATGTCACTTTATTAAGTATTGGTCGGTGATAAGAAAAGTATGATACAATAACGAAATATTGACATCAATATTTCAAGCAAAAGGCAGGTCCAAATGAGTATTCCCTAATGTCGTCGGGTGAGTCTGACATCAAGTTGAATTAAGGATGTTTACCATAAACTCACAATATTCAAAGAAATTTCGACGTTTCTTAACATAACAGTTGAATACCGAAGCCACGAGTTGATAGCAATCTCAAACTCCCAACCCAAGCATTCTAATGAGAAATTAATTTCTGAAAACTGTTCTGGGTATCATTACTCTTATGGGAGAACCGTGACCGCGTGCGCTTAAAAGAAAAAAAGCGATAGGATAGACACTCATGATCTTGAAAAAAAACTTCAAGTCACTTACACCGGGAAACGGGCAATATTTTGCCCACACGAAAAATGGGGCTACCCATCAATATAAGAGAGATATTTTCGTTTCACTTTTGAATTGACGAGAAAAATTTTTTGGCCGCCATTACGAGTCGCGGGACTCGACAACATCGCGTACGCACAGCTGAGTGATATCGGTAATGTAGGTTACGTTGAATCCTTTTTGGCCGTCAGAAAAACAACATAACCCAACAAATTCCGTAAGCTGTCATCATCATCATAAATATAATTTTAAGAATAAATAATATCCAGAGGGGATTGACAATCAACCAAATTATTGGAGATTTATTAAAATCCAAATTATATAAACAGTTACAATCTCCCCACCAGCCGATAAATGCGACGTTGCGCGATCAAAAATTCGCTACTACTACTGTAGTCACAAATGTGTTTATATTCATTGAATTTTGCCATAATTTTAGTTTTTGTTGAGAAAAAAGTCCACTACATGACTTCTAAATTAGTAAAAGAATTATTTCATATCGTGAATCAATTATTTGAAATTTTTTTTTTTCTTTCTTTCGCGAGTTGCTCAATTGAAATTCTAAACATCCTTAAATTCAGTTTCCATAAATTTGACAAGTTTTATAATGAAACGAAAACCAACGTATTTGTGTGAACGATTGGGGACGCTAAATAGCAAGACGCCCTCTGGACATGGCTACTCTAAGGCGCTACATAAGCTCACATACATTACACATGCAAATTATGAGCTTGTGTATGTACGTACGTGAGCGCCTTAGAACGTCCATATTGGTGAAAAACAGCGCCGCCATCGGTAAATAGCGAGTCCAATTAACTTTGTCTGTATGTTATTTCGCAGTTATCCGTCGATAAGTTATCAATGTGACATGATAAGTTTTCGAAAGAGTGAAATGTTTCCCGGTAGATGGCGCTGGGGCATAAATACTACTTACATCATTTCACAAAATCGCCCCCCATCCCCATAAAGTTCAAAACGAAACTATAGACGTATCCACGTCAAAAAAACGAAAAATAATGGCACTTACGCCCCTTTAATTTTAGACCGACGATGTACAATTGACACAATAAATTCGTAAAGGAAGTGTAATCAATAACAGTACATTGTCTTTATGAATTTTAGACGACGATCATGCAATCCAAAAAATATACATTGGTTGAATTGATAACCCCTGCTCGAAGAGCGTTCATTTTCACTATTTCTATAATTGAGTAAATGCTGCCATCTCCCGAATGCAATTGGATTTGATAACTCCGATCGATTACAGGTAAAAAGGATTTAATTTCTTCCCTACTGACACTGTTTGACCGACAAAAAGTGTCGTGACCAAGCGATATTGTGGTCAACTGTTCCTTACTAGATTCTGTACTACCGTGGAGGTGCTCAGTTGTGGAAGTATAAGCGAAGCCCCCCCCACTCCTGTATTCCGGAACTTCACTTGTTTTACACCTCTATGAGGTGCACCGTCGGCTCCAACTAACCGACCAACTCGAATCTGATGATGGTACATGCCATAGAATTCCCTCATTATCAACCATGGTGATACTAAAATTCAATGCTTCAATCATTCCGTATTGTAACGATATGAATTGGCAACTTTAGTATTATTGTGCGAGCAAAATTTTTTGAATTGTAACATAAGTAATATAAGAAAGTGGTACCCCACTTAACTATCATAGCTTCGAAATTGCATTGACTCGACTTTTTGTTTATCAGAACAGGTGAAGCATCGTCAATTATTAGAGGGTAGATAAAGCAGATTCCAAAGCAGTTCCCGACCGTATCCATTTCTTCTGCAATCTGCTCAGCAGAGCACTTATCAACCGCTTCAGTGGTTGAAAATATAATAACAACTAGGGCATCATGCGCGCTGACGTGCGCGACTACCTTCCAGTAAGCGCTGTAGCGCACAACAATTATACATTTTCTGCATAATCATACACTTTCTATCATTTCTTGACATTTCGAATATGAAAGCTTGTTATATTTTTGTACATACTGCCCGAATACTCAGACCTCACAAGGAACACTGCAAAATAGTTAAAATAGATAATTTTTCGAAATTGACCATTTTGATTAATTTGAAGAATAGTTCACCCCAAATTTCGACTCATCAAAAATTTCTTCTTTTCGATTTTTTCTCGTTTGATATCTTCAAAATAGCTGCCCGGCTCCTCAGAACTCGCGGAAAAAAATAGAAAAGAGTTGAATTAGAGAAAATGTCAAAATTGGCCCTTTTGACTGGAGAATGGCTCACCCCCGAAACCGGCCCACCCAAAATCTTGTCTTTTCGATTCTTTCTCGTTTGATATCTTCTAAATAGCTGCCCGGCTACTCAGAACTCGCGGAAAAAATTGGAAAATAGTAGAATTAGAGAAAATGTCAAAATTCACCCTTTTGACTGAAGAATGGCTCACCCCCGAAACCGGCCCACCCAAAATCTTGTCTTTTCGATTCTTTCTCGTTTGATATCTTCTAAATTGCTGCCCGGCTACTCAGAACTCGCGGAAAAAATTGGAAAAAAGTAGAATTAGAGAAAATGTCAAAATTCACCCTTCTGACTGAAGAATGGCTCACCCCCGAAACCGGCCCACCCAAAATCTTGTCTTTTCGATTCTTTCTCGTTTGATATCTTCTAAATAGCTGCTCGGCTACTCAGAACTCGCGGAAAAAATTGGAAAAAAGTAGAATTAGAGAAAATGTCAAAATTCACCCTTTTGACTGGAGAATGGCTCACCCCCGAAACCGGCCCACCCGAAATTTTGTCTTTTCGATTCGTTCTCGTTTGATATCTTCATAATCGGTGCACGGCTACTTAGAACTCGCGAGAAGCATTGGAAAAGGATCAAATTAGAAAAAATTCCAAAATTAACCATTTTGCCTGTAGAATTCATCTCAAATCCCGACTCACCAAACATATTGTCTTTTCGATTCTTTCTCGTGCAATATTTCGTAAATTGCCTCCGGGCTATATAAAACTTGTGTGGGAAAAACTGGAAAATAGAGAAAATATAAAGAAAAAAAAGGTTATAACTACACATGAATAAGAAAAAAAAAACAAAAACTACACATGAACTGCGCGCAATTCCATACAAACGAAACGATAACATTCTCATAGTCATGGAAATCATTAATTGATCGATTGTTCCATCTACCAATCAGAACATGAATAAAAAGTTAACAATCAAGACAATGTTTCATTGTCAATCAACTTTATGATAAAGGATGTGGATTTCTGCGCATTAGTCATACTTGGCATATCCCGATTTGCACCAAATTTTGAGGGAGTCTTCTCTGGGGCCCCCTGAAGCTATGAGATCAATAAAATTTTTAGTACAATTAGGTCTGGGGGTCAGGAAGAATGATTAAAGTGAAATAATGGGAATGCGACTAGAGAAAATCGATGAAAATATGCATTTTTGCGTTTAGATCGGGCTTTGCCTATTCCGATTCTCACCAACATTTGAGGGAATCTTCTCTGAGACCCCCCGATGCTATAGGAACAATAAAATTTTTAGTGCAATTAGGTCTAGGGGTCGGGCGAAATAATTGAAGCCAAATAAAGAAAATTCTACTAGAGAAAATTGATGAAAAGTGGATTTCACTCTTTTGATCATACTTGGCCTATTCCGATCTTCACCAAGATTTAAGGGAATCTTCTCTGGGACCCCTCGATGCTATAGGAACAATGAAATTTTTAGTGCAACTAGTAAAACATAATGGCGCGGCCGCAAGCGGCCGCGCATGCATTTTTGTGAGGGTTCTCATGAGAATTCCCATGAAAACTGCTCATGAGAAGTGCGCCATGACACTTTTTGCATGTACCTCCGCCATGACACTTTCCAATGTATGCTTTTTTTATAAGGGGATTAGGTCTAGGGGTCGGGAAAAATAATTAAAACGAAATGAAGAAAATTCGACTAGAGAAAATGGATGAAAATATGGATTTCACACTTTTGATCATACTTGGCCTATTCTGGTTCTCACCAACATTTCAGAGAATCTTCTCTGGGACCCCCCGATGCTATGGGAAAAATAAAATTTTTAGTGCAATTAGGTCTAGGGGTCGGACGAAATAATTGAAGCCAAATGAAGAAAATTCGACCAGAGAAAATTGATGAAAAGTGGATTTCTATGTTTTAATCATACTTGGCCTATTCCGATTCTCACCAACATTTGAGGGAATCTTCTCTGGGACCCCCCGATGCAATAGAATCAATAAATCTTTTAGTGCAATTAGGTCTAGGGGTCGGGAGAAATAATTGAAGCCAAATAAAGAAAATTCGACTAGAAAAAATTGATCTAGCCTTTAACCCTTTCTCCCACCACTCTAGCATTTAACCCTTTCCCCACCGCCCCTCTAGCATTTTACCCATTCTCCCACCACTCTAGCCTTTAACCTTTTCACCACCCACCACCCACTCTAGCATTTCAGGCTCCTCTCCCCCCACCACCTCCTTTAGACCGCTGAGCATATCGTCGGGTCTTTGTCACACCGGGGATCCCTAAAAAACGCTCAAACCACTGGTCAAGAGACCGAAAGGGGGGGGGGGGCTAAAAGCCGCTCGCCAATCTCGGCAACAGACCGGCAGGGGGAAGGGGGGAATTCCTGGAAGAGCCTCACCGATCTCGATCATATACTACTAATATACTCCAAAAATTATATAGATTATTTTTCCCATCCAAATTTCAACCAATAGGATTGCACCATTCGACGTTATTTTGTATAGTCAACATGGTATTCAACTGATATATTTCGATAATTTCACTGGTAATTTTTCATGTTGCCTATATATAAAGAACAAAAGACGAGAAATCAAGTTAAATCCCATCCGATCTGACAGATTGAATTTTTAACCGTGAACTAGGACATCATGTGCGCTCTCGCGCGCGACGACCTTATAGTCAATGTCAGACATCCGTTTTTGGATGTTTGATCAGCCAAGAAGAGGAGTCAAAGTTTTGAAAATTTCAAAAAATCAAATTTTCTCGAAAACCAGAAAAGATAGAGACTTCTAGTCTTTGCCAGTCGATTTTTGAGATGATTTGGGCTTGGGTGGTGCGGAAGCCAGACTGTGAGAGGCCAAAACCCGTTTATCGATGATTGATAGGCCGAGAAGAGGAGTTAAAGTTTTGAAATTTTCAAAAAATCAAATTTTCTCGAAAACCAGAAAAGATAGAGACTTCTAGTCTTTGCCAATCGATTTTTGAGATGATTTGGGCTTGGGGGGTGCGGAACCCAGACTGTGAGAGGCCAAAACCCGTTTATCGATTATTGATAGGCCGAGAAGAGGAGTCAAAGTTTTGTAAATTTCAAAAAATCAATTTTTCTCGAAAACCAGAGGAGATAGCGACTTCTAGTCTCTTCCAATCGATTTTTGAGATGATTCGATCCCTAGGAGGTCTGAAACCCAGAGTCTGGCACGCCCGGAACATGTTTTCCGATGATTTGTTCAAAACGAAAGGCTCCAATTACACGTGAACTGCGCGTAGTTTGATTCAAATAAGAAAATAACATCCTCGTAGTCATGAAAATCATTGATCGATTCATCGACCAATCGGGAGGCGAATAAAAACAGTTGACAATCAATACAATCATTCATTGTCAATCAACTTTATGATAAAGGATTTTGTCTCATAGTGCAATCGTATCGGCCGAAAATTGGATAAAAAAATAATCCCCCGAATACCACTCGAGCTCCAAAATTAATCAGGTAATTCCCTCAAGGTTCCCTGCAAACAAACAAAGTCGTCAAGTTTTCCAGAAAAATCACTCGTGCTTCGCACTCGTGATTTTTTAACCTGGAAAACTTGACTCCTTCATTTGTTTGCAACGAACCTATCGGGAATTACCCGATAATTTTGAAGCTCTTGTGGTATTACATGCGACAATATTATTAAACATTTAATAATTGATTTATGGAATAAATAAATACCTCTGGGATATGCTCTGGGATGGGACGCGATCCCAGAGGTAATCCCAGAGGTAATCCCAGGGGGTCGAATTGAGCCAGAATCCCTCCCGCGGGTATGAATATACTCCAAAAATCATCTAGACAATATTATTAAACATTTAATAATTGATTTATGGAATAAATTAATAGGTCTGGGATGTGCTCTGGAATGGAACGCAATCCCAGAGGTAATCCCAGAAGTAATCCCAGAGGGTCGAATTGGGTCAGAATCCGCCCCGCGGGTATGAATATACTCCAAAAATAAACTACACAATATTATTAAACATTTAATAATTGCTTTATGGAATAAATAAATACCTCTGGGATATGCTCTGGGATGGGACGCAATCCCAGAGGTAATCCCAGAGGGTCGAATTGATTCAGAATCCCCCTCGCGGGTATGAATATACTCCAAAAATCATCTAGACAATATTATTAAACATTTAATAATTGATTTATGGAATAAATAAATACCTCTGGGATGTGCTCTGGGATGGAACGCAATACTAGAGGTAATCCCAGAGGGTTGAATTGAGTTGTGATTTTATTGTGAGTTGGACTTTTTTTCTTGTTCTCCGAGAGAGTAGTTCTTGAAGATCAGTTAATGGAATTGATGCTGATGTTCTTGATAATTTTACCCTTTTGATTAGTTTCTCTGAAACGAACGTGAGTTCTGAACCACTATCAATGAGCAAACGTACCTGGTGAACATTACTGTCGTTGATCACGAGATGAGCGAGTTCAGTGGCTAGAAGAACGCTCGGTCGTGATGTTACTGCACTGAGTAATGGTGAACTGGTCTGATTGATTGTCAGTGAATTGATCTGATAAGAATTTGATACTGGTAAATCGATGACTCTTGATGAACTGCTCTCATTTGCTTTTGCTAAACTGATCTCGTGGATTCGAACTGAACTTGTCCCATTGATTTTTGCTCGTGCTGAGGCTAGTTACGTTTCTTGATTATGATTATCTCTTTTTTCCTTTGGTCTCACTTATGTTGATGATCGAAGATACTTGGATCTCTGGTCTGATTGAGAGGGTCCATGTATCATCGTATGATGCTTTTCTTGACAGATGGTACTTCTGTTCGTTCATGTACACTTGCCAATTTGATGATTACCAAAACAATTGAAGCAGATGAATTTCTCCACAACTGTTTTCATTCTATTTTCTTCTGAGAGACGCCTAAAATTTGGGCAACTGGTAATGAAATGGTTTTTGGAGCACATAGAACAAGAAAACTGGCTCTTTTGGAGAGCTTGATCTTGCTGTGATTTTTTTCTGATCCTTCTGTGATGGTTGTTGATACCCTTTTGTGGTGCTGGAACTGACATTCGTCACCTTTGATGGGTGCTGCGCTGGTTTACTGAATTGTTGTTGATTCTTGCTAGTATTGGGTTGTGGTGATTGAGGCTTTGTTGCTCGAGACGCATGAAGCTCAACATACTCAAGTGCATCTGCTTTTGATTTGATCCAGTCTGCTAGTGCTTGAATCACAACTTTATTTGTCGATTCTGAGACTCTGAGACCTTTTCCAAC